>LR738713.1:339482674-339529248 GCA_902687465.1 Secale cereale
TCTCATGGCAAAACTGGGTTTAACAATATATGGAAGCACAAGTAGTATCTCTACTTAGTGCAAGGAGTTTTGGCTAGCAAGAGGGAGAAAGGAAAGCTCAATATGTTGGAAGATCCGTGACAATATACTTTATTTCGGATATAAGAAGACATAACCCATTATGTTGTCTTCCTTGTCCAACATCAACTCTTAAGCATGTCATACTTTAATGAGTGCTCACAATCATAAAAGATGTCCAAGATAGTATATTTGTATGTGAAGCCTCTCTTCTTTTATTACTAACTATTAATTGCAACGATGACCAAAACTATGTTTGTCACCTCCCAACAACTTTTATTTATCATACTCTTGTATGTGAAGTCATTACTTCCCATAAGATCGATATGATCTCTTTGATACTCTTTTTGTTTTCTTTCTTTTTATCATGACCCAAGTGAGGAAATCAAGCCCTTGCCTCAACACTAATCTTTATTATATAGCTCACGGACTCGATTACAAAGGAAAAAGCCCACAAAGCAAAAACTCACAACTAGATCATGCTAACTTTATTCTAATAGATCAAGATACTATCAAAAGGATCGAACTAAGTAAAACGGTAAAGATGGGAGTGATGGTGATACGATACCGGGGTCACTCCCCCAAGCTTGGCAGTTGCCAAGGGGAGTGCCCATACCCATATGATTATGTCTCCTTCTTCGGGGTTGGTGATGATGGAGTTGTTGCTGATGTAGGCTTGTTGTTCTTCCAAGGCATGGGCTCACCATCATAGAAGGATGATCGAGTCTCCGGGATACTCAAATCTGCGGCCAAACTCATGTTCTTGAATCTATATTCATACTCACAGTTTTGGTTTTCCAGGTCATAAATCTGGGCTTGGAGGTGATCGATCTTCTCTTGAAGATTGGAGATGGCTTCCGCGAAGATCCTTGAGTCCATCTTGAGGTTGTTGGCAAGCTCCGAGATCATCATGTGGTTGGCGTCGTGTCCTCGTTCCACCATGCCTTGGCACTTGAAAACTTGTTGCTCCATTGCCTCGAGCCTTGTCTCCACGCTTCCGGTCCTTCTCGGCCCTCAACATCACGGATGTACGGCACCCCCTCAAGCAACTCCATGGTTTTGGGGTGGTGCAGCACCTCCGCAAGGTAGGGGTTGATGACCTTCTCGAAGAACTTGTCCTTGGGGGTGTTGGAGGACGCCATGATGATCCAGATCTGTCAAAAACAGCAGCTCGAAACGGAAACAGAGGTCAAAACCTTCAAGAGTATATATAATGAATTTTTCCTAAACAAAAGGAGTAACCCACAAGAAAACGGAGTCCAGGGGACACATGGGGTGCCCTCGAGGCAGGGGCATGCCCTGGGAAGGGAGCGCGCCCCCTACCCTCGAGGAGGCCCCGTGTCTCCTCCGGACTGCGGTTTATTTTTCTATTTTTCTAAATATTCCAAAACAGAGAAAAATTGCCTTTAGAACTGTTTTGGATTCGATTTACTTACCGTATCACATACCTCTTCCTTTTCGGAGGCTGAATCGTTCTGGAAAGTGTCCCTTATGTGTTCCTCCGGAGTTATGGTTTCAATACTATTAGTTTCAACATTTATAGGATTACCTGAGATATAATGTTTGATCCTTTGACCATTCACCACCTTCGGATTTGTGCCTTCGAAGTTGTTGATTTTTATGGCACCGGAACGATAGACCTCCTCGATCACCTAAGGTCCCTCCCACTTGGAGAGAAGTTTTCCTGCAAAAAATCTTAAACGAGAGTTGAATAGCAAAACATAATCACCTACGTTAAACTCACGCTTTTGTATCCTTTTGTCATGCCATCTTTTAACTTTTTCTTTGAATAACTTGGCATTCTCGTAGGCCCGGGTTCTCCATTCATCGAGACAGCTAATATCAAATAGCCTCTTTTCACCGGCAAGTTTGAAATCATAATTGAGTTCTTTGATAGCCCAATATGCTTTATGTTCTAGCTCAAGAGGTAAGTGATAAGCTTTTCCATATACCATCTTATATGGAGACATACCCATAGGATTTTTGTATGCAGTTCTATAGGCCCATAATGCATCATCTAGTTTCTTGGACCAATTCTTTCTAGACCTATTAACTGTCTTTTGCAATATTAATTTCAACTCCCTATTACTTAGTTCTACCTGACCACTAGTCTGAGGGTGATAGGGTGATGCAATTCTATGGTTGACATCACACTTAGCAAGCATCTTACGGAAAGCACCATGAATAAAGTGTGAACCACCATCAGTCATTTGATATCTAGGGACTCCAAACCTCGGAAATATAACTTCTTTAAGCATCTTAATAGAGGTGTTATGATCAGCACTACTAGTTGGAATAGCTTCTACCCACTTAGTAACGTAATCAACAGCAACTAAAATATGTGTGTACCCATTAGAGGCAGGAAAAGGTCCCATATAATCAAAGCCCCAAACATCAAATGGTTCAATAACAAGTGAATAATTCATAGGCATTTCTTGACGTCTACTAATATTACCAATTCTTTGACATTCATCATGATAAGACAAACTTACGGGCATGCTTGAAGAGAGTAGGCCAATAAAAACCGGATTGTAATACCTTGTGTGCAGTTCTGTCTCCCTCATGGTGTCCTCCATAAGCTTCGGAGTGGCACTTGCATAGGATCTGTTCCTATTCATGCTCAGGCACACAACATATAATAATACCATCTACTCCTTATTTATAAAGATGTGGATCATCCCAAAAGTAATGCCTCAAATCAAAGAAGAACTTTTTCTTTTGCTGGTATGTGAAGCTAGGTGGTATAAACTTAGCAACAATATAATTAGCATAATCAGCATACCAAGGAGCAGTACGAGAAGTACTTATGACAGCTAGTTGTTCTCAGGAAAGCTATCATCAATAGGTTGTGGGTCATCAAGTATATTCTCTAACCTAGACAAGTTATCTGCCACGGGGTTCTCAGCTCCCTTTCTATCAATAATATGCAAGTCAAATTCTTGCAGCAAGAGAACCCATCTAATAAGTCTAGGTTTAGCATCTTTCTTTTCCATAAGGTATTTGATAGCAGCATGATCAGTGCGAATAGTTACTTTAGAATCAACGATATAGGGTCTAAACTTATCACAAGCAAACACAACTGCTAAAAATTCTTTCTCAGTGGTAGCATAATTTCTTTAGGCACTATCTAGAGTTTTACTAGCATACTAGATAACATCCAATTTCTTATCAACTCTTTGCCCTAGAACAGCTCCTACATCATAATCACTAGCATCGCACATAATCTCAAAGGGTAAATTCCAGTCAGGAGGCTGGACAATAGGTGCAGAGATCAATGCTTTCTTAAGTATTTCAAATGCTTCTAGACAATCATCATCAAAGACAAAAGGAATATCTTTTTGTAAAATATTAGTAAGAGGCCTGGAGATTTTGGAGAAGTCCTTAATGAACCTCCTATAAAACCCGGCATGACCAAGGAAACTTCGTATACCTTTGATATCCTTAAGGCATGGCATCTTTTCAATAGCATCAACTTTAGCTTTGTCAACTTCAATACCTCTTTCAGAAATTTTGTGTCCGAAGACAATGCCTTCATTAACCATAAAGTGGAACTTCTCCCAATTCAAGACAAGGTTAGTGTCTTCACATCTCTGCAAAACTCGATCAAGGTTGCTTAAGCAGTCATCAAAAGAAGTTCCGTAAATGGAGAAATCATCCATGAATACCTTAACAATCTTTTCATAAAAATCAGAGAATATAGCCATCATGCATCTTTGAAAGGTAGCAGGTGCATTACATAAACCAAAAGGCATACGTCTATAAGCAAAGGTACCGAAAGGACAAGTAAAGCTGGTCTTTTCTTGATCCCCCTTTGACACAGGTATTTGAGAGAAGCCAGAATAACCATCTAGAAAGCATAAATGAGTATGTTTGGATAACCTTTCTAGCATTTGATCAATAAATGGTAAGGGGTAATGATCTTTCTTAGTAGCTTTATTTAACTTACGGAAATCAATTACCATCCTATAACATATAACTATTCTTTGCGGGATCAATTCATCTTTATCATTAGGGACGACGGTCATACCTCCTTTATTAGGAACACAATGGACAGGACTTACCCACTGGCTATCAGCAATGGGATAGATAATGCCTGCCCCTAGGAGCTTTATAATTTACTTCCTTACCACTTCTTTCATCTTAGGATTCAACCGTCGTTGATGATCAATAACTGGTTTAGCATTTTCTTCCAATTTTATCGTGTGTTGACATATAGTGGGACTAATGCCCTTAAGATCATCCAGAGTATATCCAATAGCAGCTTGGTGCCTCTTCAGAGTTTTCAATAACCTTTCATCTTCAGGTACTGAAAGGTTAGCACTAATAATAACAGGATATATCTTCTTTTCATCAAGATAAACATACTTAAGATCATCAGGCAAAGGTTTAAGTTCAAATACGGGATCACCCTTGGGTGGAGGAGGATCCCCTAGGATTTCAACATGCAAGTTGTTTTTCAATACAGGTCCCTGTGTAAGGAATATTTCATCTATTTCCCTTCTCTCGTTCATATGCATATCATTTTCATGGTCTAGCAAGTATTGTTCTAAAGGATCATTGGGTGGCACGACAATAGAAGCAAGACCAATAAGTTCATCCTTACTGGGTGGTGCCTTTTCAAGGGGTTGTCTACGGAATTTAGCAAAGTTAAAATCATGAGACATATCCCCTAATCCGACAGTGACAATGTCTTTCACGCACTCTATCTTGGCATTAACAGTACTCAAGAAGGGTCTACCAAATATAATGGGGCAGAATGCATCTTGTGGGGAACTAAGAACAAGAAAGCCAGCAGGGTATTTAACCTTCCCACACAAGACTTCAGTATCTCTAACGATCCCAACTAGTGAAATAGTATCTCTATTAGCAAGCTTAATAGTAACGTCAATCCCTTCTAACTCAACAGGTGCAATATCATACATAATTTCGTTATATAGATCAAAAGGGATAATGCTCGAACTAGCACCTACGTCACATAACCCATGATAGCAATGATCTCCTATCTTGACAGAGATAACTGGCAAGCCTACGATAGGTTTATGTTTATTCCTAGCATTGGGTTTGGCTATTCTAGCAGACTCTTCTTGGAGATAAATAACATGTCCATCTAAATCTTCTACCAAGAGATCCTTAACCATAGCAACACTAGGTTCAAATTTAATTTGCTCAGAGGGTGTAGGTGTTCTAGTATTACTCTTACAAACTACAGTTGAAGCTTGAGCATGATCCTTTATCCTAACAGGGAAAGGTGGTTTCTCGATATAAGCGGTAGGAATAACAGGATCAACATTATAAGTTATAGTTTTTTCTTCAACTTTAATAGGTTCAACTACTTTTACTTCAATAGGGGGATGGTATTTAAACCACTTCTCCTTTGGGAGATCAACATGAGTAGCAAAAGATTCACAGAAATAAGCTACTATCTTAGAGTCAAGTCCATATTTAGTGCTAAACTCACGGAAAACATCGGTATCCATAAAAGCTTTAACACAATCAAACTTAGGGGTCATAACTGACTCCTTACCTTCATCGAGATCCCAGTCTTCGGAGTTGCGTTTAATTCTTTCCAATAAATCCCATTTGAAGTCAATAGTCTTCATCATAAAAGAGCCAGAACAAGAATTATCGAGCATGGTGCGATTATTGAGAGAAAGCCGAGCATAATTTTTTTTGGATAATCATCTTTCTTGAAAGCTCATGATTGGGGCATGAATATAACATTGACTTAAGCCTCCCCCAAGCTTGAGCGATGCTTTCTCCTTCGCGAGGCCAGAAATAATAAATATAATTACGATCACGATGAACCTGGTGCATAGGGTAGAACTTCCGATGAAATTCCAACTTGAGACGATTATAGTTCCAAGATCCCATATCATCGCATAGCCTAAACCATGTAAATGCATCTCCCTTCAAAGATAAAGGGAAGACCTTCTTATTCATAACATCCTCGGGCATACCTGCAAGCTTAAACAATCCACAAACTTCATCCACATAGATTAGATGCAAATCGGGTTGAAGTGTTCCGTCTCCTGTATAGGGATTTTCAAGCAGTTTCTCTATCATACCCGAAGGAATCTCAAAGCAAACATTTTCAATAGGTGCATTAGGTTGAGGAGCAACTCTTTGCTCCTCTGCTCGGGGTGAAGATACCCCAAACAAGCCCCTCAAAGGATATTGAGCCATAGTAACAAGTGACAATACATTTCAGCACACTATATAAATTTTTCTTTACCAAATTCCACTTACCAAACGCGCTTCACTCCCCAGCAACGGCGCTAGAAAAGAGTATTGATGACCCACAAGTGTAGGGGATCTATCGTAGTCCTTTCGGTAAGTAAGAGTGTCGAACCCAAGGAGGAGCAGAAGGAAATGATAGGCAGTTTTCAGTAAGGTATTTTCTGCAAGCACTGAAATTATAGGTAACAGATAGTTTTGTGATAGGATAATTGGTAGCAAGTAATAAAAGGTAAAAGTAAATAAGGTGCATCAAGGTGGCCCAATCCTTTGTGTAGCAAAGGAAAAGCCTGGACAAACTCTTATGCAATGTAAAGCGCTCCCGAGGACTTATGGGAATTATCGTCAAGCTAGTTTTCATCACGATCATCTGATTCACGTTCGGTACTTTGATAGTTTGGTATGTGGGTGGACCGGTGCTTGTGTGCTGCCCTTACTTGGACAAGCCTCCCACTTATGATTAACCTCTAACACAAGCATCCGCAACTACAAAAGAAGTATTAAGGTAAACCTAACCATAGCCTGAAACATATGGATCCAAATCAGCCCCTTACGAAGCAATGCATAAACTAGGGTTTAAGCTTCTGTCACTCTAGCAACCCATCATCTACTTATTACTTCCCAATGCCTTCCTCTAGGCCCAAATAATTTTGAAGTGTCATGTAGTCGACGTTCACATGACACCACTAGAGGAGAGACAACATACATCTCATCAAAATATCGAACGAAGACCAAATTCACATGACTACTAATAGCAAGACTTCTCCCATGTCCTCAGGAACAAAAGTAACTACTCATAAGACATAATATTGTCCATGATCAGAGGGGTATTAATATGCATAATGTATCTGAACATATGATCTTCCACCAAATAAACCAACTAGCCTCAACTACAAGGAGTAATCAACACTACTAGCAACCCATAGGTACCAATCTGAGGTTTTGCTACAAAGATTGGATACAAGAGATGAACTAGGGTTTGAGAGGAGATGGTGCTGGTGAAGATGTTGATGAAGATAGCCCTCCCCAAGATGGAAGAGTTGTTGGTGATGATGGCGGTGACGATTTCCCCCTCCCGGAGGGAAGTATCCCCGGCAGAACAGCTCTGCCGGAGCCCTAGATTGGTTTCCGCCTCGGTTCCGCCTCGAGATGGTGGCGTCTGGTCCCAAAAGGCTCCTCCTTATTTTTTCCAGGTCAAAATACTTCATATAGGAGAAGATGGGCACCGGGAGCCCATCGGCTGGCCCTCGAGGCAGGGGGCGCGCCCTGGGAAGGGGGCGCGCCCCCACCCTCGAGGCCGGCCAGTGGCCCCTCTCGTGGATTTCTTCCGCCAGATATTTTTTATATTTTCCAAAAAAATGTTCTGTGGAGTTTCGGGGCTTTTGGAGTTGTGCAAAATAGGTTTCCAGAGTTTGCTCCTTTTCCAGCCAAGAATTCCAGCTGCCGGCATTCCCCCTTCTTCATGTAAACCTTGCAAAATAAGAGGGAAAAGACATAAGTATTGTGACAAAACATGTATGAATAGCCCATAATGCAATAAATATCAACTTGTAAGCATGATGCAAAATGGACGTATCACCGTACCATAGAAAAATCCCACTCCAGCAAAAAGTACAGCAAGTCCACCGGCCGAAGACCTATCCCAACTGCAGATACGGCCAATTCTTGCAGATTGGAACCCCATTCCAGTTATTCCTAGTTTAAAAGACAATGCTTTCAATGTCGTTAGGGACTACGTGCATATATTCCCATCATTGGAAGATTATAGTGAAGACAAACACCATTTTCACATCTTCTTGTCCCACTTACGTGTAAGTGCTATTATTCATGGTGATTATTTTCCTGTTTTCTGCTGATTGAACACATCAATGATTTACATTACATTGTTGTAAGTAGGCAAGCGTCAATCTGGATAGTCATGACGAGCAAAGCTTGCTTGCTCTTTTCAAGGAAGCATTGCAGCAGTATTGGTGTTACCTGAGGAAATCACACTTTGAGGGCATGTCTATAAACGAATTTCCGGTGAAGTCTCATGTGCTAAATTTAGAAGACATTGAATGGAAAAACCTTTTTATGCATTGGTCTCGTTCCGAGGATGAGGTACTTTCTATGATATCGCATGACAATTTGAACTTCTACTTTTCTGCATGTGCCTTCGGATCTTTTTTGCAGGAAATATGCTCGAAAAAGAATTCCAGATTGAAAAGAACGACAGGATATCGCAAATATGCTGCCCACTGCTTTGCTCTTGTTAGTACCTGTTGTCATGTATCATTGTACTTGCATACATACCTGGTTCGTTATGTGACAGCAGTATGCATGATAGCTTGCTTATCAATTGTTCGCTCCAAATTATCTTATCTGTATGAATGGTTACATTAGTGTAGAATATATCCAATGCCAATGAATTTTTTTAGCTCTGCATTGTTCTTGTAAGTACCTGTTGTCCTTTATCAGTGTACTTATATTGATAGGTAGTTGTTCATGTACCATCACTCTGCAGCTTATTTTCCTTTGCCCTCCATTTTCTACACATAAGATCTATATTTACTCTTACCATAAGGTTGGATAACACCGATGGTACTGAAGAAGTTTAGCTCTGCATTGCTCGTGGCTGTACCTTTTGCATGTATCATTGTACTTACATTTATAGCTACTTGGTTATGTAGCATCACTCTTCATCTTATCTTAAATATCCTCCATTTTTTCATATATTGTCACATCTATATTTACTCTTAGCAAAATGTAGAATAAAGGCAATGCTTATGAAGAAGATTCTATGGTAAACTTCTTGAATTGCCCCCCCCCCCATCAGAATGGACAAGGGCTTTATAGAGCCTGCCTTCACCAATAATGTAAGTTTTTCCTTCTCAAGCCTTCAAACTTTATTGTGTATATTTGGTTAGGCATGACTGCAACAGCTGTTTATTTTTGGTGTATGCATCAAATTGCATGTTTAATGTTTATTATGTACTCCAGTTCATAAACAAAAGTTTGTCCTTCTCAATTTAAGTTTTCAGTTGTACAACCAAGTTCCTTCTTCATACCATGTAAATTAAACTATACAGAGCAAGTGATCTTATTTTGCCAATCTAAAATGGGATAAATTGACAGCACACTAACCATTGATACTTATGAGTTCTTGATCTGTAATCCAGTGGTGTCATGAAGCTGCAAACTCCTTCACAATGTCATTTCTTGCCATGTCTTGACCTGAACAATACCATATTGTGTTAATGCTATTTTAAACTGTGTCACTTTATTCATCAGTAAGAAATGTGATGAATTGTCAGCACTCATACTTATATGTGCAAAGCATGTCATATGTCTGCTTGTTTATCTTTCAGAGTGCGGAGGATATAAGTGTCAAACAAGTGAAGTCTCACAAGCTTGCTCAGCTGCTTGCGCTGCAGCTCCCGAGCAGGGATAACCTTTCTTGAACTCTATTGAAGTGATGCTGGTTTTGTATATTATTTTGTCGGCGTGTTTAGTTGCACTGGTGGCGATCTTGGATGCCCAATGTATGTAATCTACTGTCGGCTTCTGCTTTATTATCATAGTGGCGAACTTTGATGCCCAGTGGATGTAATATGCCATAATTTCTTTATTGTGTAGTCTAGGTTTTTTTTTCTTATTCACGATGCTGCAGCTATTTTACTGTATATATATCCTGTCTTCGCAGTAAACCAGCCAAGCCATAAAATTACGGTACATAATCGAGCCGTCATGCAAATCACCATGTATGATCCGCATCATGGGCCCCGTCATCTTGGTCCATTAACACGCCTAAATGTAAACTGGCCCACTAGTAAATTCGGGCCTTTAATAGGCCGAGTAAACCGCTGGCCCTATTTTCCCAAGAAAACTCTATGGGCCTTTAGGAGGCTGAAAAGTAGGTTGGGCCTGAAACGTGCTGAACAGCTCACGGGCCGGCAACAGGCCGAAATAGACCCCGGCCCATGAATGTGCCAATCAAATCACGGGCTTATAACAGGCCAAAATTGTCTCAGTCCTTATTTGGCCCAATCAGATTATCGGCTGCGAGCAGGCCGGATGCAAACCGGGCCGTGGTTAGGCCCAACTATATGACGGGCTTTTAACAGGCCGAAATTAATATAGGGCCGAAATGTTAAATGGGCCTTAATAGGCCGAAACTAATATCAGGCCGAATTACTAAATGGGCCTTTAGCAAGTGGGACCAAAAGCATAGCGTCCAGTTGACGGGCCGAATCTGATATGGGCCATAATTTAGCCCAAAGCCTCTTAAAGGGCCGACCTGATCTGGGTCGTAATCTAGCCCAGAACGTGGTAGGCTTTTAATGGGCCGGATGTCATATGGGCCATTATTAGGCCCGGAACGTGGCAGGCCATTAATGGACCGGATCAAATATGGGCCGGCATTTGGCCCAAAATATGGCAGCCAGTTAATGGGCCGGCCTACTAGGGTCCTCAAAATCTTGTGGGCCTACAGTTGGGCCAGCCCATTAATGTCAGTGAAATCTCATGGGCCTTTAGCTTGGCCGGCCCATTATGGTCCACAAAAATTTTGTGGGCCTTCACCTGGGCCGGCCCATTATGGTCCGCAAAAATCTTGTGGGCCTTTACCTGGGCCGGCCCATTATGGCCCGCAAAATCTTGTGGGCCTTTAGCTGGGCCGGCCCATTATGGTTCACAAAATCTTGTGGGCCTTTAGTTGGGCCGGCCCATTATGGTCCGCAAAATCTTGCGGGCCTTTAGTTGGGCCGGCCCATTTAAACTTTATGGGCCACTTTTGGGCCGGTCCACGTGTCAACATATCATAGGCGCATCTCGCCCATTGGATGAGTGACACATGTGCCAATGCGGAGCTCACACGTGTTTCCGTCAGCCAATCAGAATTTTACACGTGGAAAATCCCCATTGGTCTGGGCTGTCAACGGGTTATCGGATCCAAAACAGGACCCGGTAGCTTAACGGTGTTCCGTTACGGTGGATGCCACGTGTCGGTCACCCATGACGAAAGCACTTCTGTGACGCGCGATTTATCGTCATGGAAGTGGACACTTCCGTGATGATAATTCTGGTAATGTCATGGAACACTTCTACGACAGTACAGGTATGACTATCTTGATTCTGTCATAAAATTGTCATGGATGTACATGCATGACAGAAAACGTGACCTACTGTGACAAACACGTATCGTCACGGAAGTGTATTTTTTTTTGTAGTGGCACCTGGAGAATGTGTGTGGACTACACAGACTTAAAAAAAGCTTGTCCAGCTGACCCGTTTGCCCTCCCCCGTATTGATCAGATCATTGATGCTACGTCGTGTTGTGAGCGCTTGAGTTTTTTGGATGCATATTCTGGGTATCATTAGATCAAGAAGGCAGTTAAGGACCAAGAAAAGACGGCTTTCATCACTCCATTTGGAGCCTTCTTCTATGTGTCTATGCCTTTCGGGCTTAAGAGTGCTCAGGCCACTTACCAGCGGTGCGTACAGAACTGCATGCATGGCCAGATTGGGCGTAATGTTCATGCTTATGTGGATGACATTGTGGTCAAGTCCAGAAAGAAGGAGACCCTGATCGACGACTTAAAGGAAACTTTGACAATCTCCGGGTGTACAAGATGATGCTTAACCCGACCAAGTGTGTTTTTGGTGTTCCAGCAGGCAAGCTTTTGGGATTTTTGGTCTCTAAGCGAGGCATCGAGGCTAACCCGGAGAAAATCAAGGCCATCACCTCCTTGGCAAGACCGAAGTGTGTCAATGATGTCCAGCGCTTGGCAGGACGGATAGCAGCTTTGAGCCGGTTCATAAGCCGCTTAGGTGAAAAAGCTACCCCTCTATATCAGATGATGAAAAAGACAAATGACTTTGTCTGGAGTGAAGCTGCTGACGAGGCGTTCGAGGCACTCAAGAAACAATTGGTTGAACCACCGGTTCTAGTGCCCCCCATTGACAAGGAGCCATTGTTATTATATGTTGCTGCAAATAGCAGGGCTGTCAGTGTGGCCATTGTGGTAGAAAGGAAAGAGGCTGGCAAGGAATATCCGGTTCAAAGGTCGGTTTATTATATCAGTGAAGTGTTTATTGAGTCCAAACAGAGATATCCACATTGGCAGAAGCTAGTATATGGGGTATTCATGGCGAGCCGGAAGCTTAAGCAATATTTTCTAGGTCATCCTATTACAGTGGTGAGTTCTGCTCCCTTAGGGGATATCATCCAAAATAGAGAAGCTACAAGACGAGTGGCCAAGTGGGCCATTGAGCTCGGGCCTCATGGTTTAAAATATATGCCTCGGACAACCATCAAGTCGCAAGCGCTCGTGGACTTTATCAATGACTGGACGAAGCTGCAGACGCCTGAGGAAAAGCCGGATAGCACATATTGGACAATTCACTTCAATGGATCCAGACAGTTATAAGGCTCGGGGGCTGGAGTTGTTTTAACTTCCCCGCGAGGTGACAAATTCTCTTATGTTCTCCGGTTAATGTTACCATATACTAATAATGCAGCTGAGTATGAAGCCTTGCTCCACAGTCTTCGGATGGCCGAGGAGATGAATTTAAGCCGGGTAAGATGTTTTGGCGATTCAGATCTGGTAGCTCAGCAAGTTTCTGGCACCTGGGATTCCAACGACCCACTCATGGCGGCTTATCGTCGGGAGGCTGATGCTATTGCGGGTCACTTCAAGGGTTACCAAGTCGAGCATATTGATCGAAGGAAAAACGAGGTAGCTGACGCCTTAAGCCGGTTAGGATCTCAGCGTAAGCCGGTGCCCCCCAACACGTTTTTGGATGTTTTGCTTAACCCATCTGTCAAGTTGCCTACAGAGGAGGACCTTGCTATCCCTGACCCGGAGGCACAGTTGGTGGCGGCTCTTCATGTCATACCGGACTGGACGGTTCCATATTTGGCTTACATGACGCGGGGTGAGTTACCTAAGGATGAAATCTTGGTCAGACAGATAACCCAGTGGTCTAAGTCAATGACGATTGTCAACGGAGAGTTGCACCATCGCAGTGTTACAGGTGTGTTTCAACGTTGTGTCTCGCCTGAGGAAGGCTGTGAGATCCTGTGGGAGATTCATGAGGGAGATTGTGGTCATCACGCTAGCTCCAAATCTCTTGTGGCAAAAGCTTTTCGTCACAGATTTTATTGGTTAACGGCTCATGCTAATGCTGAAGACTTGGTCAGTAGATGTGACGGTTGTCAGAAATTTTCATGGCGCGCTCATGCTCCGGCTCAAGAGTTGAGGATGATTCCGACAACCTGGTCGTTTGCGACTTGGGGGCTTGATATGGTAGGGCCATTTAAAAGGTCCAAAGATAAGAAAACCCACATGTTGGTGGCCGTGGACAAGTTCACCAAGTGGATTGAGGAAGAGCCAGTCAGCAAGTGTGATGAGGAAATAGCGGTGCAATTCATCAAGAAGGTGATTTTCCTATTTGGTTTTCCCCATAGTATCATAACAAACAATGGCACTAATCTGTCTAAGGGTGCTATGAGGGAGTTTTGTCAGTGTGAGCATATCCGGATTGATATTTCTTTTGTGGCTCACCCCCAGTCCAATGGTCAAGCAAAGCGGGCTAACCAAGAGATTCTACGAGGGATCAAGCCCCGGCTCATGGTTCCTTTGAAGAGAACGCCGGGTTGTTGGGTGGAAGAGTTACCTTCTGTGTTATGGAGCATTAATACAACGCCGAACAGATCTACAGGTTACACGCCCTTCTTCATGGTCTATGGAGCGGAGCTGGTTCTTCCCAGCGATATCCGTCATGACTCGCCCCGAGTGACGGCTTACGTCAAAGCTGATAATGAGAAGGCACGTCAGGATGCGTTGGATCGATTGGATGAAGAGCGTGATCTCACGGCGGCTCGTTCAGCGATCTATCAACATGATTTACAACGATATCACATATGGCGGGTCAAGACCAGAACCTTTCAAGAAGGCGACTTAGTTCTCCGGCTCATCCAAGATCAGACTGAACTGCATAAACTTTCGCCGCCTTGGGAGAGACCTTTTGTCGTCAGCAAGAATCTGCACAACGGGTCCTACTATCTGATCGACATTTGAGAGCACAAGGACTCACACACATCAGAAGAGGAGACTAATCGGCCGTGGAATATTGCTCACCTCTGGTCTTACTATACTTAAGCCTCCGGCTATCATGATGTAGTTCAATGATGTAAATATTAGCACAATATAATAGAGCCGGCATCCCTGATAAATCCGGGCCTCTGCCATTTTTTCAAAGATGAGTCCTTGTCATAAGCATGCATGTTTTCTCAAGAGGCTTACCACTCAAATTACAGGGATCACAGAGAGGTGGATGCATAGCACAACTCCAGCATAAGCTCTCTGCAAGAATAATTTGTAACTATGTCACTTGGGGGCTTCCTATTCAAACATAGGCGTATTCGACCAAAGAGAACACAGCATTACTACCCATTTGACCAGGTTATGTTCAAACATAGGCGTATTCGACCAAAGAGGACATAACATGTGGGTCATCCTACCTGTACCCAGCTGCTTCAACTCCATCGGGTCATCCTGATTGACCCGGCGAACTCTTGGCAATCAGTCTTATATGGCCTATTCGACCAAGACCTGATCTTGTTAAGGTTCAAACGACGGTTGTCACTGCGAGAGCACGGTTTACAGATAGTTAGGATAGATCCAGGATCAAAATGCCGCCTTCCTTGAAACTTGGATAATTCGGCCTATGATGCAAGATGCAACTCTGACCCCACGTACTCTAGGCAAGTCTATCTTTAAAACAAAAATCTGTACTTGTCTAGGTTCAAATGTCGATTGGGTACTGTGAGAGCCGGCTCATAGCACGCACGTATCTTCCAGTGGCCACCAAGGCTAGTTTCATTGAATAAGAACCTTTGTCTTGGCGGCCTGCAAAAGCCTCGAGTGTTTTTTCAACCTTTTTTCTCTAGTTCCTTTGTTTTTATGAGTTTTCCATTTTGATTTGCGTTCTTTGCAAAATCGGTCAAGCTGCCTCTTCTTGTGGCTCATATTTGAAGCCTCTCCGGGTCTTTGAAACCCAACCTAATGAACAGCTCTAAGCTGCCAGAGTATAGCAATCTTATCTCTGGAGCAATACCTCTACAAGGTTTATAACTGTATGGAGACTGATAAAGCCAACAGTCCAAATCATATCTTCAGGTATGAACTATTTTTCATATAATTAAGCCGGCCCTGGTTATGGACACCTGTCCCCAGCGGCACCGGTTGGGCATAATGACCCTCCCGGCGGTAAGCCGCCAGGGTATATGTTCTCTGTTTATATGGAGGACAAAGGTTATACTGATTTGCACAAGGCAACACTATCACAATGGTAGAATGACATACTTTGAAGCTTGGAGGGTTAATAGTATTATACAGACGCAGAACCGTGTGCGATGGCACGCCAAATTCAAGATCAACTACCCTATTACAATAAGTCAATCAACATAAGTGTTTTGCATAAACGGGATCAAACATGTGAACCGCCCGGCGGCTCATTCTCCTTGGCCTTGCTGCTTTGAAGACTCTGGGTTATCCTTCTCCATTTCTTCGCCCTTCTCTGTCTGAAAGTTCCGAGCCAACCAATCCAAGCTAGTCAAAGCTTCAAACTCATCCTCTTCATCAATAAGTTCAGAGGGATCAATTTCACGAGCAAAAGTATGCTTACTGATTTGAGGGACCAGCTCCATCACTTTGTAAGACAGAGTGGGCATCTTCTGGTTCTCCATACTATAAGCCGGCTGATATTTGGATAAGTCCATTTCACTAACGATTAAGCTTGCCAGAGGACGGATGTTTTTGACGCAGGCAGCAAAGTCCTTATGGTCAAACGTTGTGTCGTCTTATTTCAAGCTTGCATAGCCAGTGGACAATTCGGACGGGTCCAATTCTGGAAGCCATGCCTTAGCCCGGCTCAAGGCTGTTACAGCACCGGCTCTTGCAGACGACCGTTTTATTTCATCTATTCTGGCAGGTAGAACGGAGAGTCTTCTTAAAATATCCACAAACATCTTGGGTGCCTGGTTGGACGACGAAACATCAGCCAAGACGCGCTGTGCTCCAGTATATAACTGTTCCACAAGGGTGTAGATGGCCTTGAGCTTTACAAGTGGATCTTTGCCAAGATTGCTGCTTCTCCTGCCTACATGGCCCATAAATTGGTCAGTAACGGGTTAAGTTACCTCAAGATATTATTTAAGTTACAACATGGAGGCTTACCAAAGATGGCTGAAGTCATCTCCGAGACACGATGTTTCAACCCGCTGAGCTCAGTTGTCACCTCTTCAAGAGTTGTTTCGGCTTGTTCAGCTCGTTGCACCAATGCAGTTCTTTCTTCCGCCCATGCACATTTCTCCGACTTAAGTTTAGCCTTCACTTCATTCAATTCAGACAGGCTAAATTGAAACTTTGATTCAGCCTTCTGGGTCTCCGACTCTTGATGCTTAAGCCGGTTCTTGGTATCCTCTAATTGTGCTTGCAATTCAGCAGTGGTATCCTGAACAGACAAAGAAAGCATGAAATAAATTAGGTGTTGGTTTACAATGATTAAAGTCCCAAGCCTTTTGCAAGCAACAACACTTGGCACTTGGGGGCTAATGGATGCTGAAAGTTTTTCTTTCCATATCAGTTCATGTTACTAAAGTCTCAAGCCCTTTGCAAGCAAGAGCACTTGACCCTTGGGGGCTAATGGAAACGGAATTTTTTCTAAATTAACAGTTCATACCAATAAAGTCCCAAGCACTTTGCAAGAAAGAGTACTTGGAACTTGGGGGCTAATGCATATTTCTTCTTTATTATCAATTACTTATACTAACCCGGCGGCAAAATAGTCTTTACCACCGGCTCATGAGGAGTACACGGGCAAGTTCTATACAATGATTATTAGGACCGTCTCATTCAAGCTGATTAAGCCGGCCCTTGGGGGCTACACATGCAATGTTCCTTAAAGACAGATTTCTTATTCAGAGGTGTGTCGATTCAAAAAGGTATCAGTTATTTCTAATTCTACAGCATATTCACTTATATCATATCCAATAGACTTGGGGGCTGGAAGGACAATTATATTTTGGTTAAGAGTTTTACCTCAAACTTCTAGTGCATCTACTTCACCATGTCAATCTCAAGGTCACGGCTACTATGGCCCTGATTGAGATATCTAGAAAGGACTTCGTCAGTGCTTACCTGTGCGTACTGAGCCGTGTCAAACCTCACTCTCCGTTTCTCAACGAGTTCTTGCTTGGCAGTATGCGTAGCTAGCATAGTCGGGTTGCCTGGCTCTCTGAAAGCAGTGCCAATGACTGTGACATCTTCAGTCTGGTTCTCTGTCGGCTCAGATGGGGATGGCGATTCAGTAGTTGCATAATCAGTTTCTTCAGGGTCAATGGAGGCATCAGGAATCTCAGGAGGAGCATCATGAGTGGCTTCCTCGGTTGGCTTATGAACATCTGTTACCGAGACCTGCTGCTCCGGCTCAATTACCTTTGGATCAGCTGCCGGCTTGCTCACCCTGGCTCTCTTAATGGGTTTAGCTTGACCTCTGCACGGGTCAAAGTAAGTCAGTATAAAGATTTAAAGGAAAGATGAACAGGGAAGAAATTGTTTACCCAGGGGAAGTCTTGAAAGCCGGAAGTTGACTTTGAGATGAGTCGCCAGAAGAAGAACGGGAGACCTCCTGATAGTTTGAATCGGAGGAGTTCAGTGGTTGACGTATAAGATCCGCTAGCGGGTAACGAGCATTTAAGAGTGGAAAGACCTCATTCCGGCGTTTTCAACGATTTGGGGTATTTGGTAAACTGGAGGACAATTCCTCTTCTCCGGTGTTCCGAGAC
Organism: Secale cereale; assembly: GCA_902687465.1. Lineage (NCBI taxonomy): Eukaryota > Viridiplantae > Streptophyta > Magnoliopsida > Poales > Poaceae > Secale > Secale cereale. The sequence continues at coordinate 339,500,796 of LR738713.1, forward strand.
CGACGTCGACTATCATGTTGTTGTTGCTTCAAAAGAAAGTGAGGATCTAAATGAGCTGAAGGGTGTGAAAATCTTACTTTCCAGATTACTCGTCGAACTTTTTGTCTTGGCAAGGATTCTAAGCCGGAGGAAATAGTAATTACCTCTTCATCTGCGGCCTGGCTGGCCTCCGTGTCATCCTGACAATAATCAGTGTCAATAAGATAATTGAAGTAAGAACCAAGAGAGTCAGGGACTACCTCTAACTCAGTGTCGTAGTTCATTTCCAACAAATCAGAAGCGCTGGTTTTCTTCTTGGTATTTTTTACGGCTCTCTTGGCAGCTTTCTTAATAGCTCTGGCCCTCTTAGCAGCTTCATGGTCGTAAGATTCGAGAAGTGGCAAATTCAAGATTGACAGAGGAATCAAAGTTATAAGATGACAACAGTTAAAGTTAAGACTTACCTCTGGTGCCGGGTTAAGTTTGCAGAAGGGCTGCAGACCCACTTTGCTGCAGTCAGCCAGGGTCTCATTCAAGATAGTTTTGGTCATGTCTGTGATTACATCCTCCTCCAGATCCTTAGAGCTGTGACGTAATGGATCATCTTTTTCTCTAGTGTAATCGCACATGCAGCCAGTCCTGCGACTCAAAGGAATGATCCGCTAGGCGAGCCAGCACCGGGCTAAGTCAATTCCTATTAGCCAATTCCCCAGTAGGGCTCTGACCTTTGAAAGAGTTGGAGCAAGTTTCTTGCGTTCTGCAGAAGTGAGTTTTTCGGCAAGGGGATGTTTTGTGTCTAAACATTTCGCACGGAAACCTGGCAATGGGTTCTCATTAGCCAGAGAAGTATCCTTGTAGTAGAACCACGTTTGACTCCAGTCCTTTGGGTGACTCGGCAGACAGGCATAAGGGAAAATAGAATCTCTCCTCCATTGAATTGAGATAGCCCCAAGCTCCAAACTGGGACCATTGGTGAATTCGTTCTGGCGGTTTAAGTAAAAGAGTTCTCTGAAGAGTTCAAGGCTAGGTTCTTCTTGAAGATACACTTCATAGAAGACCTGGAAGTTGCAGATATTTGACACGGAATTGGGTCCAATGTCTTGAGGATGGAGTTGGAAAAAGTGCAGAACGTCTCTGAAGAATTTAGATCTGGGTGGTGAAAAACCCCGGTTCATGTGATCAGTGAAAACAATAACTTCATCATTGTTTGGTGCACGTTTCTTTTCACCCGTTTTGGGGGCGCGGTAAGGCATAACTGGATTATTCGGTAGCTATCCATCGTTGACATAATCGGCAAGTGTGGCCTCAGTAACAACTGAAGGGACCCAGTTGCACATGGTGACTGTCTTTGGTGGCATTATGAACAAACAATCCTAAGGAAGGAGAAGATTATTGACCGGTTCAGAATCAGTTCGTTAAATCGGAAGCAAATGTTATACTATAAGTTCGGCATGGCGTCTTAAATGGGGCCTAATGGCATAAGAATAATTATAAGTCGGAAAATTAAGTCGCCATGACAGGTGCGGATATTCAAAAATGCAGATTTCACTAAGTCTGGAAAAAACAGTTTTTACAAATTGAAGCAGTAATTTTGGATTTACAGCTGTTCGGAAATTAAGATTAAATGACGAACAGGCAAACCTAAGTTCAAAATGATGCAGTTCTTGGGGATGAATCTATTTTATCAGAGATGAGATATTACAATATTTTCTAAAGGGATATTATCAGCATCTGCGCATGAAGGGATATCAAGTTCAGAAGGAAAACTATAATTGTTGAAGAAGAGGAAGATGAACATCGGTGAGCCTCACGAGAACCCTAACAGATCTAAGAGGAAGGAACAAGAAGGATGTACCTGGACGAATGGACAGCGGCAGCGCACGGAAGAAGCCTGGTGGCGACAAGTGGATGATGTAGTTGTTGATGAAGACGAAGCAAAGGATGGCGACACCGGTGGACCTCAGATGCAGGAGGGTCGCAAGGAAGAATACGAAGTGGAAGAAGCAAGGGGAGAATGGAAAGGCTCCTGGCCCTATTTATAAGCAAAGTCGATAAGGGTCACACGCGAAGATCGAGGAGGCGAATAAAAAGGAAAGTGACGATACATGCGCCTCCATTGTCGGGATCCCATTAAATGCGGAAAGATTTGTTAGGATATGGACAGTTCAAAGGTAAAGCAACATATGACGTCATGGCGGGTTACCACCATTTCAAAGAGCTGACGTCATGGCGGGTTATGGTTTCTCGTAAGAAGATGAAGGAAGATTGACACGAACAAGTTCAAATCAACATGGGGCCTAATGTTGGGGATATAAGTATGTGATATGACCCGCCCAGGAGGGGCCGGGTTACCCAATGGTGGTTCATGGGCCAAGCCCAGAAGCATGTTAAAGATGGTGGTTTAGGAGAGGGCCCAAGGCCTGAGGCGGCTTAAAGCCTGTGAGTATCAACCGCCATATATGTGACTTGTATTGTAAGGCATGTAACAAGAGTCACCAGGCCGGACACAATTGTATGAGCCGGCCGGGACTCCGTAGGCCACAGGGCGTCAACCCGTGTATATAAGGGGACGACCCGGCAGTGGCTTAGGGTAAGAGACAACAGATCGAGAGCTAGGCAAGCGCATTTGCTCCCTAGCAATCGACACCCCAGCAATTCCACCTCAAACTGGATTAGGTTTTACCCTCACCGCAAGGGGCCGAACCAGTATGAACTCCCCGTGTCTTTTGTCCCGTTTAACCCCTTCAAGCTAACCATGTCGCCATGGCTCCGCAATCAAGTCCTTCCCTTAGGACATCTACCGTGATAACTCCACGACACGTAGTGTTGAGTACATCTGTAGTTGATTACAATATGGTTTATTTGGTGGAAGATTATATGTTCAGATCCATTACGCTATTTAATACCCCTCTGTTCTTGAGCATGTTAACCATTTGTGAGTAGTTAATTTTGTTCTTGCGGTCACAGGATAAATCTTGTTGCAAGTAATCATGTGAACTTGATATGTGTTCGATATTTTGATGATATGTATGTTGTGATTCCCTTAGTGGTGTCATGTGAACGTCGACTACAAGACACTTCACCATATTTGGGCCTAAGGGAATGCATTGTGGATTAGTTATTAGATGATGGGTTGCTAGAGTGACAGAAGCTTAAACCCTAGTTTATGCGCTATTTCGTAAGGAACCGATTTGGATCCAAATGTTTAATGCTATGGTTAGATTTTATCTTTATACTTTTCTCATAGTTGCGATGCTTGCGAGGGGGTTAATCATAAGTAGGAGGTTTGTTCAAGTAAGAACAACACCTAAGCACTGACACATCTCCAACGTATCTACTTTTCCTAATGATTTTCCTCTTGTTTTGGACTCTAATTTGCACGATTTGAATGAAACTAACCCCGGACTGACGCTGTTTTCAGTAGAACTACCATGGTGCTGTTTTTGTGCAGAAATAAAAGTTCTCAGAATGGAATGAAACTTTGCGAGGATTTTTTATATAATAAAATAAAAATACTGGAGCCAAGAACCACCGGAGGGGGGCACCTGGGTGGGCACAACCACCAGGGCGCCCCCCCCTCCTGGCACGCCCAGGTGGGTTGTCCCCACCTGGTGGCCCCGCAACCGTCAACCCTGATACTATAGATTCACATTTGCGGAGAAAAAAATCAAGGAGAAAGAATTATCATGATCTACGAGACGGAGCTACCGCCACCTCCTGTTCTTCATCGGGAGGCCAGATATGTAGTCCGTTTTGGGCTCCGGAGAGGGGATCTTTGTCCTTCGTCATCACCAACCCTTCCACATAGCCAACTCCATGATGCTCCCCATCGGGAGTGAGTAATTCCTTCGTAGGCTCGCTGGTTGGTGAGGAGTTGGATGAGATTCATCATGTAATCTAGTTAGTTTTGTTAGGGCTGATCCCTAGTATCCACTATGTTCTGAGATTGATGTTGCTATGACTTAGCCATGCTTAATGCTTATCACTTTGTGCCCAGGTGCCATGATTTCAGATCTGTACCGTTTGTGATATTATCATTATATTCATGTTTTAGATCCGATCTTGCAAGTTATAGTCACCTACTACGTGTTATGACCCGGCAACCCCGGAGTGACAGTAACCGGAACCACTCCCGGTGATGACTGTAGTTTGAGGAGTTCATGTATTCACCATGTGTTCATGCTTTGTTCCGGATCTCTATTAAAAGGAGGCCCTAAGATCCATTAGTTTCCAATATGGACCTCGCTGCCATGGGAGGTTAGGACAAATAATGTCATGCAAGTTCTTTACATAAGCACGTATGACTATTTACGGAATACATGCCTACATTATATTTATGAACTAGAGCTAGTGCCGTATCGCCCTAGGTTATGACTGTCACATGATGAATACCATCCAACAAATTTCCGATCCAATGCCTACGAATTTATCCTATATTGATCTTGCTAAGTTACTACTGCTACTGTTGCACTTGTTACAAAACTACTGCTATCACTGCTACAGTTACTATTGCTGCTGCCACTACTATCAAAACTATCATATTACTGTGCTATTGATTACTTTGCTGCAGATAACTAATCTCGAAGTGTGGTTGAATTGACAACTCAGTTGCTAATACTTACAAATATTCTTTGGCTCCCCTTGTGTCGAATCTATAAATTTGGGTTGAATACTCTACCCTCGAAAACTATTGAGATCCCCTATACTTGTGGGTTATCAAGACCTTTTTCTCGCGCCGTTGCTGGGGAGCATAGTTGTATTTGTTGAGTCACTTGGGATTATTATCAATCTATCACTATGAAGAATCTGAAGGATGCTAAGACTAAGATTTTTCCCTCTAAGACGAGGGGAGGTAAGGAACTGCCATCCAGTTCTGCTTTAGATTCACCTTCTGTTATAAGTAAACTTGCAACAACACCACATGCTATTGCTCCTGATATGTCGCAAGTTATTGATGATGCTACTTCTGCTATGAATGATACTTATGATCATGCTAGTACGTTGCATGATGATGATGTGCCACCTGGTGACTTTCTTTATGAACAAATTACTAGGGTAAGACAACATGATGTTGTTGAATCTGATGATGAGCTTGAAACTGAAATTTTTGGAACACCTACTGGAACTAGCCTTCTTAGATATGAATTGCCTAAGGTACCCGAAGGTTATGTCATGAGTGAGGAAACAGCTAGAGATATTCTTGCTTGTAATGATAGAGATGATCTAGAGAAATTATTATGCAAGTATAAAGAAAAGTCTCTGAATGCTAGATTGATCTATGATCCTAAGTTTGCTACCTCACCTATCTTTATTGATGATAAGGATTATGAATTCTCTCTCGACCCAGAGTTAATCACTTTGGTTGAATCTGATCCTTTCCATTGTAAGGGCATACTTATCCCTAAGTGGTTTTGGTGATTGATTACAATGCTTTTGCGAACTAATTGTGTGCATTGAGCATTTCAGATATCTCATGTCTAGGCAGAAGACGATTCAGTGCCCCTCGGAGCCAATCGAAGACGGTGTTTCTCTATGTTTATGTTCGCTGGAATTGAGTCATAGGAAAGTCGTACTATTAAGAGGGGTCCACTTCAAAAAGGTTAGGGTGGAATCAACACGTACACATATGTTCCTTTTCCCCACCTTTCCTTCGCTTCATTGGAGCATCGGTCAATTCCCTTGTCATTGCGAAGATGAAGGCTTTCAAGTGCTACTACTCTGTGGTGTATGGTAGTACTGCTCAAGGGAGCAGTAGTACCGCAGAGGCCCACGGTAGTACCGCTCATGGCTGTGATAGTACCGCATCTTGCGGTAGTACCGCCCCTAGCACGGGGTAGTACCGTGGTCTCTAGCCCAGTACGGTGGCATGCGCAGAAGTAGGAGCGGAAGTAATTTTTTACTTCCGCACCCTACGCGGTAGTACCGCTCCCTGTGAGCGATAGTACTGTGCCGGATTTTTTCACTGACCAAAGCTTAGCGGAAGTAGCCACGAATGTAATTTTATTTGCCTGTGCCTTCCCAGCCTAGTCGAAGCCTGCCTTGCGGTAGTACCGCAAGGACGCGCAGTAGTACCGCTCCGCCGGTTCTACCGCTCGATGCTAAATGCAACAGGGCCTCGTCTGGTTCCTACCGCACGAGCGGTAGTACCGCACTGCCTAGCGGTAGTACCGCATGGCTATGCGGTAGTACCTTGGGCATGTGCGGTAGTACCGCATGTCACGGGCTGATTAAGTGGGTAGCGGTTGGATATTTCCTCTTACTATATAAGGGGGGTCTTCTTCCCCAAGTTGACCACCTCTTCTCTCCCTAAGCTCCATTGTTGCTCAAAGCTCCATTTTCGCCCGATCTCTATCCCTAGCCAATCGAACTTGTTGATTTCCTAGGGATTGGTTGAGAAGGCCCCAATCTACACTTCCACCAAGAGAAATTTGACTCCCCCCACTAATCCCTTGTGGATCTTGTTACTCATGGGTGATTGAGCACCCTAGACGGTTGAGGTCACCTCGAAGCCATATTCCATTATGGTGAAGCTTCGTGTTGTCATTGGGAGCCTCCAATTCAGTTGTGGAGATAGCCCCAACCTTGTTTGTAAAGGTTCGGTCGCCGCCTTCAAGGGCACCACTAGTGGAATCAAGGCATCTCGCATTGTGTCAGGGTGTGAGGATAATATGATGTCCTTAGTTGTATCTTGGGGAGCATTGTGCCTCCACACCGCTCTAACGGAGACGTACTTCCTCTCAAAGGGAAGGAACTTCGGTAACACATCCTTGTCTCCACCGGTTCCACTCGTGGTCGTCTCTAACCTTTACTTGTGCAAGCTTTTGTTGTGTTGTATCTCTTGCTTGCTTGTGTGCTTGTTATTGTTGCATCATATAGGTTGCCCACCTAGTTGCATATCTACAAAAACTATTTTGATGCTAAGTTTAATTTGGTAAAGAAAAGCTAAAAAAAATTAGTTGCGTATTCACACCCCCTCTAGTCAACCATATTTATCCTTTCAATTGGTATCAGAGCCTCGTCTCTTTATTAAGGACATTGCCGTCCAAAGAGTATGGGTGACACAGGAGCACTCCGGTGAGAACCCGTCCTTTTCTACAGCTGATGGGGGATCCTTGGTCTCTCGTGAGGAGTTCAATGCGGCTTTGGACACATTGAAAACCTCTACGACGACCAAGGTAAAAGGCATGTTCAAAGAATTTCTTGAGGGGCTTAAATTATCCACCACACTGTTAGAAGTGGCTAGTCCCACTAACAAGGTGGCGGATGCTCATCTCGACAAGGGGGGGAGCTAGTAGTGACCAAGCTCATTTGCCGAAAATAGGGAGTGGCATCTTTGCCCATGTTGAACCTCCCATTACCTATGGAGGACTCGTTCCCTCCACACATCTAAATCATGTTGGTCCACCCCCGAAATATGTAAAAAATGCAGATTTTGCTACTTGGGTTTTTCACTTTAAACATCATTTAAATCATTGTTATACTAATCTTTGGAGAATTATTGAGCAAGTTTCTACCCGCACGATCCATACAACTTTAATCCTAGAGAAGCCGTGGATCATCAATTCAACGAGTCTGTTCTCTGCATTCTCCAAGATGTTATCCCTCCCAAAGATATTGCTCATCTTCGACCCTTCTTCGTGGCCAAGGAAGCATGGGAACATGTGGTCTCCTTGTACAAGGGAAGTGCAAGCATTCAATGCTCAAACTATGAAGTGGTGCAATATGAGGCCGATGAGTTTGTCATGATCGAAGATGAAGAACCTCGTGAACTTTATCGATGATTAACCACTCTTGCGGTCTCACTCCGAGATCATGGGAGCAAGGATACAGATGACAACTGGATCAAGCGCAAGTTTCACAAGGCCATGATGCCCTATCACAAGGCCATTTCCTCCGTCATCTGTGAAAGGCCGGACTTCCACACCTTGTCCTCAAGTGAAGTGTTCGATGAGTTTGTTGCTATGAGGATCTTGGACAAGACCGCCGATAATGCGGCGTTGTGGTCTCAACGATCAAAGAAATCCAACCTTGCTTTGAAGGCCAAGGCTTGTCTGGAAGAAGAGGATGAAGAGGAAGAAGAGAAGTGTTTCCCCGAAGACACCAAATATGCATATCATGAGCACATGGCTCTTGCTTCACGACAATTTTGGGGCAACAAGAAGAACTCAAGACCCAACTTCAACAAGAACAACTCAAGTGGCTTCAAGGGCAAGCAACGAGTGAGGATGTGCTACAATTTTGGCCATGTGAGTCATTTTGTTGTGGATTGCCCATATGAGAAAAGGGAAGACAATGGAGGCAAGCTTATCCGAAAAGCCAAGGCCAAGTCTTTCCCCAACAAGAACAACTTCACCAAGAAGACTCCTCCCAAAGGGTTGGTGGAACAAGAAGAGTATGATGAGGATGATGATGATGATGAAGATGACGAGATGGTTACCATGGACGTCGTTGCCATTGCACCAACTCCACGATTATCTCTCTTCAATTCACCCAACGAGAACATCACCGCCAAGTGCCTCATGGCTAAAGCCACCAACAAGGTAACCCCCAACATCAAGTCTACCATAACTACTAATCCCTCGTTGACAGATTGCATTGATGAAAGTGAGGGGCGAAGGAGGAGAAAAGTGAATTTGAGTCTTTTATGAGTAAACTCAAAGGTAAATCCAAGAAGCACTCTGTTGCTCTCTTGGAACAACTTGGTGAAGCCAATGACATGATCGAGGATCACGAAGAGACCATCTCTAAGATGGAAGGATATAGTCGTGACTATGCCGATGAGATATCGGATCTCTCTAATGTGCTTGAGGAAGAGTGTGGTCATCGTTTGGCTCCTAAGGAGTCATACAACGATGATCATGCTAAATTAAAGAAAGGTCTCGATCATGCTCTTGTTGTTTCTCGTGTGCTCAATTCCGAGAAGGCCAAACTTGGGGTTGACCATGCTAGACTCAAGGAGGAGTTTGATACACTTGACAAGGCCCACAAGGTCTTCAAGAGTGTTCATGCTAGCCTCAAGGAGTCTCATGATCAACTCCAAGTATCGCTAACCAAGGAGAAAGCCACTTTTCCTCATATGGTTTTAATTGATAATGCAAATGCTACTAACCCATGTTGTGAGCATGTGCATCTTGTGGAGGAGAATGCCAAGTTGAAGAAGCAACTTGATAAAGGTCATGTGTCATGCATACAAGGTGAGAAAAACCTCAACGGCCATTTGAGCAATCAAAAGGAAGTTGTGGCCAAGGAGGGAATTGGGTTTGCATCCAAGTCCAAGAAAAAGAAGACTGACAAGACCAAGCAACCTCTTCCTCTCAAGCAAACGTCTGTGAAGGAGGGAGAGGGCACTACTAAGGAGAAGAAGAAGAAGGTGAAGAGTGGTGTGTCAAGAAGGACAAAGCCACTCCTTCCAACAAAGCCGACGACTTTAACCCATCTTATGTGTTGTGCCGTGCTAGTGATGGGCATGTTTATGCCAAATTTGTTGTTCTTCTTATGAGTACATTGAATGGTCTATTTTGGTTCCTAAGACCCTTGTTGCCAACATCAAAGGATCCATTACAAAATGGGTACCTAAAACCAAGCGTTGATCTCTTGTAGGAGTTTGCTTCTGATGGGGGATCATGGTTGCTCGATAGTGGAGCCACAAATCATATGACTGGAAGCAAAGACTTGGTGGTGGACGTGCACAAAGTCTCATCTATGCCCACCAATGTAGAATGGGGTGATGCATCATATTCTAAGGTATTGGGTCTTGGCAAGGTTGTCGTTTCGCATGATCTCACGATCGAGAAAGTCATGCTTGTTGAGTCCCTTGCATACAATTTATTTTCCGTTCATCAACTTGCACTCATGGGATTTGCTACCTTCTTTGATATTTATTCCGTGGCCCTCTTGTGGAGCAAGACTCTTAAAGTAGCCTTTGTTGGGCATGTCGAGAACGGACTCTATGTGGTTAAATTCTCAGAGCGACCCACTAAGACCACGACATGCCTAATGGCTAAAGTTTACATGAGATGGCTTTGGCATCGCCGTTTAGCCCACGTCAATATGAGTTCTTTGCAAAGTCTTCTCAAGGGGACCATGTCCGTGGACTAACAAATTTTAGTTTTGCCAAAGATCGTGCTTGTAGTGCTTGTATCAAAGGAAAGCTACATGAGAAGGCTCACCCTCCCATGACTATCATTTACTCGATGAGGCCTTTGGAGCTCCTTCACATGGATCTCTTTGGGCCTCCATCCTTTGATAGTCTTGGGGGTAGAAAGTATTGCCTGGTGATTGTTGATGATTATTCAAGATACACTTGGGTATATTTCTTCAAGAGGAAGAGTGAGACCCAACAAACAGTCATCAACTTTGCAAATGAAGCTCAACGTCAACATGATGCAAAGATCTTCATGATTCGAAGTGACAACGGCGCCGAATTCAAGAACTACACATTGGATGAGTTTCTTAGTGATGAGGGGATCAAGCATCAATATGCCGCACCTTATACCCCTCAACAAAATGGTGTGGCGGAAAGGAAGAATCGGACATTGATGGACGGGGCAAGGACCATGATGGCGGAGTTCAAATCTCCATACAACTTTTGGGCCGAAGCCATCAACACTGCTTGCCATGCATCTAATCGGATGTATCTCCGCAAAGGCTTGAACAAGACTCCATATGAGATACTTACCAGCAACAAGCCCAACTCAAGTACTTCCGTGTGTTCGGTTGTAAGTGTTTCATACTCAGGAAACGTGTTTGTTTGTCTAAATTTGAAGCCAGAGCTCATGAGGGCATATTTGTTGGTTATGCTACAAACTCTCATGCTTACCGTGTCCTCAACAAGTACACCGGACTCATTGAGGAGACGTGTAATGTGGAGTTTGATGAGAATAACGGCTCCCAAGTGGAGCAAAGCGGTACTTTTGATGTAGGTGATGAAATTCCCCCCCCCCCAAGCCATAAGAAGAATGGGTATTGGTCATATCCTACCCATTGAGGAACTCCTTGTGGCTGAAGGAGCAGGACAATGTTCTACTCAAGTAGAACCATCACCGACCCAAGACCCACATGCTTCCAAAGAACAAAGTGAAGGCCCTCAACCCAATGAACAGGGCCAAGTGCAATATAAACCGCAAGGTGGTGATGATCCACCAAGTGATGCACAAGGCCAAGTTCCTCCTCCCGAGCAAGTTAAAGATCAAGAGCAAGCTCAAGATCAAGAACAAGATCAAGAAGACGCTCATGATGATCAAGTTACCGCACCTCAACTCTCTCTTGAGGAGCAATTGGTGCGTCGTGCCGTCAAAGTTGCTTCCAGGCTCACTTCTAGAGAGCATCACATGGAGAATATCCTTGGAAGCATCACAAAGGGGGTAAGCACTCGTAGAAAATTAGCAAACTATTGTTCTCATCATGCATTTGTCTCTTGTGTTGAACCCCAAAAGGTCCATGAGGCGCTCGAAGATCCGGATTGGCTCAATGCCATGCATGAATAACTCCATAACTTCGAACGCAACAAGGTGTGGCGGTTGGTGCCAAGGCCATAGGAGAACCACAATGTCATTGGAATCAAATGGATCTTCAAGAACAAGCAAGATACTCATGGGATTTTCATCTGCAACAAGGCTCGCTTGGTAGCACAAGGCTACTCCCAAGTCGAGGGTATCGACTACGGTGAAACCTTTTCTCCCGTTGCTCGCCTTGAATCTATTTGTTTGTTGCTTGCCTATGCTTCTCATCATAACTTTAAGTTGCGACAAATGGATGTCAAAAGTGCTTTTCTGAATGGTCCTCTTAATGAGTTGGTGTGTGTCAAACAACCCCCAGGGTTTGAGGATCCTAAGTTCCCCAATCATGTGTATCAACTCGATAAGGCGATGTATGGCCTTAAACAAGCCCCACATGCGTGGTATGAGCACCTTACCGAGTTGTTGCAAGATCGTGGGTTTGAAATTGGGAAAGTTGACCCCACTCTTTTTACTAAGAAGGTTAAAGGGGAGTTGTTCGTATGCCAACTATAAGTTGATGATATTATTTTTGGTTCTCCTAACAAAGCTTTCAATGATGAGTTTGCCGCACTCATGACCGTGGAGTTTGAGATGTCTATGATGGGAGAGTTGAAGTTCTTTCTCGGGTTCGAAGTCAAACAAAGACGAGAAGGAATCTTCATCAACCAAGCCAAATACACTCAAGACATGCTCAAGAGGTTCAATCTATGTGATGTCAAGCCGACTTCTAATGCAATGCCTACCAAATGCCAACTTGATAATGATCTTAATGGTAAAGCGGTGGATCAAAAGGTATATCGTTCTATGATTGGATCCTTGCTTTACTTGTGTGCATCTAGACCAAATATCATGTTGAGTGTGGGAATTTGTGCACGGTTTCAAGCCACACCTAAGGAAAGCCACTTTGTGGCGGTCAAGTGAATCTTTCGATATTTGGCTCATACCCCAAACTTTGGCTTATGGTACCCAAGAGGAGCAAACTTCAATCTTGTAGGTTTCTTGGATTCGGATTGGGCGGGAGACAAAGTGGATAGGAAGTCAACTTCGGTAGGGTGCCAATTCCTTGGTTGCTCTTTGGTGAGTTGGTCTTCCAAGAAGCAAAGTTGTGTATCTCTCTCATCCACCGAAGCCGAGTATGTGGCGGCCGGCAGTTGTTGTGCTCAACTTTTATGGGTGAGTCAAACTTTATAGGATTACGATGTCATTTGTGACAAAGTGCCTCTTTGGTGTGACAATGAAAGTACCATCAAGATTTCTCTCAACCCGGTGCAACACTTCGAGAAGAAGCATATTGAGATTCGGTATCACTTCATCCGGGAGCATATTAGGCGAGGGGAGATTGATCTTCATTATGTCAACACTCATGACAACCTTGCAGATATACTCATGAAGCCTTTGGATGAAGCAAGATTTCACGAGTTAAGGCATGAGCTAAATATCATCGATTTGAGCATTGTGGCTTGAAACCTTGCACAACCTACCTCACTCATCATGTTCTCTTGTTTATATGTAGGCATGAACATATGGGAAGTGTTGTTCTCTCAATGAACTCTCCCGCCCCCCATTATGCATAAATTGATCAACTCTTTCACATTAGCCATTTTTATGGTACTTCTGCTTCAAAGACGAGTTTCGGTCATGGGCCCAAGGATATTTCTTTGCGGTGCCATACCAATTGACTCAAACATAGGTGGCTCCGGACACCGCCCTCTTTTTGGAGAGGTTGTGTCTCGTGTTTGGTCCTTGTTGTCTTTTGCCTTCCCTTTGAGCCGCATTTGTGTTTGAGTTGCCTCGTGTGTGTGCTCTTTTGTGTGTCCGGTTGCATGAACGTTGCATTGCAAAGGCCTCATTCTTCTTGTGTTCTTTGAAACTTGCACTTTCTTGGGTTACGATACTACCGTAGCAAGCCAAGGTACTACCGCGGGAGTTGGGGTGCCCTGTGCGTGCATAGCTGCATCCTAGGCATGGTACTACCGCTTCCATCGCGGCGGTAATTTTTTACGGCCGCTGGAAGAGCGGTACTACCACATTGCGTGCGGTACTACCCCGATGACCCACGGTACTACTGCGCAGTCGCGAGCGGGTGGGGGTTAAGAGCGGGCAGGGGGAGTTTCAACTCCCCCATACCCATTCATCTCTTTTTTCCCACCTCGTCTCTCTCTCTCTCTCTCCTACCCAAGAACGGTGTCAGAGGACCTCGCCGTTTCTCCGTCTACGACCGCTCTCCTCGCATTCCGATCGGTGGGATCGTTCCCCACCTCGCCCTCTTGCCATGGATCCCGGTATCTCCCCTAGTCCCTCTCTTTTTTCTATGCTTTTGTGGGTCTTGGGGAGATGCATGTGCAGTTCTTGCGATTTTCGGCTAAATCTTTGCAAGAGGAGATTGTAGGAGAGTACTAGTGAAGTGGAAATGCTATTTGGTGTGATGCAACAGTGTAGTTTTCATCACCGGTAGTACCAATCTAATTCTTCAGATATTCCTTGATCCGTAGGTGGTGTTCTCGTGCAAGTTTGAATCCATGCGGTACTACTGCTCCTCCTGGAGCGGTACTTCCACTCGCTTGCCCGAGCACCGTCCTGTGCGGTACTACCGCTCCACTAGAGCGGTACTACCGCTCAGGGCACGGAAGTAAAATTTTACTTCTGCTCCAGGTGCGGTACTACCATGCCCCGGCACAGTACTACCGCGGCTACAACGGCTGTCAAATTTCACATCTGCACCCTAGCCCGGTACTACCGTACTGTTTCCAAATTATGATGTTTCATCTTCCCAATCTCATTTCCACTTGTTTCTTTTGGTTTTGGCCTAGTATTCGCAATAATCCTTCTCGGTTTTTCTCGTGTTTGTGTTGTGTGTCATAGGTGGTGGCTCTAGTTCCAATGTCCGGCGCTCCAATCCCAGCTGTGACACAAGTTCCAAGCGACTCCGCAACCAAGAAGCTCCAGAGGGGTCCAATGCCCCCCAACGTCACGTCAAGACCACAGCTGACAAGTTCAAGGAGCCCAATATGGGCATGGATGAGATGCCTCTAGCCGAGTTTGTCTCTCGAAGAAGGATCAACCCCTATGTGAAGCCACGTGAGATTGTCAAAGGCAATGAATTATTCTGGAGCAAGCAGCAAAATCTCATCTTCCTCGATGTGATCAAGTCCAAGCAAAACATCTATGTTCATGTTTAGTGGATTGATTTGGATCATATGAAGAAGGATCGGGCATACTTTGGTGAGTCGTCGGATTTGTTGGAGCAGTTTTGCATTGAAGATTTTGTCTCGTTCCAAATGTACTTTGACCCGGAGATCGTAGCTCAGTTCTTTGCCTCCGTCCACTTCCACACGGATGAGGAGAGTACTATGACTTAGGATGACCAATGGGAAGAGGATGTCTGCTAAGTGGAAGGATTTCATGGAGTTGTTGCACGTTCATGATGAGGGGCTAAATGTGCCCAATGGTGTTCGTCCTCATGCCAACCCAGAGTCCACAAACAAGAACAAGCTTCAACCGTTTCTTGTGGAGAAGAAGTTAGCTAATGGAAAGTCATCTTGGGTGCTCAACCCTTTCCTTGACGTCATGCACTGGATCTTCCGCAACACTCTCTTTCCGTGCATTGGGGACAAGAACAAGGTGCATGCTTATCTCGTGGATATGATGCTGCTGTGTGAGGAGGCCCGTCATCAAGCTCCTGGACCACTTGATGTCTCTCACATCATGTGGATTGAGCTCCAGTTTGTGGTATTCAATCGCAAAGTTCCCATCTATGGACCATACCTGCACCTCTTGATCTCGAAGACTTGGGAGAAGCTCTCGCCAGGTGAAGAGTTTCTTGCTCCAGACTGGGTTCACCATGAGCCTATCAAGCTACACCACAAGAACAAGTGGGCTAATACCACCACCCGTGAAGAGGCTGAAGCTGCTACGATGGATGTTGATGAGTATGAGTTTGAGGAGGAGGAGGCTGAGGACAGTTCTGCGGGGTACGCTCCTCCGTCTTCTAATCCCTCATGGGCTAAGAAGCTGAAGGCCAAGATGAAGGCACTACTCTGCATGCAGGCCAAGGGGTAGTACAAGTCCCATGTGGCTCAGAAGGAGAGTCGCCGGCGCGACAAGAGGATCTTGAGGACGTTCGGCGAGCACATGTCGAGCGGGTCCGAGAAGAACATAACTCCAAAGGCTGACTGGATTGCAAAACAAGGCTATAAGTGGATTGGGTTATAGGAGGAGTCCATTACCGCTGCCGAGACCGATGAGGATATTGATGGGTGATCACTACTGAGGGAGCTACCACATGTATCGTAGGTGTCCTGTCTGCCCTTTTGGTGTCTCGATGCCAAAGGGGAGAGAGTGTAGGATTTGCGAGTCGTGTCACTTTGCTTTCGTTGAACTCTCTCGTTGCTTTGTTTTCTTTAGTTTGTTGGTTTGTGTTGTCTTTGTGTGAGACCAGGAGACTATCATATGGTGTGAGACATATGCACTCTAGCCTATCGTATTGTCTTATCTTAATGTCTAGTTTGTTTAGTAGATTGTGAGCTTATGCTATCTTGTTCCCTTTACCTTGCATCCATGATTAGTACCATTTACTTTGGTGCAAGGATTGTTTTGTTTATAAAATATACGGGGAGTGTTGGTCCTAGTATGTGTGACATGTAGTCCAAAGCACTTATCTAAGAATGCACACATCTAGGGGGAGCATGTCTATATTTTATAAATGTTGGGTTTGCTTATGTTCTTTTTCATCCCTATGTATAAATCACGTATTGTCATCAACCCACCAAAAAGGGGGAGATTGTAAGGGCATATTTCTCCATAAGTGGTTTTGGTGATTGATGACAATGCTTTTGTAGACTAATCGTGTGCATTGAGCATTTCAGATATCTCATGTCTAGGCACAAGACGACTCGGTGCCCCTCGGAGCATATCGAAGACGGCGTTTCTCTATGTTTCTTTTGGGTGGAATTGAGTCATAGGAAAGCCATACTATTAAGAGGGGGTCCTCTTCAGAAAGGTTAGGGTGGAATAAACACGTACACATCTGTTCCTTTGCACCACCTTTCCTTCGCTTCATTGGAGCACCGGTCGTTTCCCTTGTCGTTGTGAAGATGAAGGCTTTCAAGTGCTACTACTCTATGGCGTGCGGTAGTACTGCTCAAGGGAGCAGTAGTACCGCAGAGGCCCACGGTAGTACCGCTCATGGCTGCGGTAGTACCGCATCTTGCGGTAGTACCGCTCCTAGCACGGGGTAGTACCGTGGCCTCTAGCCCAGTACGGTGGCATGCACGGAAGTAGGAGCGGAAGTAATTATTTACTTTCGCACCCTACGCTGTAGTACCGCTCCTTGTGAGCGGTAGTACCGTGCCGGATTTTTGAACTGACCAATGCTCAGGAGAAGTAGCCACGGATGTAATTTTATTAGTATGTGCCTTCCCAGCCTAATCGAACCCTGCCTTGCGGTAGTACCACAAGGACGCGCGGTAGTACCGCTCCGGCGGTTCTACCGCTCGGTGCTAAACACAATAGGGCCTCGTCTGGTTCCTGCCGCGCAAACAGTAGTACCGCACTGCCTAGCGGTAGTACCGCATTGCTATGTGGTAGTACCGTGGGCATGTGCGGTAGTACCGCATGTCGCGGGCTGAGTAAGTGGGTAACGGTTGGATCTTTCCTCTTACTATATAAGGGGTGTCTTCTTCCCCAACTTGACCACCTCTTCTCTCCCTAAGCTCCATTGTTGCTCAAAGCTCCATTTTTGCCCGATCTCTCTCCCTAGCCAATCAAACTTGTGATTTCCCAGGGATTGGTTGAGAAGGCCCCGATCTACACTTCCACTAAGAGAAATTTGATTCCCCCCCCCCACTAATCCCTTGCGAATCTTATTACTCTTGGGTGTTTGAGCATCCTAGACGGTTGAGGTCACCTCAAAGCCATATTCCATTGTGGTGATGCTTCGTCGTGTCGTTGGGAGCCTAAAATTCGGTTATGGAGATAGCCCCAACCTTGTTTGTAAAGGTTCGGTTGCCACCTTCAAGGGCACCACTAGTGGAATCACGGCATCTCGCATTGTGTGAGGGTGTGAGGAGAATACGGTGGCCTTAGTGGCATGTTGGGGAGCATTGTGCCTCCACACCGCTCTAACGGAGACGTACTTCCTCTCAAAGGGAAGAAACTTCGCTAACACATCCTCGTCTCCACCGGTTCCACTTGTGGTCATATCTAACCTTTACTTGTGCAAGATTTTTTTGTGTTTTATCTCTTGCTTGCTTGTGTGCTTGTTATTGTTGCATCATATAGGTTGCCCACCTAGTTGCATATCAAGACAACCTATTTTGATGCCATGTTTAATTTGGTAAAGAAAAGCTAAAAATTGTTAGTTGCCTATTCACCCCCCCCCCCTCTAGTCGACCATATCGATCCTTTCATCCATGGTTATGAAAATGAAACTGTTGTGGCACATCTCACTAAATTAAATGACATAGCCACCCTTTTTACTCAAGATGAGAAAACCCGTTACTACTCTATTCTCAAATTATTTTCGTTCTCATTAAAGGGTGATGCTAAAGCTTGGTACAATACTCCTACTTCTCGTTGTGTGCATAGTCC
Source organism: Secale cereale (assembly GCA_902687465.1). Taxonomy (NCBI): domain Eukaryota; kingdom Viridiplantae; phylum Streptophyta; class Magnoliopsida; order Poales; family Poaceae; genus Secale; species Secale cereale. The sequence goes on from LR738713.1 coordinate 339,518,861, forward strand.
CCAAGATATGATTTATTACTTCTATGAAAAATAGTTTCCTGCTCATAAGAAACAAGTTGCCTTACATGAAATATTTAACTTTGTGCAAATTAAAGAAGAGAGACTCCCACAAGCTTGGGGGAGGCTTTGCCAGTTACTTAATGCTTTGCCTGGTCATCCTCTTAAGAAAAATGAAATACTTGATATGTTTTATAATGGACTAACTGATGCTTCTAGGGACTTCCTAGATAGTCGTGCTGGTTGTGTTTTCAGGGAACGAACCATTGGACAAGCTGAAGAATTATTGAATAACATATTGCAAAATTATGATGAATGGACTCTTCGTGAATCACCGCCTAAGCCTACTCCGAAGAAGAGGGGCATATTATATCTCAGTCCTGAAGATATGCAAGAGGCAAAGAAATCCATGAAGGAAAAAGGTATTAAAGCTGATGATGTTAAAAATTTACCTCCTATTGAAGAAATACATGGGCTTAATGCACCACCACTGCCTAAGGTGGTAGAGGTAAATTCTCTAATGAAATTCAATGATAGTGATAATCCTCACAATATTCACCCTAGTCAATACCTTCATGAGCTTGAAAATTACATTAGGAAACAATATCACTTCAATGCAAATGTTATGAAACAATTGAAATACAATTCTGATATGATTGCTCGCTTGACTGACTTGTTATGTAGAATTTCAAATGATATTAGAGGTGTAGGAAAACTTGATTCTATGGTACAAACCCATCTAGAACAAGTTGCTAGATCTCAGAGAGAATTACTTGATGAAATGAATAGCAACATACATGACAAATGGTTCAAGAACCACTTTATACTTAGGGAGACCCAAAAAGAATTGAACGGGATTCACAAAGAAACAACACCACTGCACCTAGTCCCTCTAAAAAGAAAAAGAAAAAGAAAAATGATAGGACTTTGCATGCTACTAGTGAACCTGAAGTAGAAAAACCTCCTGATAATGATAATGATATTTCTATCTCTGATGCTGAAACTCAATCTGGTAATGAACATCCACCTAGTGATAGTGAAAAATATAATGTTGAGGTTCATGAAGATACTCAACCAAATAATGAGAAAGAACCAGATAATGATGTTGAGATAGAACCACCAGTTGATCTTGATAACCCACAACCTAAGAATAAAAGATATGATAAAAGGGACTTTGTTGCTAGGTAACACGGTAAAGAAAGAGAATCATGGGTTCAAAAACCTATGCCTTTTCCAGCTCAGCCAGCTAAAAAGAAAGATGATGAAGAATTTGAATGCTTTGCTGAAATGATGAGGCCAGTCTTTTGCGTACTCGCTTGACTGATATCTTGAAAATGCCTCCTTATGCAAAGTACATGAAAGACATCATCACCAATAAGAGAAAAATACTAGAAGATGAAATCTCCACCATGCTTGTTAATTATACTTTTAAGGATGGAGTGCCTAAAAAACTTGGAGCCCCAGGAATAACCAACTATACCTTGCTCCATCAAAAAGCATTATGTGAAAACTGGTTTATGTGATCTAGGAGCTGGTGTTAGTGTTATTCCTTTCACCTTATATAAAAGACTTGATTTGAATAACCTCGCACGTACTGAAATATCTTTGCAAATGGATGATAAATCAATGGCCATCCCTATCGGTATCTGTGAGGATGTGCCCGTTGTAGTTGCTAATGTTACTATTTTGACTGACTTTGTTATACTTGAGATGCCCGAGGACGACAACATGTCGATTATCCTTGGTAGGCCCTTCTTGAATACTGCAGGGCCTGTTATTGATTGCAATAAAAGCAAGGTCACTTTTCATATCAATGGTAATGAGCATACAATGCACTTTCCGAAGAAACAATTCCAAGTGACTAGTGTTCATGTTATTGAAAAATCTCCGACAATCACTGTTGGAAGTTTTCAAATACCTCTACCTACTGTTAAAAAGAAATATGAAATGCTTATTGTTGGGGATTTTCATATCCCCGTTGAGGTAACTTAGTGATTTAGGAAAGTTCTTCGGTTTCATGCTAATCGAAATGGTTGTTAATAAGACTTGGTCAACCTTATTAATGGATCATTTTTTGGAAGTATGAAGTTGATGAATTTAGTAAGCACTACCTTCTGTCCCTACCTTTTGTTTTCTGTTTTTATTAGTTAAATAAAACAAAATGCCATGTTTTGTCTGTTTTCTTAATTTCTTGTGCAATAAAAAATGACCCAAAAATAGAAGTTCTCGGAATGCCCTAAAAATTTCACACGATATTTTTCCGAATATTTAAGAATTTCTGGTGCAAATAATATCAGAGGGGGGTGCACCAGGTGGGCACAACCCACCTGGGCGCCCCAGGACCCCCAGGCACACCCTGGTGGGTTGTGGTCCCCACGTGGGCCCTCTCCCTTATCTCTTTATACCACTTCATCACCTACCTCCATGAAAAAAATCTCATTTGCTCTCTCTCTCTCTCTCTCTCTCTCTCTCTCTCTCTCTCTCTCTCTCTCTCTCTCTCTTCGTGTTCTTGCTCTCAAACCCGTGGATTTCAATCTATTTGCTCGAAGCTCCATTTCTGAAACTGTTTCGAGGGATTGTTGCTTGGTATGTGACTCCTCCGTTTCTCCAATTAGTTTTTGTTTTAGTGGTTTATATTTTGACTAATTAGTTACTCTTGGTGCTACTGTAGATGAGCTTGCATGTTGAATTCTTAGAGTTCTATGTAGTTTGAATACTTGCTATGGCTTCTATGTATCCCTATGAGTAGTTGCTATCAAAATTGTAGAGTTCTATTGATAATTTTTTGTCACACAAAAAATAATTTTCTTCAGAAAATTGTATGCGAACATGATGAGCCTCTTTGGAAGGCGTTCTTCAAGGAGGAGATCCTCGGGAGCATCTTCTAATGACAGCTCCGCTCGTCGTTCCTATGTTGAACCAAGTGAAAGTTCCATACGAGATGCCACCACTAAAATATGATATTGGCCTTGTGATGATTATATGGTTTGTGTGGGTATTAAGGAGGAATTTGAGCAATTGGTTCAAAATGAAGGTCTCGGTCTCAACATTTCAGATAAGTGTGATCAATACCTCACTCTCACTGAATCATTTGTTCAAGGATTTAAATTGCATCCATGAGTCTAGGGTGTCTTTCAAACTTTATGAAAATCCTTTTACCATATCATTAGAGAGTTTTGCCCATCACTGCAAATTTCCATTCTGGGGTTCGCTTGACGAAGCACCAAGGGCTGAGTACCAATCATTTTAACTAGTCTCTGCTACGGTCAAACGAGGGGGGTGACGCAAGGTAAAATAAAAATCATTCATTTTCCCGCAATTCGGTTTTTTGCTTTATTTAATGGGAAATGTATTGTAGGCAAACAAGATTGTAGTACACTTTGTGCTCCAGACTTGAGCCTTATACACACCACCCTCACCAATGATAGGAGTTATAATCTTGGGGCGATTATTGCACGCAGATTACAACACAACGCTAATAGTGGATGGTTCTATGGCGGAATCTACGCCACACGTTTAGCAAGAGAGCTGGGTGTTTCACCTTTACCCTTTGACCCAATCCTACCCACGCAGTATTTAGACTTTGATGCTATGAAAAATCATAAGATCCTCAAAGGAGACATTCATAACTTCACTTATAAATTGTTATTTAACCAATCGACTGTTGTGTACACATATTTGCCTGTGCGTGCTCTTTTTTATTATCACAGCAAGGGAAGATATTTTGTTCTTGAGAACGAGGCCTGAGCCCACAATACTGCGGTCGATGCAGCTCGGCAGGCCGAGGCATCCGCACCGAGAGCCTCCGTGAGCTACCAAGTCGAGTATTATCCAGGCTACTAACTGCACACCAAGTTAGGTCAAAAGCCTAAGCTTGGGGGAGTACGTGTTTCTCACCGACTTTACATTCACGTTCACACATCTCAATCATCGATGTTCACACTTTTTCATTGTATTAACCATGCTTAATTTATTTTCTCGCTTTCTTCTTGTGCGTTTGAAAAACATTGGAAAATAAAAAGAGAATGTCTAGCTGTAGTTAGTTTACTATTTATGCTTTCCTAGTTGTAATGTTAAGAAGAAAACCCAAAAAGTTTTCCTTGTTCTTCTTTTGCTTGTTGGGAGTTTTCCCGTGTAAATAGTTTTTCTCGTTTTCATTTTCCTCTTTCGTTTGCTTATTCTGGAAAACCAAAAACTCCAACAATATTTCAGTATGTTTCTCTGAATTTCTTTCTTTTTATTTATTTCTGAGTCATACTAAGGAGAAGACCATGATGAAAATGTTGAGTGGCCCTCTTATGCATAATTGTTGATATAATGAAGAGCCCATTTTGCCTAGTCTTCTCCTGTTGAATAAATTGTTTGCAGATTCCAGCTTAGTCCACAGCACTCTTGCACCATTATTATTATTTCATATCATTCGGTCATGCAAGTGAAAGGCAATAACGACGATATTCGATGAACTGGCCGTGGCAGGGAGGAACTGGTATGAACTCGACTTGTTCTGTTTTTGTAAATAGGTTTTACCTAGTATCCATGATTCAGCCCATTATGATTAAACATGTTTGCAATGAGAATTAGAGATTATAGTTTCACATGCCATGCATAAGTATCTAGGAGTTGGTAATGATTTATCTTGGATATCAACATTGCGTTAAAATGATTGTGATGTAGTATGATGATATGGTATCCTCCTCTGAATGTTCGAGTGGCTTGACTTGGCACATGTTTATGCATGTAGTTGAATCAAAACCAACATAGCCTCTATGATATTTATGTGCATGGTGTCTATATCCTACTCATGCGGGTGTCCAATGTTTATTATGCATGATGCATGTTCATGACCATTGTTGCTCTCTAGCTGGCCGCTTCTCAACCTATTTGCTAGCCTTCACCTGTACTAAGCGGGATTACTGCTTGTGCATCAAATTCAAAAACTCAAGTTATTCCAGATGAGTCCACCATACCTACCTATATGCGGTATTACCCTGCCGTCCTAAGTAAATTTGCATGTGCCACCTCTAAAAACTTCAAATAAATATTATTTGTGTGTGCCTGGATCGTTCATGGAACGACAGGAGGTGGTCGGTATCTTCCATGCTAAGCGGGTTATTCTCAGGTCAAGTGTTTATTCACTCGCCATCGCATGAGAAAAGGGCGGTAATAGGGATTCCCAGTCCCAAATTGCAAAAATAAAAAGAGCTTATAAATAAACAAACAAAAACTCCCAATGGAGTCCAAACCTTTACTTTTCTGCTTGGGAACCGCCACTAGCATGTTAGCATGGAAGATATCGATAACTGATAGTCGTGAAGTAATTGAGAAGGGTGCACCTCTCAAAATATCATTTACCTCTGTTTTAAAAAACTTGAGCTCTGGCACCTCTACAAATCACAGCTTCCCTATGCGAAGGGACTATCTATTTACTTTTATGTTGTGTCATCACCTTCTCTAATAAGCGCCAGATCGGAGAGCACTGTTGTCATGACTATGCATTGTGTGTAGTGAATGTTGGGTGTTATCATGCCTGGATCTTTTCTACCATGAATAACAATGTTTAGTCACTGCTCGGACTTTGGAGGTGCTCTGTATTTAAGTTTTGCAGTCTCAGAAAGGGCTAGTGAGATACCACTATTTTCATATTATATCATGGTTGTTTTGGTAACGTGTTGCTGTTTGAGATATCTTATTGTTGCTCGCTAGCTGATTATGTCATTGATATGAGTTATTATAATTTTTAAGAGTTATTGTCGACATGGTTGGTTATAATGCTGGCTGAAAACATGGGTGTTGGTTAAGCTTATTTATGCAAACAAGAGTAAAAGAGTTTGTAAAAGTTTTTCTTTCTCACTTTCAGTTTATCAGCTGAATTGCTTGAGAACAAGCAAAGGTTTAAGCTTGGTGGAGTTGATAAGTCTCCAACGTATCTATTTTTCCTAATGCTTTCCCTCTTGTTTTGGACTCTAATTTGCATGATTTGAATGAAACTAACCCCGGACTGACATTGTTTTCAGTAGAACTACCATGGTGTTGTTTTTGTGCAGAAATAAAAGTTCTCGAAATGGAACAAAACTTTGCAAGGATTTTTTATATAATAAAAGAAAATACTGGAGCCAAGAACCACCAGAGAAGGGCACTTGGGTGGGCACAGCCCACCAAGGTGCCCCCTCCTGGCGTGCCCAGGTGGGTTGTCCCCACCTGGTGGCCCCGCAGATGTCAACCCTGATACTATAAATTCACATTTGCGGAGAAACAAATCAGGGAGAAAGAATTATCGCGATCTACGAGACGGAGGAGTCGCCACCTCTTGTTCTTCATCGGGAGGCTAGATCTGGAATCTGTTTTGGGCTCCGGAGAGGGGGATCTTCGTCCTTCGTCATCACCAACCCTTCTCCATCGCCAACTCCATGATGCTCCCCACCGGGAGTGAGTAATTCCTTCGCTATCTAGTTAGTTTTGTTAGGGATGATCCCTAGTATCCACTATATTCTGATATTGATATTGCTATGACTTTTCCAAGCTTAATGCTTGTCACTTTGGGCCTGGGTGCCATGATTTCAGATCTGAACCGTTTATGATATTATCATTATATTCATGTTTTAGATCCGATCTTGCAAGTTATAGTCACCTACTACGTGTTATGACCCGGCAACCCCGGAGGGACAGTAACCGGAACCACTCCCGGTGATGACCGTAGTTTGAGGAGTTCATGTATTCACTGTGTGTTAATGCTTTGTTCCTGTTCTCTATTAAAAGGAGGCCTTAATATCCCTTAGTTTCCAATATGGACCCCGCTGCCATGGGAGGGTAGGACAAAATATGTCATGCAAGTTCTTTACATAAGCATGTATGACTATTTACGAAATACATGCCTACATTATATTTATGAACTGGAGCTAGTGTCATATCACCCTAGGTTATGACTGTCGCATGATGAATATCATCCAACAAAATGCTGATCCAATGCCTACAAATTTATCCTATATTGATCTTGCTAAGTTACTACTGCTACTATTACCATTGCACTTATTACAAAACTACTACTATCACTGTTACCGTTACTATTGTTGCTGCCACAACTATCAAAACTATCATATTACTGTGCTACTGATTACTTTGTTGCAGATAACTAATCTCCAGGTGTGGTTGAATTGACAACTCAGCTGCTAATACTTACAAATATTCTTTGGCTCCCCTTGTGTCGAATCTATAAATTTGGGTTGAATAATCTACCCTCGAAAACTGTTGCGATCCCCTATACTTGTGGGTTATCAAGACCTTTTTCCAGCACCGATCCACGCACATATCAAATTATCAAAGTAGCGAACACAAATTGAAACAACATGATGACAATGACTAGATGGAATTCCCGTGTCTTCTCAAGAACACTTTTCTTATTATAAGAAACCGTTTTGGCATGTCCTTTGCCACAAAAGAGAGCTACCTTGTTGCATACTATTTACCGTTATGCCTACTTGCTTGTTACAAATTATCTTACCATCAAACTATCTGTTACCGACAATTTCAGTGCTTGCAGACATTACCTCGCGGAAAACCACTTGTCATTTCCTTCTGCTCCTCATTGGGTTTGACACTCTTACTTATCGAAAGGACTATGATTGATCCCCCATTCTTGTAAGTCATAAGATAACCACTAGCCTGTGGTGACGGCCCGACGGGAAGCAACGTGACAGCTGAAAGCACAAGTGCTCCCTTGATGGTTTTGGTAATTAATGTCAAAATATCTTCTGTCAGACTAATAGTTTTATCTAGTATATTTCATACAAGTTCATCAACGGCATGGCAAGGAAAAGAGGATTTGGACCCCTTCAAAATGATAAGGTCATGGATTGGAAAAATCTCAAGATCCTACATTTTTCGTTAAGTGATCCAAGATCATATTGAGTCCATGGGAAAGACAATACTTTTAAAAGGGAGATCTGGTTGCTCAAGTGCTTAGTGATATTACTCCAAAACCCTCAGGAACTTTCTCTATCCAAATATGTCCAAACCCTACATTACAACTCGGCTCCACTGAAATTTCCTATTTGGAGCCATCGAGTTCATCTGAACTTACCAACTGCCAAACCATAACAAATCGGATCCACCGATATGGATCTCGGTCCCACAGAGATGGCCTTGCCAACTCTGTGTTGTAATTATTTTGGTCCCACCGTGCTCGGGAGCCCGGGCGTGCCCAGGGGGTTGTGCCCCCCTCGGTGACCTCCCGCACTGCCTCTTCGCCCTATAAATCCCCAAATATTCCAGAAACCCTTGGGGAGTTGATGAAAAACAATTCCAACCGCCGCAAGTTCCAGAAACATGAGATCCAATCTAGACACCATCACGGAGGGGTTCATCATCCTCATTGGTGCCTCTCCGATGATGCGTGAGTAGTTCACCATAGACCTATGGGTCCGTAGGAAGTAGCTAGATGGCTTTTTCTCTCTTTTTGATTCTCAATACAATGGTATCTCGAAGATCTATTCGATGTAACTCTTTTGTGGTATGTTTGTTGGGATCCGATGAACTTTGAGTTTATGATCAGATCTATATCCATGAAAGTTATTTGAGTCTTATTTTATCTCTTATATGCATGATTACTTATAGCCTCATATTTCTTCTTCAAATCTTTGGTTTAGTTAGGCCAACTATATTGATTTTTCTTGCCATGGGAAGAGGTGCTTTGTGATGGGTTCGATCGTGTGGTGTTCTTTCGGAGTGACAGGAGGGGTAGCAAGACACGCATGTATCCTTGCTATTAAGGCTAACAAGATGGGGGCTATTACTACATGAATAGATCTCGTCTACATCACGCCATCTTTCTTATTGCATTACCTCGTTTGTCCATGAACTTAATACACTGGATGCATGATGGATAGCGGTCGATCTGTGGAGTAATAGTAGTAGATGCAGGCAGGAGTTGGTCTACTAATCTTGGACGTGATGCCTCTATAATGGTCATTGCCTGGATATCGTCATAACTATTCGATTTTCTATCAATTTCCCAACAGTAATTTGTTTACCCATGTGTGTTATTTCTTGAGAGAAGCCACTAGTGAAACCTATGGCCCCCGAGTCTATTTTCCTATCATATACTTTTCAGATCTACATTGTTATTTGTTTTTTTTCTTTATTTGCATCTTTTATTTTCAGATCTATATTATAAAAATCCCAAAAATACCCCGCTGAATTTTATTTGGCGTTATTTGCATCTTTCAATCTACTACAATGTTTATCCCGTCAACTTGACAATTTCCGGCACCATTACCCAAGAGGGATTGATAACCCCTTTTACATGTCGGGTTTGCAAGTATTTGTTTTTTCTGTGCAGGTACCGTTTACATAATGTTGCTTGGTTCTCATACTGGTTCGATAACCTTGGTCTCATAATTGAGGGAAATACCTACCGTAGCTGTGCTGCATCATCCCTTCCTCATTGGGGAAATACCGACGTAGTTCAAGCAACATCAACAAGTGGTATGCAACAAGGCCCGTCTCGTTGCTCAAGGCTACACTCAAGTCGAAGGTATGGACTATGGTGAGACATATGCCCCCGTTGCTAGACTTGAGTCCATTCGCATTTTACTTGCTTATGCCAATCACCATGATATCACCTTATACGAAATGGATATTAAAAGTTCTTTTTCAACTGGTGAAATTGAGGAGGAAGTTTATGTTAAACAACCTCATTGCTTTGTTAATTCCAAGAAACCAAATATGTTTACAAACTACACAAAGCTCTCTATGGTCTCAAACAAGCCCCTAGAGCTTGGTATAAATGCTTGACTAAGTTTATTATTGAGAAGGGTTTTGAAATCGGGAAAATTGATTCCACCCTCTTCACTAAAAGGGTCAATGGATAATTATTTGTGTGCCAAATTTATGTTGACGATATCATATTCGGTTCTACTAACCCTCATTTTAGTGAAAAGTTTGGAAGGTTGATGTCGGAGAAGTTTGAGATGTCTATGATGAGTGAACTCAAATTTTTCCTTGGCTTCTAAATCAAGCAAACTAAGGAAGGTACCTTTGTCTCACAAACAAATTATACCAAGGATCTCTTCAAGAAGTTCAATATGCAAGAAAGCAAAGGTATTAAAACACCCATGCCTACTAGTGGACATCTTAACTTGACTAAGGATGGCAATCCGGTTGACCAAAAAGTTTACTGGTCTATGATTGGTTCACTATTATATATTTGTGTCTCCCGTCTCGACATTATGTTAAGTGTGTGCATGTGTGCACGGTACCAAGCTGCTCCAAAAGAATGTCATCTTAAAGCTGTGAAAAGGATACTGAGATACTTAATTCATACATAAAACTTTGGCATTTGGTACCCTAAGATGTCATCTTTTGATCTTGTTGGCTATTACGACTCGGACTATGCC
>LR738713.1:339531448-339543105 GCA_902687465.1 Secale cereale
CGCACCGCCTCTTCGCTCTATAAATAACCCAATATTCCAGAAACCCTAGGGGAGTCGATGGAATTTTATTCCAACCGCCGCAAGTTCCAGAACCATGAGATCCAATCTAGAGCCATTTTTTGGCACTCTGCCAGAGGGGAACACGATCACAGAGGGGTTCATCATCCTCATTGGTGCCTCTTCGATGATGCATGAGTCGTTTAACATAGACCTATAGGTCTGTAGGCAGTAGCTAGATGGCTTCTTCTCTCTTTGTATCTCAATACAATGGTCTCTTGGAGATCTATTTTATGTAATGACTTGTGCGGTGTGTTTGCTGGGATCCAATGAATTGTGAGTTTATGATCAGATTTGCCTTGATTTAATATCCATTCTTGATTATTATAGCCTCGTATTTCCTCTCCGGTATTTCGGTTTTGTTTGGCCAACTTGGTCTATTTATCTTGCAATGGGAAGAGGTGCTTTGAAATGGGTTCGATCTTGCGGTGTCCTTTCCCAGTGACAGAAGGGGCAGCAAGGCACGCATGTATCGTTGCTATTAAGGATAAAAAGATGGGGTCTATAACTACATGAATAGATCTTGTTTACATCATCTCATTGCTCATATTGCATTACTCCATTTTTCCATGAACTTAATACACTATATGCATGATGGATAGCGGTCGATGTGTGGAGTAATAGTAGTAGATGCAGGCAGGAGTCGGTCTACTAATCTTGGACGTGGTGCCTATATACATGATCATTGTCTTGGATATCGTCATAATTATTTCCTTTTCTATCAGTTGCCCAACAGTAATTTGTCTACCCACCATCGATATTTTTTGAGAGAAGCCACTAGTGAAATCTATGGCCCCGGGGTCTATTTTCCCATCATATACTTTCATATCTATGTTGCTATTTGATTTTTCCTCTATTTACAAATTTTATATTCAGATCTATATTATCAAAAACACAAAAATACCTTGCTACGTTTTATTTGCTTTTATTTGCATATTTCAATCTACTACAACTTTATCCTGTCAACTTGACAATTTCTGGCACCGTTACCCGAAAGGGATTGACAACGCCTTTAACACGTCGGGTTGCAAGTATTTGTTCTTTGTGTTCAGGTACCATTTACATAGTGTTGCGAGGTTATCCTACTGGTTCGATAACCTTGGTCTCATCACTGAGGGAAATACCTGCCGTACATGTGCTGCATAATCCCTTCCTCTTGGGGAAATACCAACATAGCTTCAAGTGACAACAGGAAGCGATGCGGCGATCTGAATGGACGGCGCAATAGCAACATGTACCTCGATCGGTAGTAGGCGTGTGCTCTGGGATGGGCTTAACGAAGACAGACGCATGCTCAGTTGATCAAGCTGATGACGGCGTGGTACACGCCATGGCGGGGACGGCGCGCAGATTGGAGTCGAGGGCGACGTTGTTGGTGATGTCCCAGGTGACGACGACAAGACGGACCGACAATGGAGACCGCGTGGACGAGCGGCCGACGGCAATGCATGAATGCGTCCCTTGGGCGGCACGCATAGGCTTGCCGCACGATTGATGATGAAGTAGTCGGTGTAGTCGACATGGATGTCGGAGTACTGGCGTGGACGGCGGCGGCGGGCGGCGCAAACCAATCTTAGATCGGGAAACCAAAGAAAAATAACACCAATCAATCGATCGGCAAGAGAGAAAAAACCCAATCAACGGATCAGGAAAACGACTCTCTAGGGAAGCTGGTCAATACGATCGGCGGATGATAACCCACAAGTGTAGGGGATCGCAACAGTTTTTGAGGGTAGAGTATTCAACCCAATTTATTGATTCGACACAAGGGGGGCCAAAGAATACTCTTAAGTATTAGCAGCTGAGTTATCAATTCAACCACACCTGGAAACTTAGTATCTGCGGCAAGGTAGTTTAGTAGCAAAGTAATATGGATATAGTGGTAACAGCAATAAAAGTAACGGCAGTGTTTTTATAGTTTTTGTAATAGTAGCAGCGGAAAAGTAAATAAGCAACAAGCAATATGTGAAAAGCTCGTAGGCATGGGATCGGTGATGGGGAATTATGTCGGATGCAATTCATCATGTAAAAGTTATAACCTAGGGTGACACAGAACTAGCTCCAGTTCATCAATGGAATGTAGGCATGTATTCCGAATATAGTCATACATGCTTATGGAAAAGAACTTGCATGACATCTTTTGTCCTCCCTCCCATGGCAGCGGGGTCCTAGTGGAAACTAAGGGATATTAAGGCCTCCTTTTAATAGAGTACCGGACCAAAGCATTAACACATAATGAATACATGAACTCCTCAAATTACGGTCATCACCTGGAGTGGTCCCGATTATTGTCACTTCGGGGTTGCCGGATCATAACACATAGTAGGTAACCATAGACTTGCAAGATAGGATCAAGAACACACATATATTCATGAAAACATAATAGGTTCAGATCTGAAATCATGGCACTTGGGCCCTAGTGACAAGCATTAAGCATAGCAAAGTCATAGCAACATCAATCTTACAACATAGTGGACACTAGGGATCAAACTCTAACAAAACTAACTCGATTACATGGTAAATCTCATCCAACCCATCACCGTCCAGCAAGCCTATGATGGAATTACTCACGCACGGCGGTGACCATCATGAAATTGGTGATGGAGGAAGGTTGATGATGACGATGGCGATGATCTCCACACTCCGGAGCCCTGAATGGACTCCAGATCAGCCCTTCCAAGAGAGATTAGGGCTTGGCGGCGGCTCCGTGTCGTAAAACGCGATAATTCTTTCTCCTTGATTTGTTTTCTCCCTGAAAGTGAATATATGGAGTCCGGGGGTACGTCGGTGGAGCATCAGGGGGGCCACGAGGCAGGGGGCGCGCCCAGGGAGGGGGCGCGCCCCCCACCCTCGTGGACAGTGTGTGGGCCCCCTGACGTAGATCTTTGCGCAAATATTTTTTATATTTTCCAAAATAATTCTCCGTGGATTTTCAGGTCATTCTGAGAACTTTTTATTTCTGCACAAAACCAACACCATGGCAATTCTGCTGAAAACAACGTCAGTCCGGGTTAGTTCCATTCAAATCATGCAAGTTAGAGTCCAAAACAAGGGCAAGCGTGTTTGGAAAAGTAGATACGTTGGAGACGTATCAACTCCCCCAAGCTTAAACCTTTGCTTGTCCTCAAGCAATTCAGTTGATAAACTGAAAGTGATAAATAAAAACTTTGACAAACTCTGTTTGCTCTTGTTGTTGTAAATATGTAAGCTAGCATTCAGGTTTTTAGCAAAAATCATGAACTAACCACATTCACAATAACTTTCAGGTCTCATGTCTACTCACATCAATGGCATAATCAACTAGCGAGCAATAATAATAAACCTCAGATGACAACACTTTCTCAAAACAATCATGATATGATATAACAAGATGGTATCTCGCTAGCCCTTTCTGAGACCGCAAAACATAAATGCAGAGCACCTTTAAGGATCAAGGACTGACTAGACATTGTAATTCATGGTAAAAGAGATCCAGTCATGATCATACTCAATGCAAATTAATAGTAATACATGCAAATGACAGAGGTGCTCTCCTACTGGTGCTCTTTTATAAGAGGATGATGACTCGGCATAAAAGTAAATAGATAGGCCCTTCACAGAGGGAAGCAAGGATTTGTAGAGGTGCCAGAGCTCGATTTTTAAATAGAGATGAATAACATTTTGAGCTGTATACTTTCATTGTCAACATAACATCCAAGAATCTTGATATCTTCCATGCTACGTGCATTATAGGCGGTTCCCAAATAGAATGATAAAGTTTATACTCCCCCAACCACCAACAAGCACACTCCACGGCTAGCCCGAAACAACGGGTACCGTCCAAACCAGCAACAGCCCTGGGGAAGTTTTGTTTAAGTACTATGATTTGAGCATGGGACTGGGCATCCCGATTACCAGCCATTTTCTCATGAATGATGAGCGGAGTCCACTCATCGTGAGAATAACCCACCTAGTATGTAAGATATAGACATCCCTAGTTGATACATGAGTTGTTCGAGCATACAAAACATAATTTCATTTGAAGGTTTAGAGTTTGGCACATACAAATTTACTTGGAACGGCAGGTAAATACCGCATATAGGAAGGTATGGTGGACTTATCTGGAACAACTTTGGGGTTTATGGAGGTGGATGCACAAGCAGTATTCCCGCTTAGTACAGGTGAAGGCTAGAAAGAGACTGGGAAGCGACCAGCTAGAGAGCAACAACAGTCATGAACATGCATTAAAATTAATCAACAATGAATGCAAGCATGAGTAGGATATAAATCACCATGAACATAAATATCGTGAAGGCTATGTTGATTTGTTTCAACTACATGCGTGAACATGTGCCAAGTCAGATCACTTAAATCGTTGAAAGGAGGATACCACCCCATCATACCACATCACAACCATTTTAATATCATGTTGGCACGCAAGATAGACCATTATAAACTCTCAGCTAATTAAGCATGGCATAAGCAGCTATGATCTCAAATTGTCATAGCAAGCATGTTTCATTCATAACAAGTTGAATCAGGAACGATGAGCCATCATATTTACAAAAATAAGAGAGGTCGAGTTCATACCAGCTTTTCTCATCTCAATTAGTTCATCATATATCATTCTTATTGCCTTTCACTCGCACGACCGAACGGTGTGGAAAATAACAATAGTGCACGTGCATTGGACTAAGCTGGAATCTGCAGACATTTAATACAAGAGAGAAGACAAGGTAATGTGGCTCAAGGTTAAATCAACAATAAAGCATATGAGAGCCACTAAGCATTTTCAATCATGGTCTTCTACTCTTAACCCCCAAAGAAAAGAAAAGAAAAGAAACTATTTACACGGGAAAGCTCCCAACACGGAAAAGAAGAACGGGAAATCTTTTTGGGTTTTCATTTTATCTACTACTACAATCAAAGAAAGTAAACTAGCTAGAAGCTACAACTAATATATATTTTTGTTTTTCTGGGTTTTTCTAGCACACAAGAAAAAGACTAAGAAAAAGAAATAAAAACTAAGCATGGATGGTACAGTGAAAGAGTGTGAGCACCGACAACTAGAATAAGTGTGTGAACATGAATGTAAAGTCGGTGAGAAACATGTACTCCCCCAAGCTTAGGCTTTTGGCCTAAGTCGGTCTATGGCCAATATTGGCCTCGCTGATATCCAAAGTTGTAGTTGGGGTTGTACTGAGATGCAGCAGCTACTGCCTGCTGAGCTGCAGCTTGGAGGCGGGCTGCTTCCATCATATTATGATACTCATTTGCCTCCTCCCTGGTTATAGTATATCTCCCTTTTGCCTGAAAGTCAAACAAAGTAGGGGCAGGAAGCGCAATATGGACGGCATGACGCCTGTTAAAGATTAGTCGATATTTGAGGGATTGTTCATCCCTCTCTATGAACCCGTGACTAGTCATGGCATTGTAATCCAAATAAGCAGGCGGTAAAGGTTCATCATTTTCATGGATAGGCACACCAAGACGGCGGGCTATGCGAGTGGCATAATCCCACCAAATAAATCTCCATGCAAACCATTATGATGTAGCCTAGGTGCAATAATGGCTCCCAAGTTATATTGTCTATCACCTAATACAACACTCTTGAGAACAATAAGATCAGGGACACACATGTGGCAAGCCTCATCTTTACCATTTATGCATCTACCAATAAAGAGAGCAAAGTAATGAATAGCAAGAAAATGAATGCTCCCTATGGTAGTCTGTGTGATTTCTCAAGCTTCCTCCACAGTGATACTAGCAAGGAAATCTCTATATTCAGATTTGCGAGGATCACCCATATTGCCCCACTGCGGGATCTTACAAGCATCATTAAAATCCTCTAAGTCCATGGTGTAAGATTTATCATAAAGGTCAAACAGGACAGTGTGAGAATTACGTGAAGATGATAATTAAAACCTTCTCACAAAGGTATCATTTAAGCAACGGTATTGAGGGCACTTATCTTGTATGAAGCCCTCGAGGTCAGCGTTGCGCACATATGCGTCAAATTCCTCCTTAATACAAACCTGAACCATAAATTCATCTGACGGCCATTCACAAGGCCGCACTTCAGCTTCCGTCGGTAGTTCATCGTCCGGCTCACGAATCGCGAGCCTCGGTTCCTGCCTCCTTGAAGAACCACCTTGGAAGATTTTCCTATGCATTTTTCTGAAATTTTTAGTAACTCAAAATAAAAGTGAACCAAACTCAACAAGATTGATAGCAACAACTCCTACAAGTGCCTAGAGACTATATTATGCATTAGAACTACTTGGGACCAAAGAAAGTTGACATGCAAGCTCAAGAACAAGGTCACCACAGCAGCAAAAATTTGCAATAATTAAAGCACTAGAACAAAAACTAATTGGACCAATGGAGGAGTCACAAACCAAGGAACAATCTCCCCAAACAGTTTGGTGAATGGTGCCTTGAGCAAGGAGATTGAAAATGGCAGCAAGATGAGCTAGAACTCGTGCTTGAGCTGGGTAGTGATTTTTTTGGGAGGAAGAAGAAGGGAATGGGTGCAGGAATAAGTGGAGGGGGCCACGTGGGGCCCACCAGGCAGGAGGCGCACCCTGCACCCTCGTGGCCAGGTATTGGCTCCCCTCGCTGTGTTTTCTGTGCCATATATTCTCAAATATTCTAGAAAAACAATATTTCATTTTTAGGGCATTTGGAGAACTTTTATTTTCGGGGTATTTTTTATTGCACGGATAAGTCTTGAAATAGGAAGAAAATATTGTTTTTGCTTTATTTATCCTAATTAACAAAAAGTAAAAGGAGGGTAGAGAAGGTCGTGCTATCTAGATTCACCTATCCCATGCACATCAAAAAGTAATCCATTAACAAGGTTGATAAGGTCTTGTTAATAAACTCTTTCTGAATAACATGAAACCGGAGAATTTTCGAATAACACTAGGTTACCTCAACCTGGATATGTATGTCCCCAACAATAAGAATATCATATGTCTTCTTGATAGTAGGAAGAGGAAATTCAAAACCTCCAATAGTAAATAGTTGAAATTTTTTCAATATAATTGACATTGTGGACCTGAGGTTGTTTCCTCGGAAAGTGTACTGTATGCTCATTACCATTGACATGAAAAGTGACATTGCCTTTGTTGCAATCAATAACAGCCCCTGCAGCATTCAAAAAAGGTCTACCAAGGATAATAGACATACTATCGTCCTCGGGAATATCAAGGATAACAAAGTCCGTTAGAATAGTAACATTTGCAACTATAACAGGCACATCCTCACAAATACCGACAGGTATAGCAGTTGATTTATCAGCCATTTGCAAAGATATTTCAGTAGGTGTCAACTTACTCAAGTCAAGTCTATGATATAAAGAGAGGCATAACACTAACATCGGCCCCAAGATCACATAAAGCAGTTTTAACATAGTTTATTTTAATGGAGCAAGGTATAGTAGGTACCCCTGGGTCTCCTAGTTTCTTAGGTATTCCACCTTTAAAAGTGTAATTGGCAAGCATGGTGGAAATTTCTACTTCATGTATCTTTATTTTGTTGGTAATAATATATTTCATATACTTAGCATAAGGATTTGTTTTAAGCATATCAGTCAAACGCATACGCAAAAAGATAGGTCTAATCATTTCAGCAAAGTGCTCAAAATCCTATCATCCTTTTTCTTGGATGGTTTAGGAGGAAAAGGAATGGGTTTCTGAACCCATGGTTCTCTTTCCTTACCGTGCTTCCTAGCAACAAAGTCTCTCTTATCATAACGTTGATTCTTTGATTGTGGATTATCAAGATCAACAGCAGGTTCAATCTGTACATCATTATCATTGCTAGGTTGAGCATCATCATGAACATCATCATTAATATTATCACTAGTTTCATGTTCATTACCAGATTGTGTCTCAGCATTAGAAACAGATATATCAATGGGATTCTCATGTGTGTCAGCTACAGCTTCACTAGAAGCATGCAAAGTTCTATCATTTTTCTTTTTCTTCTTCTTAGAAGAAATAGGTGCATCTAAATTAGCTCTATGAGAATCTTGCTCAATTCTCTTAGGGTGGCCCTCAGGATACAAAGGTTCCTGAGTCACTTTACCACCTCTAGTAGCAACTCTAACATCATAGTCATTATTCTTACCATTTAATTCATTGAGCAAATCATTCTGAGCCTTAAGTACTTGTTCTACTTGAGTGGTAACCATAGAAGCATGTTTACTAATGAGTTTCAGTTCACCTTTAACTCTAGAAATATAATCACTCAAGCGTTCAATCATATAAGCATTACGTTGCAATTGTCTACCAACATAAGCATTGAAGTTTTCTTGCTTCACAATAAAATTGTCAAACTCGTCTAAGCATTGGCTAGCAGACTTATAACGAGGAGTATCACCTTCATCAAATCTATAAAGAGAATTTACCTTTACTACCTATGTCGGGTTATCAAGACCATGTATTTCTTCAATAGGTGGTAAATTCTAAACATCTTCAGCTTTAATACCTTTTTCTTTCATAGATTTCTTTGCCTCTTGCATATCTTCAGGACTGAGAAATAGAACACCTCTTTTCTTCGGAGTTAGCCTAGGGGCTGGTTCAGGAAGTGTCCAATTATTTTCATTGTCAGCATATTATTCAATAGTAATTCAGCTTGATCAACTGTTCTTTCCCTGAAAACACAACCAGCACAACTATTCAGGTGGTCTCTGGAAGCATCGGTTAGTCCATTATAAAAGACTTCAAGTATATCATTCCTCTGAAGAGGATGATCAGGCAAAGCATTAAGTAATTGGAGAAGCCTCCCCCAAGCTTGTGGGAGACTCTCTTCTTCAATTTGCACAAAGTTATAAATTTCTCGTAAGGCGGCTTGTTTCTTATGAGCGGGAAAATATTTAGCAGAGAAGTAATATGTCATATCCTGGGGACTACGCACACAACTAAGATCAAGAGAATTAAACCAAGTCTTAGCATCACCCTTTAGCGAGAACGGAAATAACTTAAGGATATAGTAATAACGAATCTTTTCATCGTTGGTAAACAGGGTGGCTAGATCATTCAACTTAGTAAGATGTGCCACAACAGTTTCAGACTCATAGCCATGGAAGGGATCAGATTCAACCAACGTAATTAACTCAAGATCAAAAGAGAAATCATAATTCTTATCAGTAACAAAGATAGGTGAAGTAGCAAAAGCAGGGTCATGTTTCATTCTAGCATTCAAGTACTTTTCTTTCAGCTTAGCTAATAATTTCTTAAGATCATATCTATCGTTGCAAGCAAGAAAGTCCCTAGCAGTTTCTTCATCCATAACATAACCCTCAGGAACAACAGGCAATTCATATCTAGGGGGAGAAGCTTCATCATCACTTTCATAAATATTATCAGTTTCAATATTTGCATTCTCCCTAACCTTAGCAATTTGTTCATCTAGAAATTCACCTAGTGGCACAGTATTATCAGGCATAGAAGTAGTTTCATCATACATAGCAGAAGGGGCATCATCAAGAATATATGACATATCAGATTCAATAGCAAGAGTAGGTGTCACAAATTTACCCATAACATATGGTGAATCAAGTGCAGAGCTATATGCAGTTCCTTACCTCCCCCTCGTAGTCGAGGGATAGATCTTGGTTTTTGAGTCCTTCAAATTCTTCATAGCGATCAATAGATATAAATCTCAAGTGACTTAAAGAATAGAGCTATGCTCCCCGACAACGGCGCCAGAAAATAGTCTTGATAACCCACAAGTGTAGGGGATCGCAACAGTTTTCGAGAGTAGAGTATTCAACCCAATTTATTGATTCGACACAAGGGGAGCCAAAGAATACTCTTAACTATTAGCAACTGAGTTGTCAATTCAACCACACCTAGAAACTTAGTATCTGCAGCAAGGTAGTTTAGTAGCAAAGTAATATGGAGATAGTGGTAACAGCAATAAAAGTAAGGTCAGTGTTTTTGTAGTTTTGTAATAGTAGCAGCGGAAAAGTAAATAAGCAACAAGCAATATGTGAAAAGCTCGTAGGCATTGGATCGGTGATGGGGAATTATGTCGGATGCAATTCATCATGTAAAAGTTATAACCTAGGGTGACACAGAACTAGCTCCAGTTCATCAACGTAATGTAGGCATGTATTCCAAATATAGTCATACATGCTTATGGAAAAGAACTTGCATGACATCTTTTGTCCTACCCTCCCATGGCAGCGGGGTCCTAGTGGAAACTAAGGTATATTAAGGCCTCCTTTTAATAGAGTACTGGACCAAAGCATTAACACATAGTGAATACATGAACTCCTCAAACTACGGTCATCATCGGGAGTGGTCCCGATTATTGTCACTTCGGGGTTGCCGGATCATAACACATAGTAGGTAACTATAGACTTGCAAGATAGGATGAAGAACACACATATATTCATGAAAGCATAATAGGTTCGGATCTTAAATCATGGCACTCGGGCCCTAGTGACAAGCATTAAGCATATCAAAGTCATAGCAACATCAATCTCAGAACATAGTGGACACTAGGGATCAAACCCTAACAAAACTAACTCGATTACATGGTAAATCTCATCCAACCCATCACCGTCCAGCAAGCCTACGACGGAATTACTCACGCACGACGGTGAGCATCATGAAATTGGTGATGGAGGAAGGCTGATGATGACGATGGTGACGATCTCCACTCTCCGGAGCCCTGAACGGACTCCAGATCAGCCCTCCCGAGAGAGATTAGGGCTTGGCGGCGGCTCCGTATCGTAAAACGCGATAATTCTTTCTCCTTGATTTTTTTATCCCCGAAAGTGAATATATGGAGTCCGGGGGTACGTTGGTGGAGCATCAAGGGGGCCACGAGATAGGGGGCGCGCCCAGGGGGAGGGGGCACGCCCCCCACCCTCGTGGACAGGGTGTGGGCCCCCTGACGTAGATCTTTCTGCAGATATTTTTTATATTTTCCAAAATAATTCTCCGTGGATTTTCAGGTCATTCCGAGAACTTTTTATTTCTGCACAAAAACAACACCATGGCAATTCTGCTGAAAACAGCGTCAGTCCGGGTTAGTTCCATTCAAATCATGCAAGTTAGAGTCCAAAACAAGGGCAAAAGTGTTTTGAAAAGTAGATACGTTGGAGACGTATCAGCGGACAAACCCTAGGTATGGGTTGCGCGGCCCCCGATGATGGTCATGGAGGATGACCGCCCCAGGGACGGCGCGTGGGGCGGAAGCGGCGGACAACATCTAGGGATGGATCGGTTAGGCTGATACCATGTTAGAAGGGAGAGAGAGGGATTCGTGGCATCGATTTTTATTGTTTGAGCCTCGTGGGCATATATATATATATAGGAGTACACGGTCATCTTGGAGTACATGGCAAGGTGGAATAAATCCTACCCGATCCTATGTTTCCTAAATAAACATTATACTCAACACTCACCTTCGAGCTCCCATGGCCCCGCGGCAACCCATCTCACATGTGTGCCACCTCCACTGCCCGACCTTGCATCTATCGTCTCCTGCACCGCCACCTACAGCACCGACGTGGCTCGCCTCTCTCCGGTGAGGATATGCATGGGCGCATCCGCCTTTGGCTCAAGCTCCTAGCGGGAGCCACCCCTGAGAGGCCAAGAGGC
>LR738713.1:339548358-339600576 GCA_902687465.1 Secale cereale
GGTATCCTCGATACCGCGGTGATCATTTCGGCAATCACAACCATGACCAACACTTGGTGTCAAATGGTGATCTTTCCGGCGATCACAACCAACTTATCTCATCATCGAACCGGGGTTGTTATTAAGCACATTATTATAATCACTATTGACTCATAGTGTGACCAACTACGAACTGGGCCCTTACCCGTGGCTGCGGCTATCGATAGATTTAATATACACTCTGCAGAGGTGGCGCACTATACCCACACTACGGAACCCATGGCCTCGCACTCCCATTCGGGTGGACCAATGGCGTTCCGACAAAACTGATCTATTGTCATGACACTCTCCCGGCCACTCCGACCAACTCCCCTTTGGGCTAAGTCCTGGGTGGCCCCGTGTCTACCAAAGACACAACGACCACCGTCGTGGCCAAACATAAGCGGTCCCAAACGAGGACCCGGATCCAATCAACAACAACGGGCACACAAGGTTATGTCTACTTACCGGGCCACGGTACCGCACGCCCATAACCTTCCCTCGTTGGAGGCACCGGCGAGAGGCACGACAATAGACCTAGTTAGGACCTTCCCATAAAGGTAAGCGTGGTTGCACTGGTTAGTTCGATATGGTGGCACCATGACTCAGCCAACAGTTGTTCAAGTTCAATTTAATCCGGTTAAACTTGAATGCAAATATGCTAAGCCATGATAAAATACATGATGCAATTACAATGCATGAGCATGAATATCAACATAATCATGAGAGAACCACATAACTATCCACCATATCAACAATGAATCATAAGCATGGCATACTGACTAGCATGAACATCATAAGTACATACTTCTCCGAAACATAGCATGACCACTAAGTTCAACAATAAATATCATGCAAAAACATATCAACAATACCAACATGCAAGCATTTAACTAACTGGATGCAAAGGAACATGCATAACAACGGTACTCGGGACAGACGACAGTCATGCACCAAAGACCATCACCAACATCAACATGTACTACTAGCAAGCATAAACATATGAAAGGAATACTAGCAACTAGCAGGGCATGATAACCAGGTGCATAACAACATAGCAAGAAAGTAAGCATTAACCCCGAAGCATTACCGAAACAACGATAAACACATTTTAAACAAGCAATCATTTAATAAATATTCAAGTTGAAAACCATGGCTAATGCATGACTATCATGCAAGTGCGTATTGTGGCTTGCCTGGGGTGACGGAGACTCCAGGAAGAAGTGCGGTGAAGTCGCGGAACGAAACGCCGAAACGCTTCTTTCTCGGAGGGGGGTGATTAGAGGTAAGGGCATAATGGTCATTTTCACAGTGTGAACACTTAGTGAAAATGGTACCAACAGAAAGAGCTCGATGAGACGAAGACGTGAGCGTTGGTTTCACCTGATTCGGAGTTACGGTTGAAAAGTTGTGAGGTGTTGAAGGAGAGGGACCAATCTGTAAATATTTCTTCAGCAAACAGGTCCCTGAGTGGATAAGGCAGAAACAGATTTGAGATAATACGCTTTATGGAAAGAAAACGCTTTTTGAACAGAAGTAGACCAAGAATACGTTTTCTGAACAAGAAAGCGTACCCAGGGAAATTCGTCTCCACTTATCCACGTGGACCCGTGGGTGGAGCCACTTCCAGGTGGGGCCCAGGCGTAGGGGGAGGGACACGGGCGGTCATCTTCTTCCTCACTCGCTTGGCCCCGAGTGAGACAGAGGACGAGGCGAGGCAGGGCGAAGCCGGCGACGGGGCGGGCCGCTTCGGCCACCTCTGGCCAGGGCGCGGCCACCGGCGGGTGCGGGACGGCACGGCGCGCCCGTCCAGGGAGGAGACGGCCACCGAGGAGGAGTGGGGAGACGGGGACGGGAGGAGGCAGAAACGGGCGGCCGGCGATGGGGCTCACGGCACCGGCCGTCTCCGGACGAGAGAATGGCACCGGCGGGTGCGGGGCAGTGCACCGGTCCCGTTCAGAGGCAAAGGGACCACCGGGGAGGAGTGGGATGGAGGGGAGTTTGTGGCGTCGGGAGGTTACAGAGAGCTACGGGAGGTGGTGGGGCTTGATGATGCAGGCGCTCCGGCGAGGGGGCAAGGGGGTGGGGCGGCTCGGCGGGACGAGAGGAACATGGTGGACGTGGAGAGGAGGCGCGGGGAGGACTAGGCGCACCGGAACCATGCCGAGACCGAGGCGGCCATGGTGAACGGCGACGGGCAGAAGCGAGGGAGAGGTGCTCTGGTGGTCAAATGAGGCGAGGGAAGAGCTGGTGAGCTGCGGGAGGGGTCGAGGGGTCCTTATATAGGCGAGGGGAGGGCTCTGGAGCTCACAAACGAGCTGGAGCAGTGCTCTAATGGAGGTCAGAGGCTGGGCATCGCAGGGGCACTGTTGTGACTGCGCAATGCTGGCGAACCACGACGAGGCATCAATGCAAGGCGATGCAGTCGAGCACGGGGGAGCTCCTGGACAAGGATGGAGGTCGAGACGAGGAGGGAGGCGACGGGAACAGTGGCCGGATCGATCCAGAGCGCGCGCTGTGCATGACACAAGCGTGATCACCACGCGCACTGGTGCGAGCAGCGTGCTTTGGCGTGGCCAACCATGTCTAGTAGATGGACCTTAGTGCCCTTAGTAAAGATGCAGAAAGAAATTGGTCCAGGGGTAAAGAAGAGATTTGCACTTAGCTCCAAAGTAAATCAACAGGAAGGTGTTTGTAACTTCCTATGGTTAAACCAACTTGGTAACGTGGTAAATAGTTTGTCTGATGATGATCACATACTAAGGTGATGCTGATCACCAATAATCAGACTAAGAGGAGGAGTTTAGATGAGGGTTGCTGTAGAAAGTGCAAAACTGGACAGATTAGGGGATTAAGATGTTGCACTCACACACTTAAGTGTCATGAGCTGAAATTTGGTGGAGTGGGGTTAAATGGCCATATGGAGCTGCTGTAAAAATATCATGTCATTTGGAGTTACCAAAGTGGCACTTCCTTCACAAAGCTCCATTCTGACCAGAAGCTAGGAGATTTTACTAGGGATAAATGGATAAGTGGATTGATCCAAAACTTGGTGGATGGAGTAGATATAGATGTAAGAATGCCCTGGTAAATTTTCAGCTCAAATGAAGCAAGGTAAAATAGTGTCGCTTCACAAAGTGAAAATCTTACCAGAAACCAAGATTTGGATTTGAGCTCACATAGATGATCTCCATGAGCTCAAATTTGGTGGAGATGCATGATTTGATCAACTAAAGGATGTGACCAAGTTTCATCTCATTTGGAAATGCCTAGAATATACTGCCTTCACAAAGTTCCTTTATGGATAGAAACTTTGGAAAAACACTGGAAAATAATTACTAGGCAAATGAGTTTGAAATTTGGCACAGAGCAATGATATGGACATGAAAAGATGTCCACAAAGTTTGGGGCAATTGGGCGAAGATAAATAGCACTTGCTTCACAAAGTGCCATTTAGGGCAGAATAGGAAAATGATTATTGGAGGATTATTTTTTAACATGGCAATGAAAAGTTTTTCCATACTTGAGCAAGATATGACCCAAACAATTTATGAGAATTATTTGGGAATTTTTAGAATGACAGAGGTATAGGTTACTTCACAACCTAGGGCAAAAAGAATTATTCCTC
Organism: Secale cereale; assembly: GCA_902687465.1. Taxonomy (NCBI): domain Eukaryota; kingdom Viridiplantae; phylum Streptophyta; class Magnoliopsida; order Poales; family Poaceae; genus Secale; species Secale cereale. The sequence continues at coordinate 339,552,005 of LR738713.1, forward strand.
TAATAGAAAAGGAACATTCCCTAGAAAAAGAATATTGGGTTGGGTCAATGGTGAGAATGACGGGGTCTTGGGATGATGAGAAGGATGGCAAGCCACTATAAAACCTAGGAAGACATGTTCTTCCCAAGTTTCAGAACCACATAGCCACTGAAAAGCAAATAAAATCAAGAAATCCAAGAAAAAGAAAAGAGCAAAAATCCAGGCTGTTACAGAAATCTACGGCCCCCGGGTCTGTTTTCCTATCGTATACTTTTAGATCTATATTTCTATTTGCTTTTTCCTCTATTTGCAACTTTTATTTTCAGATCTATATTGTCAAAAACTCAAAAATACCTTACTGCATTTGATTTTATTTTATTTGCATCTTTCAATCTACTACAAGTTTATGCTGTCAACTTGACAATTTGTGGCATCGTTACCCGAAAGGTATTGACAACCCCTATAACACGTCGGGTTGCAAGTATTTGTTCTTTGTGTGCACGTACCGTTTACATAGTGTTGCGTGGTTCTCCTACTGGTTCGATAACCTTGGTCTCATCACTGAGGGAAATACCTACCGTAGTTGTGCTGCATCATCCCTTCCTCTTTGGGGAAATACCAATATAGCTTCAAGCGACATTAACAGGAATTTCTGGCGCCGTTGCCGAGGAGACATCATCAACATCTATCAGGTTCTTAATCACAAATCTCATCTCCTTGCAATTTGCATTATTTGCCATTTGCCTCTCGTTTTCATCTCCCCAACTTCACAAAAATTGTCATTTTATTCGCCCTCTTTTTCGTTCGCCGTTTTCCAGTTGGATCTATCGCCTACTTGTGTTCTTGTTTACAATTGGTCAACATGACGCAAGAGAACACTAAGTTGTGTGATTTTTTCAATACCAACAACAATGATTTTATTACAATGCCAATTCCTCCCGCCACTAGTGCGGAGTCTTATGACATCAATGCTACTTTGTTAAATATTGTCATGAAAGAACAATTTCCACGCACTCCTAATGAGGATAATGTGTCCCATCTAAACACATTCGTAGAATTGTGTGATATGTAAAAGAAAAGAGATGTGGATAATGATATTGTGAAGTTGAAATTATTTCCGTTCTCTTTGCGTGCTAAAATTTGGTTTTGTTCTTTGCCTCGCAATAGTATCGATTCTTGGGACAAGTTCAAAGATGTTTTTATCACGAATTATTTTCCGCCTGTGAAAATTATTTCCCTTTCAACTCAGCTCATGAATTTTAAGCAACTTGAGCATGAACATCTTGCGCAATCTTGGGAAAGAATGAAATCGATGCTAAGGAATTGCCCAACTCATGGGTCAAATCTTTGGATGATCATACAATTTTTTATGCAGGGTTGAATTTTGTTTCTAGAAATCTTTTGGATTCCGCCATGGGTGGAACTTTATGGAGATTACTTTGGGTGAAGCCACCAAATTGCTTGATAATATTATGGCGAATTATTCGCAATGGCATATAGAAAGGGCGCCTACTAGTAAAAAAGTTAATTCGGTTGAGGAAAATAATTCTTTGAGTGAAAAAGTTGATGCTCTTGTGAAAATGGTTGGTAGTACAAGTACTCCTATTGATCTTAATGACGTGAATTTGTCTACCTTGATTGAGCAAAATAGTGATTATATATATGTGAATTTTATTTTGCGAAATAATTTTAATAACAATGCTTATAGAGGTAATTTTAATCTTAGGTCTTTTCCAGGAAATTCCTCTAACAACTATGGTAATTCCTATGGTAACTCTTCCTATAATAATAGTAGGAATGCCTCTGATCTAGATAACAATATTGAAGAATTTATCAATACTCAAAAGGTTTTTAATGCTTCGATAGAAGAAAAATTGAATAAGATTGATGATATGTCTAGAAGTATTGATAGAATTTCTCACGATGTGGAAATCATAAGTTGAAAATGTTTGTGCCCAAGGTTGAGGAATCAATTAAGGCTTTATATGTTTCTATGGATGAAAGTAAGAACGGAACCACTATGCTTAGAGCTCAAAAAGAATTTTTAGAAAAAAGCATTTTCTAGTTGTTGCTTTCATAAAAATGATGAAGATCTTAAAATGATTGGTGTTTCTTTGATATATTCCTTGTTTAGTAAAGTTAAGATTGATGATAAAGGGACTGAAGAAGATTCAACTTTAGCTAGAAGGCGTCCCGATAATTTGGAGGGTGAAAATCCTATTGAGAAAATTGATAAAAGTGGGTTTGGAGAGGTCAAAACTTTAACTAGTGATGTGCCTACTCTTTTGGATTACAAGGACTTTAATGATGATAGTTGCTTTTTGGTTGATTGTATCTCCTTGTTGCAATCCAAGATACATTCACCTCATGCCTATGAACAAAATAAAGCTTTTACTAAACATATTGTTCATGCTATGATAAAAGCTTTAGAAAAAAAGTTAGAATTAGATGTTTCAATTACTAGAAAAACTTAACTTCATGATGAATGGAACCTACTATCAAAATAAAATTAAAAATTATGAGTGCATTGCTTTATGTGATTTGGGTGCTGGCGTTTCCACAATTCCGAAATATCTTTGTGATGTTCTTGGTCTTACCAATATTGAAGATTGTTCTCTTAATTTGCATTAGGTGGATCCTACTATTAAAAAGCCTTTGGGAAGGATCAATGATGTTCTTATTCTTGCAAATAGGAATTATGTACCCATAGACTTTATTGTTCTTGACATTGATTGCAATCGTATTGCCCTATTATACTTGGTAGACCGTTTTTACGCACTACTGGTGCAGTGATTGATATGAAAGAAGGGAATATTAAATTTAAATTTCCCTTGAGAAAGGGCATGGAACACTTCCCTAGAACTAAGATCAAATTGCCTTATGAATCTATAATGAGGGAACCTATGGATCATCCACCAAGGATGACAACACTTGAGATCTATGTGTTATGCCTAGCTAGGGGCGTAAAACGATAGCGCTCGTTGGGAGGCAACCTAACTTGTATTTTTTTTTTGCTTTTTGTTTTTCTTGATGTTTTCAATAAATTACCCAATTATACCTCTGGTTGGATGTGTTTTGTGGTTTAAGTAAGTGTTTGTGCGAAGCAAAGCCTTTGGGATGATTTGGTTAATAGTTGATTTGATTGCTTTGAAATTCACAAACTTTTGCATCCAGAGTTAGAATTTCTGACGATGACTAGAGCGCAATAAACTCTTGAAATTTTTACACGTTATCTGGATACAAATTTTCCACGTCCTAATGTGTCAGAATTTTCTGAGTTACAGAAGTATGATAAAAAAATCGTGTCTTTACAGACTGTTCTGTTTTTGACAGATTCTATTTTCGTTGTGTTATGTGCTTGTTTTGATTGATCTATGGTTTCTTTTGAAGAGTTTTTGCCATGGAAAAGTTAGAATACAATAGATATAATACAATAACAAAATATGAATTGGTTTGCTACAGTACTTAAAGTAAAGATTGGTTTTGTTACACTAACGGATCTCATGAGGTTTTGTTGAGTTTTGTGCGATTGAAGTTTTCAAGTTTTGGGTGAGACCACGATGGATGAGGGAATAAGGCTTAGCAAAAGGCTAAGCTTGGGGATGCCCGAGGCACCCCAAGATAATGTTCAAGAAGTATCAAGCAACTAAGCTTGGGGAAGCCCCCGAGTGGCATCCCCTCTTTCTTCTAACAACCATCGGTATATTACTTGAGAGAGTTGAGACTATATTTTTATTCGTCACATATTATGAGTTTTGCTTGGAGCGTCTTGTATGATATGAGTATTTGCTTGTTTTGTTTTCTATTTTGTCACAATCATCCTTGCTGTACACACCCATTTGAGACAGACAAAGTTATGCTATGATTTGTTAGAATTGCTCTTTATGCTTCACTTATTTTTTTAGAGCTATGGAATTGCTCTAGTGCTTCACTTATATCTTTTTTAGCACGGTGTGCTTTGTTATTTTTGAAGAAATGCTCTCGTGCTTCACTTAGATTTATTTGAGAGTTAGTAAATTTTTGAAGAAATTCTCTCATGATTCACTTAGATTAATTTTAGAGAAGGAAATTGTAACATCCGGATAATCAACCTACAGTAATCCTCTGCTAATGATGGCACGTCACCACGATTACTTTTGTTAAACTCGCGTTGGTTCGAAACCGGTTAAATTCAAATTTAAAATAAAGTAAAACAATAAAAGTTTTGAAATGTCAAAACTAAAATGTGCAAACTATGATAAACAAATCATGGATATTTATGGTAAAGAAACTACATTTTTATAAAATATTTAAATGCCCTTGAATAAGTAAAACAGTGGCTAAAACAAATAATTAAATGTTTTTAAAATTTATAAAAATAATAAACTATTTTATTTGAACCTCGAACTAAATGTGGCAGTGGTATGATTAGTAACAGAAATTTAGGTGATGTTCCTATATTTTTATGTAATTAATTGCAATTTAGAAATAAAAGAAAACTAAAACTGTAAAAACGAAAGGTAGAAGTAATGTAATGATAAAAAAAGGGTTGAGCAAAAGAGAGAACCCTCGGCCTTTTGGCCCAGTTAGCTACAGTGGCCGGCCCAGCCCCTCGGAGTCGTCCCCTACCCCTGTTCACAGAACAGGGGCATGGCGTTCATCCGCTGGGCACGACCACATGCCGGCCATCGGCGACCTCGCCTCGCTTATATGACCCCCTCGCCCTCTCCCTCGGGCCCAAACCCTAGCACGCCCCTTCCCTTTACTCCTTTTCTCCTCCCACACGTCGCTGCTCTCTTCCCCATCCACACCCGACGCGTCGTCGCCATGCCGCTGTTGCACACGCGGCCACCGGCTACCCCGCACCGCACCGCCGTGTCCAGAGAGACCGGAGTCGTCGACTACGCCATCTTCAGCAACGAGTCGACACCGGGGACCCCTAAAGCGATGGGATCGAGGACGTATTCCACCTTCGGTTGCCTTGGATCTCCGCCAGGGATCATCGTCTTTGAGCCTTCCCCGAGCTCACTGCCCAGCCAGTCGTCCTCACTATGAGCCGATGCGTCGGTTGCGCTCCTCCCTTTTCGCTTTGGCCGTCCCCATCGTCGAGTCCGTCGAGCTTCGCTCGTAGTCGCCGCCCCGTTTGTTGCCGCTGCCCATGCTCGACTGACCACACGCACGCGCCCGCATCGCTGTACTCGACCGCCGTGGCCTGTCGTACTAGCCGCGCACTCGCGCACCCCCTGCTGCGTTGCTGCCTGCTACTAGCACCCGGCCACATTGCGGCCCGCGGCCTGCCCGCGCCTTCGCGTGGCCTCCCCTCGGACTGCCGCTAGCTCGTCCGCCGTCTCCGAGCTCGTCCGAGCCCCCGCGTACGCGTACGCGTAAGTGATGTGCCGCGTTGCTGCCCTGTTTGCTACTGTACTGCTGCTACTCTTGCACACCCATGCCCGTCCGCGTGCTGCCGCTCGCGTGCGCGCACCCACGCAGACTGTTGTAGCGCCGCTCCCTTTGCTGCCGTTGCTCTGCCTCTGCACTTCTACTGTTGCTAGCCGCTGCCGTCCCCGCGCGTTGCCGCTGCTACTCAGCTACACTAACTGAATGTTACTGTAGCAGTAGCTAGCCTTGCTACGATTACACTAACTACCCCTCTGTACTTCAGTAAAACAACAACAAAACGACTTCTAATATGGGTGAAGATAATACGCGTAGAAAGTACATTTAACAAACTCCGTTTTATCCCATTGGTCCAAATTCAAAATATGTAAGGATTAAATCCTATGAAAATCGCAAAATCCCATGTTCGTATATTTTAACAGTCTCTGGAATTAACTTCAAGTGGCACTTTTCAAATACAGTTTCGATCCAGCAACTGAACTCTAACATGGATGTTAATGATACTGTAATGTAGATCACAGAAAGATGATAAAAATTGGTAAAAGGCACTAATTCATAGGATGTACAGAACACTAGCTATAGCCTCTGGAAAACAGCTAAGTGATTCTCAGACTTAGCCAATTTTCAGGAAATTCCATAATGTTGATTAAACTTCGAAAATTCATAGAAAATAAGCCATAACTCGGATGAAAATACTTTGTACATGAAAGTTGGTCAGAACGACGAGACGAATCCGGATACGTAGCTTGTTCGTCCGCCACACATCCCTAGCATAGCAAACAAGCAACTTCCCCCTCCGATTCATCTATCCGAAAACGCGAAACACCAGGATACTTTGCCGGATGTTTCCCTCATTCGTCGGTATGACCTCCTACTGTGTTAGGGCACACCTAGCATCGTTACTTGTCATGTCATGCATCGTCATGCATATGTTTGCATTATATTTATTGTTTCTTCCCCCTCTTCTCTCGTTAGATACCGAGACCGACGCTGATGCCACTGTGTTCGAGTACGGCTACACTTCCGAAGATTCCTTTCGTATGCAGAGCTTCCAGGTGAGCCCCACCCCCCACCCCTGATCACCAGATATCGCCCATCCTCTTCTCTCTTATTCTTGCATTAGGTTTCCTACTGTTGATGATGCGATAGCTCCTATTCTGTTGCATAGCCTGCCATTGTTGCTACAACTGTTGATACCTTTACCTACTGTCCTAAATGCTTAGTATAGGATGCTAGTATTCCATTAGTGGCCCTACATTCTTGTCCGTCTACCATGCTATACTATCGGGCCATGATCACTTCGGGTGGTGATCACGAGTATATATATACATACTATACATGATACATGATGTGACTAAAGTCGGGTTGGCTCATTGAGTACCCGCAAGTGATTCCAATGTGGGGGCTTGTCATGGAATTAGCACGGCAGATGTCCGGTTTAGCGGACTTAGGTGTGAGGCCATCGTACGGGTTAGCTTGAAGAGGTTAAAGCGGACGAAGGACACAGGGAGTTTATACTAGTTCGGCCCCTTCGATGAAGATAAAAGCCTACGTCTAGTTTGGTGTGGTATAGCTTGGGCGTCGATGACCAGGGAGCAAATCCACTTGCCTGTGTCTCGAGCTATTGTTTCTCGTCCTTGAACCGTCGTCGGGTCGTCCCTTTATATTGAGGTGACGCCCGGTCCGGTTTACAGTCCCGAGGCCGGCTCATAAACGTGTCCGCCTCGGTCTCTACTATTTCTATCTTACATCCTAAGTTACATGGTACGACGGTTTACATACCGTGGGCTTTGTACATGGGCCCTAAACCTTTACGGGCTACATCCTCTTTGTTACATATTCTACTGGGCTTGTAATGATACACTCTTGTCAGTGTAATCCGGACCCTCCTGTCCGGTTTATACCTGCTAGTAATATCCCTGACATTAGGCCCCAGATTGATTTGAACTTGTTCATGTCAGTCTCCGAAGTTTTGTACAAATCTCCTTTCTGCAACTTATTTGCTTCATAAACCAGCCATGACTTCATCCCCTGGAATCGCGTTAGTCCGTCGTAACATCATCTCCGCATTTAATGCATGCATCTGTCTGTTACCTTTCTTAAATGCCGCACCGAAGATCGAGGCGACAGCTCAATCTTTATCCGATCTCTCGCCTCCTCGATTCTCGCGCTTACCTTTTTACCTCTTCGGCCTATAAATACCGCTGAGGCTCATCTCTTTTCCCCTTCTGCCTTCTTCTTCCTCTGTCTCCAACGCTCGGAGCTCCGCCGCCGTTCTTCGAGCTCACCGTCGTCCTCAAGCCAGGCCGCTGCATGGACCTGAACGTCTCCAGAGAACTTCGCCACCGTCCTCTATTTCCTCAGGTACTCCATCCTCTTCCCCGTAGATCTCATTCTAGGGTTTCCTTGTAGTTCATTCCCGTAGGTCAATCTTGGATGTAGATTTAAACTTGTTTAGGCTCGAACTTCATCCATTCGCTTCTGCTGCGTCATTATATCCTTAGTTCCTCTAGCTTTATTAATTTAAATCGAATTTGTAGAGAACCTCCGCGGCCCTCACTGAATATACTTGTATTATTCCATCTTTTCCTCGCGCCTTAGATCCATATTTGCCTCAGTGCCATGTGAAACCTGTTTTTCACACTTTTAGATCTGCAGCTTTCATCACCGGTTTAACCATAACCTTGTGCTTAGTATGCTTTTCCTGACGGTTTATATGTAAGCCTGTATCCCATAATTGACTGTTTAGCTTCTTCTTTTTCTATCATCGTGAACCGGTAGCTGTCTTACTCATATCTGCTTCCGGATTAGTAATACCATTAGTCCCTTGTTTAAACCGACAATTAGGCCCATAACTTCGTAGAATGCACCGGCTTGTACTTAGCAATTGGTAAACCGGATTTTGCACTGTATTTTTCTGCACTTCCTCATCCAAAACGATGGCCAAGCAATTTGTCGCTTGCAATTGGGTTCCTTCCCGGATCACGGAAAATGACTTAGTTGAAGCGGCCTCAATTGGCATCCTGGGCCCCAAGGAAACTCTGCACTGGCGAGCTCTTGAAAAGGAATGCCCCCCTGAGCCTAAGGAGGGGGAAGTTGTAGTTTTTTATGATCATCTGGCCCGGGGTTTCAGTCCGCCCGGTTCAAAATTCTTCCGGGATGTGTTAGCTGCCTTTCAACTCCACCCTCAAGACGTAGGCCCGAATTCCATGTCGAACATCTGCAATTTTCAAGTGTTTTCAGAAGCATATCTTCAAGAAGAACCATCAGTGGATTTGTTCCGGGACTTCTTTCATCTGAACCGGCGGACGGAGTTTACTGATGGGCCGCATCAGGAGCTGGGTCGTGTCAGCATCCAGAAAAGAAAAGATGTGAGTTTTCCCCACGCCGCTCTTCACAGCCACCCCAAAGATTGGAACCAGATGTGGTTATATTGTAGGGATACTTCGCCTGAAGGAGAGAATCCGCTGCCGGGTTACCGCGCCTATCGCCTGGCAACAGACCATCCTTTGCCACAACGTCTCAGCGCCCCAGACCGGGCCCGATTTGCCCCTCAACTTTCCAAACTCAGGGCCTTCGTGGCAAATGGTTTAACCGGCGTTGACTTCGTCCGCTGCTGGCTCTCTTGGAGCATTCTTCCACTAAGCCGACGCTCAAGTCTGATGTGCAAATACACCGGCAAACCGGATGATCCTCAACGCCACACCGAAATAATACTTCCAGATAATGAAGTCACTGAATCTACGAAAAAAATGCTGAACATCCCTTTGGAGGAGTGCAGCCGGACCGGTTTAGCTCCGTTCTGCGCAACCAATGAACCGCCAGCGCCCAGCGGTAAGTCTTTTCCGATCCTTTCCTGTTTGTCTTAATCCGTTCGTATCATTTGTCTTCAACTCATTACTATCCCTTCACACAGGCCAACGATCCTTTCTGGAAGAGGAAATCTCAAGATAAACCGGCCAAGCAATCACACAAGAAAACTTACGCTGTTAAGAAGAAAAAGGTTGTTGCTGCTTCCGGTTCACACCCTGAGGAGGATGATCCGGACTCTGAGGTGCCAATTAACCCTTATGTCTTTTGATCTATCCTTGTATAAATTTATGTTAACAATGCCCTTCCGCAGGATCTGGCGGAAGGAAGCAAAACGGGGGGGGGGGGAGATGAGGTAATTTCTCTCTCATCTGATTCAGAACCTTTGCCACCCAAGATCCGTCGGGTATCCCGGAAATATCCCTTTTCTCATCCTTATGCTAAATTGGATCCCAACTTTCTTTTGAAGAAACAGCAGCACGAAGCTCGCCGGACCACGCGCCATAGTGGCCATGTGGTTGAGTCGTCCGGAATACCCCTTACGCCAGCTCGCAGGCGCCGCTCTGAGGTTTTACTCACTCCAACTCTCCTTCATCCAAAAGCAGGCCTTATACGTAAACCGCTTAAACCGTCTGATCCCAACTATCAGGAGGCTCCTCTGTCTTCTTCCGGCGAGTCAACTGCTACGCAGGTCCCAGTGCTCAAGACCGTCCCTGGGTAAGTCCATCTTTCAAATATCCGGTTTAACTTCCTATTTTTAACTTCATGATTCTCACTGTCCCTTTGACCTTTACCAGAATGCCAAAGCCTAGCAAAAAGGCGAAAGCAAATAAACCAGCCGTGGAGACCACTACTCTTGAACCGGTCGAGGACCCTGAAGCGGCCATCCTTCCAGAAGATAACCTTGAAGCTCAGCTTGATGATCCCATTCCTATGGATCGTGACGACGTTGCTGCTCCGGGAGGTGACAACATGGAGAACATGGCCGAACCGGCAAGCCATGTCCGGATTAGCCCTCCTCGGACTAGCCCGGCTCCTGTCAGTCCAGTGCCTACTGTTGTCCCCCTCCAGCCAACTTCTGCCTCATCCGCGGACGTTGAGATAACCAGTCTAGGCTTCACTGCTCCCACAGAGCCTGTCACCTTGGCTAGGCATATTGCCAAGGAAGAGAAATTTCAACAAGACAAAGGCAAGTGGAGCTCAGATTTATCCAGCTATGCCCAGTTGAGTGCCCAGGAACTTCATTATGGGTACCTGAACCGGCTCTTTACTGGCCGCGACTATGAAGTCGGCTTAGTTAATATGATGAAGGAAAAGTATGAGGTGACTTTCTTTCCTTTCACTTCTGTCTCTGCTTTGTAATTTTGCAATCCTATCTTTAGGCCATAGTAGCCCCCAAGTGCTGGTTTAGCTTCATTGTAGGTGAACCGGGACTTCCATTATGCTTGAGAATGAGCTTACATTAGCCCCCAAGTGCCAAGGGCATAACTTGTTTATGCGCTTGGGACTTGTCTGAAAAAATTTCTTTCTTTACTTCAATTGTACATTAGCCCCCAAGTGTCAAGTGTATAAATTGTTATGCACTTGAGACTTGATTGATCTGTCCTTCTAATCCGTTTGAATTCCTCGCAGGCTGACTTAACCCGGTTGGCTTCGGAGGCAGCTGAACTCCGAAACGGCTTGGCCTTCCATGAGACCGCTTCAGCCAAAGCTAAGGAAGAACTTGTCCTTTCTTTGAGTAATATGGAAAAACTAAATAAAGATTTTGAAGCAGAGCGGTCTACATGGGAGGTGCAGAGGGATGCTCTTGAAAAAAGAGCAAAGGATGCCGAAGCCGCTCTCAATCCGGTTACACAGGAGATATCCGGATTGAAACAACAAATAGAGCTCATGACTTCTTCTATCTTTGGTGAGTACTTGTCTTTGTGTGATTATATCCTTGCAACCTTTGTTCCGCTCCGGTTTAATTCGCTAATTGTATATAGGGAGGCGCATAACTCATCTTGGAGATGATGTCCGGAAGAAGCTCAAGGCAGCCTATACCCTGGTAGAGCAGCTCTACTCCGGCGCTCAAAGGGCTATCAGTGCCATGTCCCATAATAAACCGGCACCGGCTACCATCCAAGCCACCTTGGAGAAACTATCTGTCCTGCTTGTGCGTCTGGTGGAGGTGAAGAAGTCTGCTGCACGGGCTGGCTCTCTTATGGCGCTGATCCGGGCCAAAGCATGGGTCCCTAATTTTGACCCGGCTGAAACTATGAACGGCTATCCCAGCAACAAAGAAGACGGGTCAGTCTTCTCTGCCGAAGATCTCCGTGCTTTGACTAAGGACATGCGCCCGCTTGCCAGTAAGCTTGCCGATGAGGCGGATTTAACAAGGTATCATCCGGCCTATGACTTAGAAAATTCACGGGTGGAGCGGCCGGTTTACGACACTGAAAAAATCTGATCCCACCAGTTCGTGGCCACACTTTCGCTCCAGATATTGACCCTTCAGATCTTATTGATGAAGAAATGTATTTCCGTGCACTCTCCAAGATTGACTGGTGCGCTCCTGGTTTCCAGCCATTGCCTGAAGTTGATGAAGACCCGGAACAAGTTGAACCTCAGCCTTTGCAGTGTGAAGAGGAGTCGTAAACCATCCGGTTTAATTTGTAGTTGCTGAATATTTTGCCAAAAACTTTGATCTATTCGGGCCTGCAGGTGCCTTGTAATAGGATAGTTGAAATACTACCTTTGTCCCAATATTTATGGCACTGCTTGACTTGGCATCTGTCAATTTAATCCTCTATTTTGCCATGCGTGATCCGTTTATATTATCTGTGCCTGCATGAACAAAGCTAAAAGACGTCCTGGCGGTTTACCACTGGACGGATTATACAGTTCTGATATATAAATCAAAGTAACAGCTGTTGATCACAAATATTTACCCTACCTCTGATTAAGTGTGCTTGTTGACCTTAACCCGGTAGGAATAATTGAAAGCACAGGCGCTGATGAGGCTCTTTGCTCTCTTGTTTGGCTTTAACTGATGGCCAACCCGGATTACAATGAACGCCGGTTTAACTCACGCTGGTGTTCATGACCCAGACATTTTAACTTTGTAAATATATGGTCAACCTTGTAGTTGTCCAGTCCCGCATCAATAGACTTGGTTGAAAAAACCAATGACCATCACGATCAAAATTTGTGAAATCATAGAAATAAAGTTTTTCGGCAAATAAGACCATGTAGTCGAGGCTTTTTACGAGCTGCCGGGCTCCAAACTCGAGGCTTTTTGTGAGCTGCCAGGCTCTAAATTCAAGGTTTCATCGATGACACGCCACCCAATGTTTCAAAACCTCTGAGGATCTTGTCTTTAGGTGATCAACTCGATGATCGTCACTGGCTGATTCCTTGATGCATCAAGGGCGCCAGTTTAGGAGGCCATGGTGAGTTTTCGGAGAAACTCCCATGTGATACTCCTTTGAAAAACACGGCTGATTCCCTGCACCTATCAGGGGCGCCGGTTTAGGAGGCCATGGTGAGTTTTCGGCAAAACTCCCATGTGATACTCCTTTGTAAGAAAGACACGGTTGATTCCCTGTAGCTATCAGGGGCGCCGGTCTAGGAGGCCATGGTGAGTTTTCGGCGAAACTCCCATGTGATACTCCTTTGTAAAAAAGACACGGCCGGTTTAGGAGGCCATGGTGAGTTTTCAGAGAAACTCCCATGTGATACTCCTTTGTAAGGAAGACACGGCCGGTTTAGGAGGCCATGGTGAGTTTTCAGAGAAACTCCCATGTGATACTCCTTTGTAAGGAAGACACGGCCGGTTTAGGAGGCCATGGTGAGTTTTCAGAGAAACTCCCATGTGATACTCTTTCTGAAGAAGATGGCTGATTCCCCGGTTTACTGGGGGCGCCGGTTTATTTATTAATCATAATATATACATGGTACATAAAGCGGAGCCAATGGCTCAAGTGTAGTAAGGCCGCAGAAGAGCGATGTTCCACGGCCGCTTCGTCTCCTCCTCTGCCGTACATGAGTCCTTATGTTCTCGAATGTCGACCAGGTAGTATGAACCGTTATGTAGGTTCTTGCTAACCACAAAGGGTCCTTCCCAAGGCGGGGATAACTTGTGCATATCTGTCTGGTCTTGGATGAGCTGGAGCACCAGATCTCCCTCCTGGAACGTTCTGGTATACACCCGGCGGCTGTGGTACCGGCGCGGGTCTTGTTGATAGATCGTCGATCGTGTTGTTGCCGTGTCCCGTTCCTCATCCAGCCGGTCCAAGCTGTCTTGTCTTGCTTGCTCATTATCCGATTCAACGTAAGCTGCCACCCGTGGTGAGTCGTGTCGGATGTCACTAGGGAGAACCGCTTCAGCACCATATACCATGAGGAAAGGTGTATAACCTGTAGACCTGTTAGGTGTAGTGTTGATGCTCCAGAGGACAGAAGGTAACTCCTCTACCCAGCAACCTGGTGTTCTTTGCAAAGGAACCATAAGCCGGGGCTTGATACCTCTCAAGATCTCTTGGTTGGCCCTCTTAGCTTGGCCATTGGACTGAGGGTGAGCTACTGATGATACATCCAAGCGAATATGTTCTCTTTGATAGAACTCTTCCATCTCTCCTTTAGATAGGTTGGTGCCATTATCAGTAATGATGCTGTGTGGACAGCCAAACCGGAAAATTACCTTTTTGATGAACTTAACCGTTGTTGCCGCATCACACTTAATGACAGGTTCTGCCTCAATCCACTTTGTAAACTTGTCCACTGCTACTAACAGGTGGGTTTTCTGGTCCTGGGATCTTTTAAAGGGTCCAACCATATCAAGCCCCCAAGTCGCAAATGGCCAAGTAATTGGAATCATCCGTAGCTCCTGCGCCGGAACATGAGCACGCCGTGAAAATTTCTGGCAAGCATCACACTTTCTGACCAAGTCCTCTGCATCAGCGTGAGCCGTTAACCAGTAGAACCCATGACGAAAAGCTTTAGCTACCAATGACTTTGAACCGGCGTGATGACCACAATCTCCTTCGTGAATCTCTCGAAGAATATCACAGCCTTCCTCTGATGATACACACCGCTGAAACGCCCCAGAAACACTGCGGTGATGAAGTTCTCCATTGACGATAGTCATAGATTTGGACCGCCGGATTATCTGCCGGGCCTCAACTTCGTCCTCTGGCAACTCACCTCGGCTCAGATACGCCAAGTAAGGGAGTGTCCGATCCGGAATAACGTGAAGTGCTGCAACTAGCTGTACTTCTGGATCAGGAATAGCTAAATCCTCCTCTGAAGGTATTTGTACTGACGGACTATGCAATTCATCCAAGAAGGTATTAGGTGGAACCGGTTTACGCTGAGAGCCCAGCTGGCTTAATGCATCGGCCGCTTCGTTTTTCCGCCGGTCTATGTGGTCCACCTGATATCCTTTGAAGTATCCTACGACTGCTTCAATTTCCCGCCGATAAGCCGCCATGAGTGGATCTTTAGAGTCTCACTTACCAGATACCTATTGTGCCACTAGATCTGAATCACCAAAGCACTTGACCCGGCTCAAGTTCATCTCCTTGGCCATCCGTAAACCGTGAAGGAGAGCTTCATACTCAGCAGCATTGTTAGTGCAAGGGAACATTAATCGAAGGACATAACAGAACTTGTCATCTCGTGGGGAAGTTAACACGACTCCAGCCCCCGAGCCCTCCAATTGCCTTGAACAGTCAAAGTGAATAGTCCAGTATGTATGATCCGGCTTCTCCTCAGGTGCTTGCAACTCTGTCCAGTCATTAATGAAATCCACCAGTGCTTGGGATTTTATAGCAGTACGGGGTACGTATTTCAATCCGTGCGGGTTAAGCTCAATGGCCCATTTCGCCACTCTGCCTGTGGCCTCTCTGTTCTGGATTATATCCCCCAATGGAGTTGAGCTGACGACAGTGATTGGGTGGCCCTGGAAATAGTGCTTCAGCTTCCGGTTTGCCATGAATACTTCATATACTAACTTCTGCCAGTGTGGATATCTTTGCTTTGATTCAATAAGGACCTCACTGATGTAGTAAACCGGGCGCTGAACCGGATATTCCTTACCTGCTTCCTTGCGTTCCACAACAATTGCCACGCTAACTGCACAGGCATTGGCGGCCACGTATAACAGCAACGGTTCTTTGTCAATAGGGGCAGCAAGAACTGGTGGTTCTGCTAACTGCCGCTTCAAATCCTCGAACGCAGCGTTTGCAGCATTGCTCCACATAAACCGATCCGTCTTTTTCAGCATCTGATAAAGCGGGATCGCCTTCTCTCCCAAACGGCTGATGAACCGGCTCAACGCTGCAATACGGCCTGCTACGCGCTGGACATCATTGATACAAGCCGGTTTAGCCAAGGATGTGATCGCCTTGATCTTCTCCGGATTAGCCTCAATCCCTCTGTTTGATACTAAGAATCCAAGGAGCTTGCCTGCTGGAACACCAAAAACACACTTCTCCGGATTAAGCATCATCTTGTAAACCTGGAGGTTGTCAAAGGTTTCTTTCAAGTCTTCTATCAGTGTCTCCTCCTTCCTGGATTTCATCACAATGTCATCAACATAAGCATGGACATTTTTTCCAATCTGCCCCTTGAAGCAGTTCTGCACACAACGTTGATAAGTTGCTTGGGCACTCTTGAGCCCAAAAGGCATGGATACATAGCATAAGGCTCCGAAAGGAGTTATGAAAGCGGTCTTCTCCTGGACCTTAACTGCCATCTTGATCTGATGATAACCTGAATATCCATTTAAAAAACTTAGCCGCTCACATCATGTCGTAGCATCAATAATCTGATCAATACGGGGAAGAGCAAAAGGATTAGTTGGGCAAGCCTTGTTTAAGTCTGTATAATCAACACACATCCTCCAGGTTCCATTTTTATTTAGCACCAGCACCGGATTAGCCAACCACTCTGGATGAAACACCTCAACTATGAATCCTGCAGCCAAAAGTCTGGCCACTTCTTCACCTATAGCCTTGCGCCTCTCCTCATTGAAGCGGCGCAAATACTGCTTGACCGGTTTAAACTTCGGACCAATATTAAGACTGTGCTCAGCGAGTTCCCTCGGTATACTTGGCATGTCAGAAGGTTTCCATGCAAAGATATCCCGGTTCTCACGGATGAACTCGATGAGCGCGCCTTCCTATTTGGGGTCTAGGTTAGTGCTGATAGTAAACTGCTTGGACGAATCGCCCAGAACAAAGTCAACCTGCTTGGTTTCCTCTGCCGATTTAAACTTTAACGCCGGATCATGCTGTGTAGTTGGCTTCTTCAACGGGGACATATCCGTCGGATCAACTTTGTCTTTGTAGAATTTCAGCTCCTCCGTAGCACAAACTGCCTCAGCGTATGCTGCGTCTCCTTCCTCGCACTCCAATGCAATCTTGCGGCTTTCATGAACCGTGATGGTTCCCTTGTGACCCGGCATCTTAAGCTGCAGATAAACATAGCACGGTCCAGACATGAACTTGGCGTAAACCGGTCTCCCAAACAGAGCATGATATGGGCTCCTGATCTTTACGACCTCAAAGGTCACTATCTCTGATCTAGAATCCTGCTCATCCCCAAGGATAACTTCCAGATCAATTTTCCCAACTGGGTAAGCCGATTTACCTGGCACCACTCCATGGAATACTGTGTTGGACTGTCGAAGCTTCTTATCTGTCAACCCCATACGTCGGAAAGTTTCATAGTATAGGATGTTGATGCTGCTGCCGCCGTCCATAAGTACCTTTGTGAACTTGTAGCCACCCACCTGTGGTGCCACCACTAAGGCCAACTGGCCCGGATTATCAACCCGTGGCGGGTGATCCTCTCTGCTCCACACAATGGGTTGCTCAGACCAACGTAAAAAACGTGGTATCGCCGGTTCAACTGCGTGTACTGCCCGCTTCAGAACCTTTTGATCTCGTTTGCACAAACTTGTGGTGAAAACATGATACTGCCCGCTGCTTAGCTCCTTTGGATTATTCTGATATCCGGATTGCTGCTGCTGCTGACGTTGTTGATCGCCTTGGTTGTTGTAACCACCCTGACCATGCTGCTGGTTATCTTGATGTTGACTGTTGCCGTTGTGGTTATTGTTACCGCTGTGATAGCCTGATCCGGATCCGTTACCTTGGTAACCCGGACACTGAAAGCCGGAACTTGATCCGCCGACGGGGGGTCCGTGGTTATACCTAGCCTGTTTCATAACCTCCTGCATGATACGACAGTCCTTCCAGAGATGCGCAGCCGGGTTTTCCTCTGTACCGTGTCTTGGGCAGGGCACACTTAGCTGCTGATCTAGATTGAAGGGTGGCCTTTCATTGCGCGGGGGCGGTCTACCCTTGCGGCGCTGCCCGTTGTTCTGAACATTGGTATTGGCCACAAAGTCTGAGCCGCCCTCCGCTTTTCGCTTACCATTATATCCTGTACCTGCCGGATTGGTTTGCGCCGGTTTACCGTTTTTGTTCGCCTTCCCGGATTTGTCTCCGTCTGCCTCTGGGTACTTGGTGTTATCAGAGTCCCCATACTTCACCAAAGTGCTCATGAGCGTTCCCATGTCGTTGCAATCGCGCTTGAGCCGTCCTAACTTCAGTTTCAAAGACTCGAACCGGCAATTATTCTCCAATGTCACTATCGCTGTACTGGGGTTGATACTATTGGAAGAGTGCAGGATTTATGATACTCGCCGCACCC
This sequence comes from Secale cereale, assembly GCA_902687465.1. Taxonomy (NCBI): domain Eukaryota; kingdom Viridiplantae; phylum Streptophyta; class Magnoliopsida; order Poales; family Poaceae; genus Secale; species Secale cereale. The sequence continues at coordinate 339,569,870 of LR738713.1, forward strand.
AACTGCTCGTTGTCTCCTGCTCTCCTTGAACACATGCTGCTAAGTCCACCACAGACATCGGCTGTTTGCACGTGTCTTTGAAATTACTGATAAACCGGCGATGCAACTCACCGCATGATCCGATGGAGTTAGGTGGCAGACCCTTTAACCATGTCCGGGCTGTACCCTCAAGCATCATTGTGAAGTATTTGGCACACGCCGCTTCATCCACATCAAGCATCTCCATAGCCATCTCATAACTTTCAACCCATGCCTCTGGAGCCAGATCCGCCGTGTAGTTGGGTACCTTGCGCGGGCCTTTGAAGACTTTGGGTAATTTTACACTTCATAAAGCGGGGATAAGACACTGTACTCCAAAGGAACTGGCCATGACTCCCATTTCTGCGGTGGTGGGGTGAACCGGCGTTGCTTGACGGGTGTCCTCGCGGGCAGTATGTCTAGCCTGGTTTACCGCTTCTCGGGCGTGTGCTTCTGCCCCTGTCGGATTATCCTACCTGTGATGGTGCCGTCTCCGTTCGCTGCTAGATACAGCCGGTTCATCCCAGTGCCTTGTGTAACTCCGGCTTGGGCGGGGGGTTGAATGAATCCTCTCCCGGCTATAAGAATACGCCTGCTGCTGTGTCAGTGCCGTGTCCAGCAACTCCTTAGCCCGTCGCGCCTCCATTGCCATGGGGGATGTCCCCTCAATGGGTAAAGCGGCCAGTCGTGAAGCGGCGGCGACAATGTTGTCCAACGGGTTAGAATAATGGCCGGGAGGGGTGGGAACGTGCGGCATTGGCACAACTTGGTGGTTCCGCTCTGTGGCCGGCGGCTGAACCGGCGCGCCAGTCCCCGGAGCTCCTCCCCGGTTTACCTCTGGGCGGTTACTGGCTCCCGCTCCTAGTGTGCCAAAGAGATTCCTCGCCTCATAAACCGGTGATAGACGAGTTTGCTGCCTTCTGTACATTACCTCATGTGCAGAATTCTGATCCAACCTAAGCCGGAAAGCTTGGGAGTCTAGCTCTGCCTGCCTTGTAGCCATCCTGGACTTCTCCGCATCCAGATCCCGTTTAGCTTGCTCAATCCGGCCCTTCAGCTGAACGATCTCCGCATCATGCTGCGCCTTGTCGGCAGGGGCCACTTCTGCTATTGCGAGCGCCGTCAAATTTTCGACCAAGGTGGATAGGACGTCAGAGGGCCACGGGGTTTGGTTGCCTGCCCTGGTTCCCGCTGCCTCTGCGGTGAACGCCCTGGTCATCGAGGGCTGCTGCGTAGACTGTGATCCGGCCATGAAAACAGCAACCCTGTTCGGCGGATCAAAGGGGCCTGGAATACTATCACCATCGGACACACCCTCTAACCGGCCGTCCTGCAACAGATACAAAGATTCGGTCTCTCTGGATGAAGATTCCTCGTTAGAATAAACAACTGTCTCGCCACCAGAATCCGATCCGTCCTCGGCTTGCACTCCATGCACTGCTCCAACGAAAACACGCTTCACGGCGGGCTGAATCCGAGCTGATCTCGCACGCTGAGTCGGCTCGACGATGTTAGGGAAGATGTCCGACTCAGGCCCCGGTTCGCCGATCTTGCCGATGAAGACATGGATGCCACCGAAGGGGACCCGGTACCCGTATTCGATTGAATCGGCCTCGGGGCCCCAGCCTGCATCGTCAATGTAGATCCGGCCGCGATGACTCTTGGTCATCCGGCCAACTGCGTAACCCTTGAGTCCTTCAAAGCTGCCCTTCAAGAACTCGAAACCATCGTGCGATAGCCCCACGGTGGGCGCCAACTGTCGCGGAATTAGCATGGCAGATGTCCGGTTTAGCGGACTTAGGTGTGAGGCCATCGTACGGGTTAGCTTGAAGGTTAAAGCGGACAAAGGACACAGGGAGTTTATACTAGTCCGGCCCCTTCGATGAAGGTAAAAGCCTACGTCTAGTTTGGTGTGGTATTGCTTGGACGTCGATGACCAGGGAGCAAATCCGCTTGCCTGTGTCTCGAGCTGTTGTTTCTCGTCCTTGAACCGTCGCCGAGTCGTCCCTTTGTATTGAGGTGACGCCCGGTCCGGTTTACAGAGTCCCGAAGTCGGCTCATAAACGTGTCCACCTCGGTCTCTACTATTTCTATCTGACATCCCAAGTTACATGGTACGACGGTTTACATACCGTGGGCTTTGTACAGGGGCCCTAAACCTCTACGGGCTACATCCTCTTTATTACATATTCTACTGGGCTTGTAATGATACACTCTTGTTAGTGTAATCCGGACCCTCCTGTCCGGTTTATACCTGCTAGTAATATCCCTGACAGGGCTGAAAGGACAGGTGGCTCCATCCAGGTAGTGGTGGGCCTGGGTTCCCGACGGCCCCCGAGTGCATCTTTGTGGCGGAGCGACAGGGCAGGTTGAGACACCCAGTCGAGAGGTGGCCTGGCCGTGGTCGTTGTTCATGGTTATTTCATAATAACACGCTTAACGAGTTTGGATATTTGATCTGAGTCTGGCTGCTGGCCTATATGCACTAACCAGCTATGTAGGATTAGATATGGGCTCTCGGCGTCGTGGTATCAGCCAAAGCCCTCTTGACGTTAGCGACTTAGCGGCGCACACCGGGTTGGACTGCGTAACGTAACTTCCTTAGTAATGGAGGTTGCTAGGTTTGCTCACCGGCCGCGTACGCAACGTGCAGGTGTGCAATGGGCGATGGGCCCAGACCCCTGTGTGCTTAGGACTTAGATCGGCATGCTGACCTCTCTGATGTGCTTAGGTAGGGCTGCGACGTGTTGATCTTCTGGGGACGGGCATGACCCAGGAAAGTGTGTCCGGCCAAATGGGATCGAGCGTGCTGGGTAATCTGGTGCACCCCTGCAGGGAAGTTAATCTATTCGAATAGTCGTGTCCCTCGGTAAAAGGACGACCTGGAGTTGTACTCCAACCTCATGACAACTAGAACCGGATACTTAATAAAACACACCCTTTCAAGTGCCAGATACAACCCGGTGATCGCTTTCCCACAGGGCGACGAGGGGAGGATCGCCGGGTAGGATTATGCTATACGATGTTACTTGGTGAACTTACCATCTACTCCCTTCTACTACTGCAAGGCAGAGGCTGCCAGAAGCGAGGATACTTATTACTTTCCAGTTACTCTCTTCTACTGCTGCAAGATGGAGGTTGCCAGAAGCGTAGTCTTCGATTGGATTAGCTATCCCCCTCTTATTCTGGCATTCCGCAGTTTAGCCCACAGATATTACCCCTTTACACAAATATCATTGCATATGTAGTGTAGATCCTTGCTTGCGAGTACTTTGGATGAGTACTCACGGTTGCTTTGCTCCCCCTTTTCCCTCTTTTCCCCCTTTTTCCTCTCTTCTCGGATGATGCAACCAGATCGGTGGAGTCCAGGAGCCAGAGGTTCCCGAGGATGTTTCTACATGGAGTTCGGCTTCAAGGAGTAGTTAGGAGGTCCCAGGCAGGAGGCCTTGCCTTTTCGATCGTTGTTACATTCGTGCTAGCCTTCTTAAGGCAAACATGTTTAACTCGTGTCTGTACTCAGATATTATTGCTTTCACTCACTCTTGTGTATTCGAGCTTATGTATTCGATCCCTCGAGGCCCCTGCCTTGTAATATAAAGCTTGTATTATTTTAATTTGTGTCTAGAGTTGTGTTGTGATATCTTCCAGTTAGTCCCTGATCATGGTCGTACACATTTGCGTGCATGATTAGTGTATGGTCAACTCGGGGCGTCACAGTTTGGTATCAGAGCCGACTGCCTGTAGGAATCCCCCTTCCACACTCCTTGGCCGAAGTTGAGTCTAGTCATTGCAAAACTTTTACTAATATGGTTGTGTGGCTTACGGGCCCACATCGCCATTGGGTAGTATTAGGATCTTTTATTCCTCGTCTTTACACTGGGAATCTGATCTCTCTTCTATTCGGGTTAAATGATTTTACTAATTATAACTCTAGGTTCTCATTACCACTTCCTCCCGAAGAGCCCCTCACTCCAGATCGCTTGTTGCACCGAAGGATTCAAAAGATACTCTGATGTTATCTCGAGGCTTTGTGCCATCACTTTTGCAATTCCATTTCATCGATAAACCCCTATGAATGACCACGTACACTTGTCATTCATATAATCATTCCTAGTTGATCTTGTTATTACAAGATACTCCGAAATTCCCTCTATTGTTCCGAGAATACTTGTGTCTACTGCCTTGCAGTTCATTACCGCATGAAAACACTTGCGAATAAATTCATCGCACTTATCGAGTATTCATTCATCCCCAGTTGATTCATGTATTTCACACAAGACTTCAAATTACTGTTCGATCTTCCGAAAATCCTCAACAGCCTATTGCTCTTGAAATTCTTGCCTTCCTACATTATGGTCAATTCCATAGTCTTGTAATCTTATTGACATGCTTTATCATTATCTTTTTGAGTCCGCTGGTTCGTTATGATTGCGAATGCTCGCAATCCTTAATCAGGTCCTAGAATTCTTCCTTCCCGCTCAGACGTCGTTTTAAAGATGAGCTGGATCTCGAGCAATCGAATTGCCAACTGGTTGTACCCCCCGGTTGTACCCCTGCCTACTCAACTTATCCATCCTTAATCAGAGCGTTTGCTTCTGATCCCTTGAACTGGAAATCATAATTTCTTCGCATTTGAGCTTTGAATTAGTCAGTTGTTTCTGTGATCCAATGCCTTTGCATTGTTTCTTCCTCTGGTTGTGTGCCGATGCTCACATCAGCTCCATTATGGACTGTCCGGTCCTTTGTTGAATTGTTATCCGACATTGTCATTCATATTCTATCACTTAGTGAGTCTTTCGTCGGATACATACTGCATCTGGTAAATTGTATCCTCTACTTTGTCAACCATGCTCTACTATCGAGCTTGTGATAATTACTCCTAAAAGTTTGTGGTATATGTTCCTAAGATGCCCTGATGGGTTGAACCTATGCCCCATAAAGCCATGTGAACCCGAAAGATTTCACGGGTCATACTCATCTGGTATTCCACCAGGTAAAACTTTCAACACTAATGAAATTTTCAAAACGAGAAGTGAATGGAAGGTTATACATTGGGGAAGTGGGATTCGACCTTGAGCTTTGTGTTCATGCCCAAGGACCCGATGCAGATCTTATCATGAAAGCTTCTCTAGAAACAATTATCCCCTTGATATAAATTCATCTTATATCTGGTATCTGACCTTTTTGCAATTGTGGTTCCGACCAGGCTCTCCTTTAATACCATTTCTCATGCAAGTTTAAGCACTTGTCTTCTGCAGAGCAATACCCCAGTCCAACCTCTACTTTGATCTACTATCGAGTATTACCCCCTGGTATCTCGAGGGTATTACATAACTACATTACTCCTTGTGAGTTCTTCATCAAGTATTACTTTTCACAAATTTCAGTTGTTCCTCGAGTTTGAGTTGTTCGTCACACGAGAACTCCGACAAGTGACTCGAGTGCATTTTATGGCTCACTAATCATGGTAATTGTTGTTGGGAAATTTAAAATCGATCATGTCATTCCTAGCCTGCTCGGTTATATCATTATCGTGCCGATTTTAACTATGCTACCTGGTCCTTCTCCCCTGAGCACAATTTTCAGCGATGAGCTAAGCTTACATCGAGCTTTCAACATCATATTGATTGTCTTGAGAGACAACTCTGATTCTGACATTTCATCTTATCTATGGATATAATAATCTTTGTCTTCACCATCCCTTTTGCTTGATGCAGTCGTTGTTCGAATACTTCTTCATGGAGCCTCTTGACAAAATGTGTCATGATCATCATCAACATTTTGATTCCTTTGGGATATCTATCAAATCCATGATGAGAAATACCATTCTTGCCCCTCGATGAATTGTGTTATCATTTACAACTTTATTGCCTTCCCTCCAACACAAACTTGTTCATGTTTTGTGTTGTACCTTGAGTTCCCTACTATCCAACTCAGGTTATGTTCTAAATTTGAGTATTACCATCTTTTATGTCAAGGGTGTCATGGAAATTGCTCCGCCTGTTAAATCTTGATATAGTAATACTTCTCGCCATCCCCGTTCATGTCTTGGTCCCCGTGTTGTTTCTAACTGGAATACCGACCATTGAAATGTGATGTGAATTCCAAAACTTCCGGCAACCCTATTGCTTTGAAGTGAATGGTTGATAGTTTCATTCCAACCCTTCTGGTTATTGAATCTCCATTCTAATATCGATCGTGCTACTTGGTCCATATTTCCAGGTGCATTTTGTTCTGTGCTTAATTGTGGATATTCTCCACGAACATACTTCATTATATGTCATGGTCTGTCCAATGATATCGCCTTGTTCACTTAATTGTGGAAATTCATGTCTATGAAAATCTCGAGGAATTGTTGTTGAGCCCGTCGGCTACATCCTCATCTTCCCTTGCTGGAATTGTATGACTTATTTTATAAGTTGTTTCTGATGGATCCTTTAGGTATCCAAAGTCTGACCTTTATCTGATGACCATCTCAATGATATCTCGAAGCATGTTAGTGGTACTCCTATCATCAACGAGAACATTGAAGCACAATGCTAAATTTTCTTTACCAATTATCCCAAACACCGTTGTATGGGTAACATCATGAGGTTCCTCGCCCCTCTCCCTAGATGGTTATGTACTTGAAGACCTCCCATGCTTTTATCGATCTGCTTGCCCTTCAGAAGGATTATACTTATGTATGAACACATTTTTCTTTCCATTGGTTTGTTTAACTTTTCTAGTAATCTAACTTATTTGAGCAGTGATAATTCCCTGCTTATGCAAACACCTCGGAGTACAACTTTGTTAGTAAGACCCTGTTACTATTGTTGCTGACATTTCAATAACCACCGATGGACGAGAACCTTTCCTATTGGTCCGCCTCATTTCAACGAGCAGGAAAATGGTTCTCTTCGTCCCTCTCCCTTGGTATCGATGTTGTTGCCGACATAACTGATAGTTTATCCTCTGACATGCCTTGATATCATAACCGTGCAAGATGTCATTGTTTTTTCTACTTTTTAGCCCACATGGTGGGCCCATAGCCCACAGTTCCACAGGATCGAAATCTGACTCTCCTGTACACCTCATTTTCCTAAAGTTATTCCTCGCATGTGGCCTCGTGTGTAATTCACGAGCGACCTTCCGATGAGATCATCAATTCTGGTATCAGACACGATACTTATTATCATTGCTCGGGACCCCTTTCACATGTTGTTTCAGACATCGAACGGTTGTCTATCCGAAGAAACTTCTATTGTACCATACTACTTTGCTCTCGGCGTGTTTTATTCATTCAACTCGAGAGATACTCTTGTGTTCATTCGTAAGATACCCCCCCCATGAATACCCCTTACAGCATTCTATCATTGTCAAGCTGCCCCTTTCCTATTCGAAAGTACGTTGGAGACCCCGAAGAAAGGATGGCGACTTCATCATGATGACCTGAATCAGAGGACTGAAGACATCAACGTAATGGATTGACCTCTTCGAGAAGATCAACTGCTACTTCTCGAGCTTGCGTTGTATTCCCTCGAAGAGGAAAGGGTGATGCAGCATAGTAGCGTAAGTATTTCCCTCAGTTTTTGAGAACCAAGGTATCAATCCAGTAGGAGACCATGCGTGAGTCCCTCGCACCTGCACAAACAAATAAGAACTTCGCAGCAAATGCGATAAGGGGTTGTCAATCCCTTTACGGTCACTTACGAAAGTGAGATTTGATAGATAGGATAGTTTGATATTTTTGGTATTTTTGGATATAAGAACGAAAAGTAAAAACAGTAAAGTAAAGTAGATTGTAGATTGATATGTTGAGAATAGACCCGGGGGCCATAGGTTTCACTAGTGGCTTCTCTCATGATAGCAGATTTCTACGGTGGATGAACGAATTACTGTCGAGCAATTGATAGAAAAGCAAATAATTATGAGAATATCTAGGCATGATAATTATATATAGGCATCAAGTCCGTGATAAGTAAACCGAAACGATTCTGCATCTACTACTATTACTCCACACATCGACCGCTATCCATCATGCATCTAGAGTATTAAGTTCATAAGAACAGAGTAATGCTTTAAGCAAGATGACATGATGTAGAGGGATCAACTCAAGCAATATGATATAAACCCCATCTTTTTATCCTCGATGGCAACAATACTATACGTGCCTTGCTGCCCCTACTGTCACGGGGAAAGGACACCGCAAGATTGAACCCAAAGCCAAGCACTTCTCCCATTGCAAGAACTATAGATCTAGTAGGCCTAACCAAACCGATAATTCGAAGAGACTTGCAAGGATATTATAATCATACATAAAAGAATTCAGAAAAGAACCAAATATTTCTCATAGATAATCTTGATCATAAACCCACAATTCATCGGATCTCGACAAACACACCGCAAAAAGATTACATCGAATAGATATCCTCGTAGACCGAGCAGAACTTGGTATTGAGATCCAGAAAGAGAGAAGAAGCCATCTAGGTACTAACTATGGACCCGAAGGTCTATGGTAAACTACTCACAACTCATGGTGAGGCGATGGTGTTGATGTAGAAGCACTCCGTGGAAGATCCCCCCTCCGGTGGAGCTCCGGAACAGGCCCCAAGATGGGATCTCATGGGAACAGAAGGTTGCGGCGATGGAATTAGGGTTTTCTATGTTGCTTCAATGTTTTCAGGGTACATGGGTATATATAGGAGGAATGAGGGCATCGGGAGAGCAACGAGGGGCCCATGAGGCAGGGGGCGCGCCCAGGGGGAGGGGGTGCGCCCCCCCCCCCTCGTGGACACCACGCGTCCCCTGTGTCGTGGTTCTCAAGTCTCTCGTGAAGATATCGTTCCAAGAATATCTCTCCCGAAGGTTTCATTCCGTTTGGACTCCGTTTGATATTCCTTTTCTGTGAAACCCTGAAATAGGAAAAAAACAGCAATCTGGACTGGGCCTTTGGGTTAATAGGTTAGTCCCAAAAATAATATAAAAGTGTATAATAAAGCCCATTAAACATCCAAAACATCATATATAATAGCATGGAACAATCAAAAATTATAGATACGTTGGAGACGTATCAAGCATCCCCAAGCTTAATTCCTGCTCGTCCTCGAGTAGGTAAATGAAAAAAAACAGAATTTTTGATGTGGAATGCTAACCAACATAATTTTTAATGTAATTCTCTTTATTGTGGCATGAATGTTCAGATCTGAAAGATTCAAGACAAAAGTCGATATTGACATAAGAAATAATAATACTTCAAGCATACTAACAAAGCAATCATGTCTTCTCAAAATAACATGGCTAAAGAAAGTTATCCCTACAAAATCATATAGTCTGGCTATGCTCCCTCTTCATCACACAAAATATTCATATCATGCACAACCCCGGTTTCAGCCAAGCAATTGTTTTCATACTCAATTTTTTTCAAACCTTTCAACTTTCACGCAATACATGAGCGCGAGCCATGGATATAACACTATTGGTGGAATAGAGTGGTGGTTGCGGAGAAGACACAAAGAGGAAGATAGTCTCACATCGACTAGGCGTATCAACGGGCTATGGAGATGCCCATCAATAGATATCAATGTGATTGAGTAGGGATTGCCATGCAACGGATGCACTAGAGCTATAAATGTATGAAAGCTCATCAAATGAAACTAAGTGGGTGTGCATCCAACTTTCTTGCTCATGAAGACCTAGGGCATTTGAGGAAGCCCATCGTTAGAATATACAAGCCATGTTATGAAAATTCCCACTAGTATATGAAAGTGACTAAACATGAGACTCTCTATCATGAAGAAATGGTGCTACTTTGAAGCACAAGTGTGGAAAAAAAAGATAGTAACATTGTCCTTTCTCTCTTCTCTCATTTTTTTGGAGGGGCTTTCTCTTTTTTTAGCCCCTCTCTAGATTTTTTTTGGGCCATCTCCACTTTTTTTGGCCTTTCCTCACATGGGACAATGCTCTAATAATGATGATCATCACACTTTTATTGATTTACAACTCGATACTAGAACAAAGTATGACTCTATATGAATGCCTCCGGCGGTGTACCGGGATGTGCAACGAATCAAGAGTGACATGTATGAGAAATTATGCATGGTGGCTTTGCCACAAATACGATGTCAACTACATGATCATGTATGGCAATATGACAATATGGAGCGTGTCATGTGAACGGAACGGTGGAAAGTTGCATGGCAATATATCTCAGAATGGCTATGGAAATGTCATGATAGGTAGGTATGGTGGCTGTTTTGAGGAAGATATATGGTGGTGTATGGTACCGGCGAAAGTTGCGCGGTACAAGAGAGGCTAGCAATGGTGGAAGGGTGAGAGTGCGTATAATCCATGGACTCAACATTAGTCATAAAGAACTCATATACTTATTGCAAAAATTTATGAGTCATCAAAACAAAGCAATCAACGCATGCTCCTAGGGGGGAGGTTGGTAGGAGTTAACCATCGCGCGCCCCCGACCTCCACACAAAGGATGACACTCTACAAATACCTCATGCTCTAACTTCGTCACATAGTGGTTCACCATACGTGCATGCTACGGGAATCACAAACTTTAACACAAGTATTTCTCAATTTCATAATAACTCCACTAGCATGACTCTAATATCACAATCCTCATATCTCAAAACAATTATCAAGTATCAAACTTCTCATCATATTCAATGCACTTTGTATGAAAGTTTTTACTACATTCATCTTGGATGCCTATCATATTAGGACTAGTTTTATCACCAAAGCACATTACCATGCTGTTCTAAAAGACTCTCAAAAGGATATAAGTGAAGCATGAGAGATCAAAAATTTCTACAAAATAAAATCACCATCATTCTCTAAAAGATATAAGTGAAGCACTAGAGCAAAACTATCTAGCTCAAAAGATATAAGTGAAGCACATAGAGTGTTCTAACAAATTCTAGGCCATATTTATCTCTCTCAAAATGGTGTGTCCAGCAAGGATGATTGTGGCAAACTAACAAGCAAAGACTCAAATCATACACGACGCTCCAAGTAAAACACATATCATGTGGTGAATAAAAATATAGTCTCGAGTATAGTTACCGATAGATGAAGACGAAAGAGGGGATGCCTTCCCGGGGCATCCCCAAGCTTAGGATTTTGGTTGTCCTTGAATTTTACCTTGGGGTGCCTTGGGCATCCCCAAGATTAGGCTCTTGCCACTCTTTGTTCCATAGTCCATCAAAGCCATACTCAAAACTTGGAAACTTCACAACACAAAACTTAGCCAAAAATCTCGTGAGCTCCGTTAGTATAAGAAAACAAACCACCACTTCAAAGGTACTGTAATGAACTGATTCTTTGTTTATATTGGTGTTAAACCTACTATATTCCAACTTCTCTATGATTCATGTTTATGTTGGTGTTAAGGTACTGTATTCCAACTTCATTCTTTATTTATGTTGGTGTTAAACCTACTGTATTCCAACTTCTATATGGTTCATACCCCCCGATACTACCACTTTAAGGTACTGTATTGAACTCATTCTTTATTTATCTTGGTGTTAAACCTACTGTATTCCAACTTCTATATGGTTCATACCCCCCGATACTACTCATAGATTGTAGCAAACAACACACGAAAAACAGAACAGTCTGTAGTAATCTGTAACTTTCGCGTACTTCTGTAACTCCAAAAAAATTGAAATAAATTGGTAAACGTGAGGAATTTTTCTATTAATCATCTGCAAAAAAAATCAACTAAATAGAACTCTCCAGTAAAATCTGGTGACTATTCTAGTGAGCACTAATGTTTCTGTTTTTTACAGCAAGATCATATAAACTTCACACAAGTCTTCCCAAAGGTTCTATTTGGCACAAACACTAATTAAAACACAAAACCACATCTAAACAGAAGCTAGATGCAATATTTATTGCTAAACAGAAGCAAAAACAAATAAAATAAAATTGGGTTGCCTCCCAACAAGTGTTATCGTTTAACGCCCCTAGCTAGGCACGATACAAGGATAGATCTAGGTATTGCCATCTTTGGAAGGCAATCCATAAGTGGCTCTCATAATGGATTCATAAGGTAATCTAATTTTCTTTCTAGGAAAGTGTTCCATGCCTTTCCTTAATGGAAATTGGAATCTAATATTTCCTTCCTTCATATCAATAATTGCACCAATCGTACTAAGGAAAGGTCTACCAAGAATAATAGGACATAAAGGATTGCAATCTATATCAAGAACAATGAAATCTACGGGCACATAATTTCTATTGGAAACAATAAGAACATAATTAATCCTTCCCATAGGTTTCTTAATAGTAGAATCCGCAAGATGCAAATTTAAAGAGCAATCATCAGGCTCATGGAAACCTAGCAAATCACACAAAGTTTTTGGGATAGTGGAAACACTTGCACCCAAATCACACAAAGCAAAGCATTGGTGATCCTTAATTTTAATTTTAATAGTAGGTTCCCGCTCATCATAAATCTTTCTAGGGATAGAAACTTCTAATTCAAGTTTTTCTTCAAAGATTTCATCAAAGCATCAACTATGTGTTTGGTAAAAGCTTTATTTTGACTATAAGCATGCGGAGAGTTTAGTACGGATTGCAATAAGGAAATCCAATCAATCAAAGAGCAATTATCATAATTGAATCCCTTGAAATCCAAAGTAGTGGGTTCATCACTATGCAAAGTTTTAATCTCTTCAATCCCACTTTTAACAATTTTAGCATCAAGATCTAAAAACTCCGAATCATTGGGACGCCTTTTAATTAAAGTAGACTCATCTCCAGTCCCATCTTTATCAAGATTCATACTATAAAACAAGGATCTAATAGGAGACACATCAATAACTTTCAGATCTTCATCTTTATTTTCATGATAACTAGATGAACACGCTTTTATAAAGCTCTCTTTTTTAGCACGCATCCTAGCGGTTCTTTCTTTGCATTCATCAATGGAAATTCTCATGGCTTTGAGAGACTCATTGATATCATGCTTAGGTGGAATAGATCTAAGTTTCAAGGAATCAACATCAAGACTAATTCTATCCACACTTCTAGCCAATTCATTAATCTTAAGCAATTTTTCTTCAAGCAAAGCATTGAAATTCTTCTGCAAATTCATAAACTCCTTAACACTAGTTTCAAATTCAGAAGGCATCTTTCCATAAGAGTTATTGTAGGAAAAGGCCTAGGATTAAAGTTTCCTCTATAAGCATTGTTACCAAAATTATTCCTACCAACAAAATTCACATCCAAAGATTCATTATTATTTTCAATCAACGTGGATAAAGGCATATCATTAGGATCAGAGGAAGCACTCTTAGCAGCAAATAATTTCATAAGTTCATCCATCTTTCCACTCAAAATACCAATCTCTTCAATAGCATGCACTTTTTACTAGTAGATCTTTCGGTGTGCCATTGAGAATAATTAACCATAATATTATCTAGGAGTTTGGTAGCTTCTCCTAATGTAGTTTCCATCAAAGTGCCTCCTGCGGCCGAATCTAAAAGATTTCTAGAAGCAAAATTCAAGCCAGCATAAAAGTTTTATATAATCATCCATAAGTTCAAACCATGTGTAGGGCAATTACGTATCATTAATTTCATTCTCTCCCAAGCTTGTGCAACATGCTCATGATCTAGTTGCCTAAAATTCATAATATCGTTTCTAAGAGAGATGATCTTAGAAGGAGGAAAATACTTAGAGATAAAAGCATCTTTGCACTTATTCCACGAATCAATACTATTTCTAGCCAAAGAGGAAAACCAAGTTTTAGCACGATCTCTAAGTGAAAACGGAAATAACTTCAATTTAACAATATCATTATCTGTATCCCTCTTCTTTTGCATATCACACAAATCAACAAAGTTGTTTAGATGGGTAGCGGCATCTTCACTAGGATGGCCGGAAAATTGATCTTTCATGACAAGATTCAACAGAGCAGCATTGATCTCACAAGATTCAGCATCGGTAATAGGAGCAATCGGAGTGCTAATAAAATCATTATTGTTGGTATTGGAGAAGTCACACAATTTGGTATTGTTCTGAGCCATAGTGACAAGCAAGCAATCCAACACACAAGCAAACAAGAAGTAAGCGAATGGTAAAAACACAACAAAAAGAAGGGCAAATAAAACGGCAAGGGTGAAGTGGGGGAGAGGAAAACGAGAGGCAAAAAATATAATGCGAAGGATAAGGGTTTGTGATAGGTACTTGGTATATGACTTTTGCGTAAGCCTCCCCGGCAACGGCACCAGAAATTTTTCTTGCTACTTCTCGAGCTTGTGTTGTATTCCCTCGAAGAGGAAAGGGTGATGTAGCACAGTAGCATAAGTATTTCCCTCAGTTTTGAGAACCATGGTATCAATCCAGTAGGAGACCACGTGTGAGTCCCTCGCACCTGCACAAACAAATAAGAACTTCGCAGCCAACGCGAAAGGGGTTGTCAATCCCTTTACGGTCACTTATGAAAGTGAGATCTGATAGATAGGATAGTTTGATATTTTTGGTATTTTTGGATATAAGAATAGAAAGTAAAAACAGCAAAGTAAAGTAGATTGTAGATTGATATGTTGAGAATAGACCCGGGGGCCATAGGTTTCACTAGTGGATCCTCTCATGATAGCAGATTTCTACGATGGGTGAACAAATTACTATTGAGCAATTGATAGAAAAGCGAATAATTATGAGAATATCTAGTCATGATCATTATATATAGGCATCACATCCGTGATAAGTATACCGAAACGATTATGCATCTACTAGTATTACTCCACACATCGACCGCTATCCAGCATGCATCTAGAGTATTAAGTTCATAAGAACAGAGTAATGCTTTAAGCAAGATGACATGATGTAGAGGGATAAACTCAAGCAATATGATATAAACCCCATCTTTTTATCCTCGATGGCAACAATACTATACGTGCCTTGCTGCCCCTACTGTCACTGGGAAAGGACACCACAAGATTGAACCCAAAGCCAAGCACTTCTCCCATTGCAAGAACTATAGATCTAGTAGGCCAAACCAAACCGATAATTCGAAGAGACTTGCAAGGATATTATAATCATACAAAAAATAATTCAGAAAAGAACCAAATATTTCTCATAGATAATCTTGATCATAAACCCACAATTCATCGGATCTCGACAAACACACCGCAAAAAGATTACATCGAATAGATCTCCTTGAAGATTGAGGAGAACTTGGTATTGAGATCCAGAAAGAGAGAAAAAGCCATCTAGGTACTAACTATGGACCTGAAGGTCTGTGGTAAACTACTCACAACTCATGGTGAGGCGATGGTGTTGATGTAGAAGCACTCTGTGGAAGATCCCCCCTCTGGTGGAGCTCCGGAATAGGCCCCAAGATGGGATCTCACGGGAATAGAAGGTTGCGGCCGTGGAATTAGGGTTTTCACTGTTGCTTCGATGTTTTCAGGGTACATGTTTATATATAGGAGGAAGGAGGGCATCGGGGGAGCAACGTGGGGCCCACGAGGCAGGGGGGCGCTTCCCCCATCCTCGTGGACACCACGTGTCCCCTATGTCGTTCTTCTCAAGTCTCTCGTGAAGATATTATTCCAAAAATATCTCTCCCGAAGGTTTCATTCCGTTTGGACTCCGTTTGATATTCCTTTTCTGCGAAACCCTGAAATAGGCAAAAAAAACAACAATTTGGACTGGGCCTTTGGGTTAATAGGTTAGTCCCAAAAATAATATAAAAGTGTATAATAAAGCCCATTAAACATCCAAAACATCATATATAATAGAATGGAACAATAAAAAATTATAGATACGTTGGAGACGTATCAGCAACCAAGACCAAGAAGATTCGTTAGATTTCGTAACCAGATCTTTCCCCTTACTCCACCTCTGAAATCTCGGGACGAGATTTCTTGTAATGGAGGAGAATTGTAACGTCCGGATAATCTGCCTACAGTAATCCTCTGCTAATGATGGCACGTCACCACGATTACTTTTGTTAAACTCGCGTTGGTTCGAAACCGGTTAAATTCAAATTTAAAATAAAGTAAAAAAATAAAAGTTTTGAAATGTCAAAACTAAAACGTGCAAACTATGATAAATAAATCATGGATATTTATGGTAAAGAAACTACATTTCTATAAAATATTTCAAAGCCCTTGAATAAGTAAAATAGTGGCTCAAACAAATAATTAAATACTTTTAAAATTTATAAAAATAATAAACTATTTTATTTGAACCTCGAACTAAATGTGGCAGTGGTATGATTAGTAACATAAATTTAGGTGATGTTCCTATATTTTTATAAAACTAATTGCTATTTAAAAATAAAAGAAAACTAAAACTGTAAAAACGAAAGGTAGAAGTTATGTAATGATAAAAAAGGGTAGAGCATAAGAGAGAACCCTGGGCCTTTTGGCCCAGTTAGCTAAAGTGGCCGGCCCAGCCCCTAGGAGTCGTCCCCTACCCATGTTCACAGAACAGGGGCGTGGCGTTCATCCGCTGGGCATGACCATGTGCCGGCCATCGGCGACCTTGCCTCGCCTATATGAACCCTCGCCATCTCCCTCGCGCCCCCGAACCCTAGCGCGCCCCCGAACCCTAGCGCGCCCCTTCCCTTTCCTCCTTTCTCCCCCCACGCGCCGCTGCTCTCTTCCCCATCCACACCAGACACCGTCGTCGCCGTGCCACCATTGCATACGCAGCCACCAGCTACCCCGCACCGCACCGCGTGTCCAGAGGGACCGTAGTCGTTGACTACGCCGTCTTCAGCAACGAGTCGACACCGGGGACCTCTACAGCGACGGGATCGAGGACGTATTCAACCTTCGGTAGCCGTGGATCTCCGTAAGGGATCGTCGTCTTCGAGCCTTCCCTGAGCTCACTGCCGAGCCCATCGTCCACACTGTGAGCCGCTGCGCCGGTTGCGCTCCTCCCTCCCCATCGTAGAGTCTGTCGAGCTCCGCCCGTAGTCGTCGCCCCGTTTGTCGCCACTGCCCACGCTCGACTGACCACACACACATGCCTACGTCGCTGTACTCGACCACCGTGGCCTGTCGTACTGGTCGCGCACCCGCCCCGCCCCCCTACTGCGTTGTTGCCTCCTGCTAGCACCCGGACGCATTCCGACCCGCGACCTGCCTGCGCCTTCGCGTGGCCTCCCCTCCGACTGCCGCTAGCTCGTCCACCATCTCCGAGCTCGTCCGAGCCCCCGCGTACGCGTATGCTTAAGTGTTGTGATGCGCTGCTGCCCTGTTTGCTGTTGTACTGCTGCTACTCTAGCACGCCCCTGCCCGTCCGCCTGCTCCCACTCGCGTGCGCGCGCCCGTGCAGACTGCTGTTGCGCCGCTCCCTTTTCTATTGTTTCTTTGTCGCTGCACTTCTACTGCTGCTAGCCGCTGCCATCCCAGCGCGTTGTCGTTGCTACTGCATCATGCCGCGGCTACTCTGCTACAGTAACTGAGTCAGTAGCTAGCTTTGCTACGATTACACTGACTACCCCTACTGCAGTAAAACGACAACAAAACGACTTCTAACGTGGGTAAAGATAATACGCGTAGAAAGTACACTTGACAAACTCTGTTTTATCCCATTGGTCCAAATTCAAAATATGTAAGGATTAAATCCTATGAAAATCACAAGATCCCATGTTCGTATATTTTAACAGTTTTTGGAATTAACTTCAAGTGGCACTTTTCAAATACAGTGATGTCACCCAACAAGACGTCGAGTCGTTCGGAGATCCAATCTTTCACGGTACACACAAAAACAGTGAAGAACAAGACGAACAATTTTCGTAATAGTCGGCGTAGACGACGGAGTAGCAGATCAGTTCTTCGGATCAAGCGATGCAAGAAAACCAAAGAATAATACTTATGAACGGAATCGAAGGGATCAAACCGTGTGCGTAGCAGCAACTAAATCTCTTAGAGATTAGCAAATAAACACAAGTATTTGGCGTACCCAAACATGGTACTTTCCTGGTATTTTTCTTAACCCTCTATTCCTCCCTTTACATGATCGACTCCCGACCATCATATAATGCACGCAGGCACGTACGTACACAAGACTCCTTGGATGACACGAATCCTGTCTACTAGAAAAAGATAAAACATTTCTCCTCCTATGATTGGGAGGGAGGAAAACAAACCTTCTAAAACTAACTCACGTAATAACTAGTATTTGACCCGAAAACCTGGTGCGATCTGATTGCCTTCAGATCTCAACTTCTTCTCGATGGATAACTTCATATTTCTAGGAATTGAAAAAAAACTATATGCTCCTTACGTGACCTGAACTGGCAACGAACCAACGATGGTCCACCTGCTTGGCGTTCTAAACGTTGGCTTGATTTCTTCAGGCTTAGGATCTGATACTGGAATAGGCATCCGTATTTTTCCAATAAAGAAAAATTCTTCTGCCTTGGCCTTCTCCATTGGTTCTGACAGCAACTCCTTCTGAACAGGTGTAGGTTGGATCGTTATTTTATGTGAAATATTAGCCTTGGTGCCGATGGTCACATCATCCCCTCCCCCTTCAAAAGAATCCGTCCTTGGTTTTAGAACAGTCCTTGCAACCTTCTTCTTCAATGCAACATGTACATCCACCTTGATTGTGTTGTCAAACATTGGTCGTAGCACACGCCGCTTTCCAGCATCCCAAAACGAATAAGTATTCGATCGTCCTTCATGTGTAGCGCTGCGATCATACTGCCATGGTCTTCCCAACAATAAGTGGCATGCGTCCATTGGTATGACATCGCAGATCACCATATCAGTATAGTCACCAACAGAAAATTTAACGCTCACCTTATGAGTAACCTTCAACTTCCCTGTATGATACATCCACTCGACACGATGGGGTTGTGGATGCTTCCATACATGCAACCCCAAAGCATCAACCAACCCTTTGCTGACTGCATTGGTGTAGCTTCCACCATCTATTATCAGCTTGCAATTGGTGTTATTGATCTTACACCCAGTTTGAAAAATATTCCATCGCTGCCCCCTTTCCTCAATTTGATCTTCTTGCACTCGCTGCACCATTAATGATGGGTATGCTTCTGCAGCTTCAAAACTCATCGCATTCACTTCTTCCTCATCTTTAGATTTCTCACTAGACGGGTTAGCATTTTTCTCTCCATCACTCGCAGACATGTATCCTTCTTCTGTGAGGAGAACTCTCCTCTCATTAGGACACTCAAACTTCTTATGCCCCCTGCCACCACACTTAAAGCACACAATATCACTAGTACGAGAGTTAGAAGCACGAGATGATTCAACCTTGGATGGAGATACTTCCTTCGTAGCCGACTTAGAATCAGATTTGAAACCACTACTACCACCATCCTCTCTCTGAAACTTACGTCGCATCGAGTTTGATGAATTATCATGACCGGCACGACGCTTTACTTGCTGCTCTGCTCGAATGGCTGTCGGGACCCCGATCCTAAGTCACACCGGTCTAGCATGTAACACACCATATCACTTTGCGGCATCACGCACGGTATCCCCACGGGTGCCACCTTACCTGGCCCGGGACCGTTTGCGCATTTTGGCTCACGTATATGATAGTGTCGCTAGCATCCGTATGACAGAGAACCCGGGCTGACATGACCAGTTATAAACCAAAAGTGGCACTAAATTACAGAGACAGGCATTCATGACCCAGCAACAAACGTGTCGGTCATCAACGTATGAACCCAAGTCGTAGCAAGCTACAGGGACTTAAAGGAACAACGCGTGACATTTCCCCTAAGGGATAGACACAGGAATGAAGAAGGACACATGCCGGTCAGCCTAAGTGTTCCGGAGCAGTAGCAAGCTACCAAGGCTCAGTGGAAACACTAGGAGACATTTCCCTGTAAGATAGGCCACCAAGGGTAAACAACTAGGTGTCGGATCCCACACATACCAAGCATTTCAATAACATACACACAATATGCTCAATATGTGCAAATACAACATGGCATCACAACAAGACTCTAATAATCAAAGTATTTATTCATTAGGCTCCAAGGAGCCAAATATTACAAACATGGGTCTCATGACCCAACATTCAGAGCATACAAGCAACAAGCGGAAGCACAACATGTCTGAGTACAGACATTTACAAATGAAAAAGGCTGAAAAGCCTGACTATCTACGACACTCGTCCAAGAACGTAGCTGAGGTACAAGCTACTTGTCGAAGTCCAAGCGGAACTACTAGTGAGACATCAATCTCATCTGCAAAACATAAATTAAGCAAACATGAGTACAAAGGTACTCAGCAAGACTTACATCAGATCCTATCATACATGCACTTGTATCAAAAGGCAAAGTGGGGTTTAGTTCCAGCAAGCCAGCTTTGACTCAGTGGCTATCCTATTCTACGATTGATGCTAACTCTTTTGAGGTGGCGCACACGAGTCCACTAAGCACCACACAATACACCACTATGGATTCATTCCCGTCTCCCTACGAGAAGGCCATCCATAGCACTCACACTTGTCTTGAGTATTTTAGAGTATCCACTTCAAGTTGTCTATGTACCACGTAAGCATCCAAGAAGTCCATAACCGTGGACCCGGCTATTCGAATAGATCATGTTAACCCTGCAGGGGTGTACTTCTTCACACACGCTCTCGCCACTTACCGCTATGTACATCTCGTGTATCTCGGCAACCTTGAAGCGGAAGCCTGGCGAGGGTGTCGGCCACGACCTAACTAACCACACAAGACTCTAGTCCAGGTTTATCGCCTATTCGGGTTCCATCCGTAAGGAGATCCGGCCGGGGTGTCGCTCACGGCCCCAAATGATATGCGCAGGGTTCCCAAGCCCACCTCGCCGAGTGGATCTACGCTTGGTACACCGTGCCACGGTGCCTAGTCTGTCCCAAGCCCACTGGCCGAGTGCCACTTGGTAGACTACTAACACTACCTACAAACACCAGAAACTAGTTGCAACTCCTAGACAGAGATCATGTTCATTAATAAGTTGAGAGGGGTCGAGTTACCGGAACCCAATGTGTGGTAGTAGCTAGTCATTGGACAACATACTCGGAACTCAGTTCTTAGGGACGGTTCCAGTGAGACAACCCACCATGTACTCCTACATGGCCTCTCACCACTACCTTTACCAAATCGTGTTCACACACTTAACCCTCAGCATCAGAACATATCGTTGCACTCCAATTCATTCCCAATGAATCAGACCTGACACACTCTAAGCAATAGCAAGCAAGGCATGGTAAGATCACAACATGGCTTCAATCAACTCCTACACATGCTAATGGGTTTCAACTATTTACTGTGGAATGACAGGTCATGCAGAGGAATGGGTTCAACTACCGCAGCATAAAGTAGCAGTTGAAGTCGTTGTTGTCCTAATGCAATAACAGGGAGCAGGAGCGAGAGAGGGGTTGTATCGGAATGAACAAGGGGGTTTGCTTGCTTGGTAAAACAACGTGCAGAGCACTGCTCCCCTGATAGGTACTCTGGATCGGTCTCCGGAGCTGGACCTATTGAGAAGAACGGTGCCGACAATCAAACACAAGCATATGCAACAATATGATGCATGAATATGGCATGACGATATGATGTTGTTGAGCTAATGCAACTAGTATTTTAATTGGTTGAACACCATTTGAGCCAAGGGTTCAAATGCAACTCTAAAATAAGTATTTTTAAAGGCCAATTATGTGTTTTCATATAAACAGTGGGTTTAACTTCATTTGTCATGCATGAAAATGGTACGGAAGGATAGATTGAATTTTTCTGATCATTTTTCATATATAAATTATTTCATTCTGAGCTACGGTTGAATTTCTGTGATTTTTTGAAGTTTAAACAATTTTCTGAAATAAATAAACCATTTAAGATTTATTTAAAAACCAGAATTGGAATACTGCGTCAGCATGACCCAAGCATGACGTCAGCAGGTCAAAGGGCTGGTCTAGAGTCAAACCTGACAGTGGGGTCCACTGGTCAGTGACTCAGTTAATTAACTGAGTTAATTAACATTAAACTAATCCTAACAGAAAATCAGCAGGGCAGGGCCCACATGTCAGTGGCTAATCTAATTAATCAAAAATACTTAATTAAACTAAACAGTCAATTAACTAAAATGGGTGGGGCCCGCCTATCATTGACCCAGGGGGTCAAATCCTGGTCAAACCCCAGCTAACACGCCGGCGTTTAGCCGCCGGCGGCAGCAAACACGGCGGAGGGCGTCGGGATTTCCATTCCGGGGAACTTTTGCGCAGCAGAGACCACGGGCGAGGAGCTGGAGCTCGTCCGCGTCCATTCCAACCAGCGGCAGCAGCTAGGGCGGCCGGAGCTCGCCGGAAACGAGCTCGCGGCGACGCCGTAGTTCGGCCCTCGTCGAATATGGGGTTACAGGGCACGGGAAGGCCAGGGAGAAGGTGCTACGGGCTCCTGGTGAGACGGCGAGTGCGGTGGCGTGCTCAGTTTGGAGCTTGCGTGCCTGTGGCCACGGCGGCGGTGAGCTTGCGGTCACGGAGGGATTCGGGGCTACAGCACGCGCGAGAGTGAGGGGACATGGGGGAAAGATAGAGGAGCTCACGGCGAGTGCAACGCGACAGACGGCGAGCTCGGGGAGGTCCTGGAGCGGTCGGGGCGGCGAGAGGGATCCACGGCGGCCGGCGGTGAAGATGAGGTCGGGGTCGAGGCCTCAGGGCGTCCGGGGTTGATTTCTTCGGCTTGGAGATGCACCGCAACGAGGCGGAGCTCGGGGGCTCGTCGGAGGGGCGAGGGGAAGGCAGTGGCTACGGTGGTTGCGATCGGCGACGACGGCGGCGGTCGGGACCGAGCGCGAGAGGGAGATAGAGGAGGGGAGGGGCGACGAGAGAGAGTGCGAGAGGGTCGGGGAGGTCGCGTGGCTCCTCCAGAAGCAACCAGGCGGCGAGGGGGATGAAGCAGGCAGGAGGCGTGGCGCCCTCGTCGTGAGCGCGTGCCGGCCACACGCCTCGGCCTACTGGCGCGAGGAAGACGACAGGGAAGGCTCGGTGGGCTGGGCTGGCCAGCTGGGCCGGCCAGGCCGCACTGTGCTGGGCCAGCACAGGTAAGTCCTTCCCTTTTATTTTCTTTCTTTTCTATTTTTATGACATTTGTTTTGATTTAGTTTCTAAATTAAATCAATTATTTTCTTCTGACATTTTTATTTTGCAGGGACCTAGGAATTAATCCAAGCCCCTCAAAATAAAGAATCAGAATTTTGGGCATATATAAAATATATAGTAAATATATATCCAAGCAAATAACTATTGCATTAATTCCAAATGCCCAAAATAAATACTTATGAGCTCCTAATAATATTGGTTTGATTTTTTATCTCTAACCAATATTTCCAGAGAGCAACATGAACATTTTCTTGGACCTTTTTGGAGCAATTTTTATTTGGGTCATTTTCAAAAAGGGTTTTTGAGGGTTTCACAAGTCCTCAATTCAATTTCATTTGAAATTTAAATATGATGCAAACCACAAGACTAACCTAGTGCATACCAGAACTAGGGTTGTGACAACTCGCCTCCACTCAAAAGAATCTCGTCCCGAGATTCAGGAGTAGGCGGAAAGAAGGTGGGGTACTCCAGTCGGAGACGATCTTCTCGCTCCCAAGTAGCTTCTCTCTCGGAATGATGAGACCACTGAACCTTGAGAAACTTGATGTTATGACGTCGAGTGACACGCTCTGCTTGATCCAGAATGCGAACGGGATACTCTCGATATGTGAGGTTATCTTGGAGATCAAGCGTTTCGTGGTCCACTGCGCGGATGGGATCCGAGAAGCAACGCCTGAGTTGAGAGACGTGGAAGACATCATGAACTCGAGAAAAATGTGGGGGTAGTTCCAATTGGTAGGCAACCTCTCCTTGTTTAGCGAGAATGCGAAAAGGACCAATGTAACGAGGAGCCAACTTGCCCTTGATACCGAAACGATGGGTACCCTTCAAAGGAGTAACCCGAAGATAATCTTTGTCACCAACCTCATAAGCCACTTCCTTATGATGACGATCATATTGGCTCTTTTGACGAGACTGGGCTGTTTTCAAATTCTCACGAATGATGCGAACTTGCTCTTCTGCTTCCTGGATCATATCCGGTCCAAAGAATTGTCTTTCACCGGTTTCTGACCAGTTCAAAGGTGTTCGACATCTTCGTCCATAGAGTATCTCAAAAGGAGCTTGCTTGAGACTGGATTGATAGCTATTGTTATAAGCAAACTCGGCGAAAGGAAGACATTTCTCCCAGTCCATACTGAATGAGATAACGCAAGCTCTAAGCATGTCTTCGAGAATTTGGTTAACCCGTTCCACTTGACCACTTGACTGAGGGTGGAAAGCGGTACTGAAAGAAAGATGGGTGCCCATGGCAGTCTGGAAACTCTCCCAGAAATGAGAAGTGAAAAGACTACCATGGTCTGAATTGATCTCTAGTGGGACACCATGAAGTGACACTATTCGAGAAATATACAAGTCAGCAAGCTGACTGGCAGTGATACTCTCTCGAACAGGTAGGAAGTGAGCCACTTTGGAGAGACGATCAATGACTACGAAGATAGCATTATTCCCTCTCTTGGTCCTGGGAAAACCGATAATGAAATCCATACCAACTTTATCCCATTTCCACTCGGGAATAGCTAGAGGCTGAAGGGTGCCAGCAGGTCTTTGATGTTCTGTGTTAACGCGACGACAAACGTCACATTTAGCAATGAACTCAGCAATTTCTCTCTTCATCCTAGTCCACCAGAACCTCTGGCGTAGGTCCTGATACATCTTAGTACTCCCAGGATGAATCGTGAGAGGAGATTCATGAGCCTCTTTAAAAATCAATTGCCGAGGATGTTGCTTCTTGGGAACCACCAGCCGGTTTTGGAAGAGAACAACACCTTGGTCATCTATGGAGAAACTACCAGCAATACCCTTGGCAATGTTTCTCTTGATCCGGGTAATTCCGGTATCATGCTTCTGGGCTTCTATGATATGATCCACAAGAGTAGGTTTCGCCACCAAAGTTGAAAGGAATCCTGAGGAGCAAGGTGAAGGTTAAGCTTACATAATTCCTCATGGAGAAGTGGTTGGCCCTGCTGCAACATGAGATTGTTGCAATAAGACTTACGACTTAGCGCATCAGCCATGACATTTCCCTTGTCTGGGGTGTAGGTAATTCCTAAATCGTAATCTGAGATCAACTCCAACCAACGTCTTTGCCTAAGATTCTAATCTGGTTGGGTGAAGATATACTTGAGACTCTGATGATCGGTGTAGATCTCGCAACGATTACCAAGGAGGTAATGTCGCCAGGTCTTAAGTGCATAGACTACGGCTGCAAGTTCTAGATCATGTGTAGGATAGTTCTCCTCATGTGGATGCAACTGTCGAGATGCATAGGCAATCACATGACGATCCTGCATAAGGATGCAACCTAGTCCATGTCGTGAGGCATCACAGTAGATAACAAAGTCCTTAGTGAAATCCGGAACACAAGTCTGTTGACAAGGATTTCATTACCATGGCTTACACTAGAAGTTTGCCATTTGGAACCAAGAGTTTGAATGAGTAGTGGGGAGGGCATATCACAAAATGACATGCCGTGCAAGTGGGCATAACTTTCGGAAATGAAGGAATGAGACGCTCTAGTATCGAATAGAACCGATGCCGGATGACAATTAACAAGGAGTGTACCAAGAACGACATCTGGATCATCATGAGCGTCTTTGGCTGAGACGTGATGCACATGTCCATGTTCGGTGGGAGCTGACTTAACACTGATCATCTTGCGTGATGATTTATCACGTCTAACAGATTTTTCGGACTGGGATGGAGCAACACAGGTCTGAGTGCAAATACGGGCAATGTGTCCCGGTTCTCCGCACTTGTAGCAAATCCTGGAGGTAGGACGTGGACCCGCATTGGCAAACGGTCCATCAATAGACCTGGGTGGAGCATACTGCTGAACTGGAAGAGGTACCACATAAGATGGCCTCGGTGTACAACTGGGTGGAAGAACAGAGTTCGGAACCCAAATCCGACGCTTCTGGGAACTAGTACCGGAGGAAGATCCCAAATCAAGGGCGTGCTTATGAGACTCCTCGTAAGTGAGCTGAGCTGTCTCTGCATTGATGGCCTTGTTCACAAGAGCCTGGAATGTGTTGCAATGATGCAAGTGGAGATCACGACGCAGTTTGGGGTTGAGACCCTTCCGGAACCTAGCCTGCTTCTTGGCGTCCGTGGACACTTCTTCTGTAGCATAGCGGGCGAGGTTCTCAAACTCTCTACTATAAGCATCAACAGCCATCTTAGCCTGTGTAAGACTACAGAACTCTCTTACGATCGATAAGGGCTTGAGGGATATGATGCTCACGAAAAGCCTCGGTGAAATCTCTCCAGGTAGGAATCTGGCCAACTGGAATCATGGCCTCATAGTTCTGCCACCAAAGACTAGCAGGACCTTCCAGGTGATAAGTGGCATAGATGACCTTGTCATCTTCAGCTACGTTCGCAGAACGCAGCTTGTGAGTGATACTACGGAGCCAGTCATCTGCATCGAGTGGCTCAATGGAATGATGGAAGGTGGGTGGTTTCAGACGAATGAAGTCATGGATGGTTGCTGATTCCTTGCACTGATGTGCGGTGTTCTCCTCAATACGTGCCAACAAACGGTTAGACTCACGCTTGTTTCTCTCCATCTCTAACATTAACTCTGCCAACGAAGGCTGGTCGGGAGGATCCTCCTCATCCCTACCACCTCCGTGGTTCTTACTACGAACAGCTGAGCTTCGCTTAACTGAAGACATCCTGAGAAGCGAAACCGAGGACGAAAACATCAACAGCTATAGAATGCATAAGGTAGAACAAGAAATTAGTATCTCTCGAACTACTAGGATAATTCGGGCAGCATAACGGCAGTAAAATGCTCAGAATGAGACATCCTGCTAACAAAGGGTACTTCAACATCTCAACATCATCACTCAAGGTACTGTGATAGTACTAAAACAACTTCACCGGAAGAACTTGAAACAAGAATAGGACTCTGATCAACCAATCCTAAGGGACTACGGAGTAGTAACTCGTGATCCTGATACACGGAAGAGAAAGCCTAGTTCCTTAACCCCATAGGAAAGGTAGGATGACTCAGATCAGAAGACATGAGGTATAAGGAGTAAAAAGAGCCTTACGTTCCCTTCCACAATCAATTCCCTAATATAACTAAAGAATTTCTAGACTCAACTTCGACTATTTTGGCTTGGTAATCCTACAGGCAGTCAGGCTCTGATACCAACGCTGTCGGGACCCCGATCCTAAGTCACACCGGTCTAGCATGTAACACACCATATCACTTTGCGGCCTCACGCACGGTATCCCCACGGGTGCCACCTTACCTGGCCCGGGACCGTTTGCGCATTTTGGCTCACGTATATGATAGTGTCGCTAGCATCCGTATGACAGAGAACCCGGGCCGACATGACCAGTTATAAACCAAAAGTGGCACTAAATTACAGAGACAGACATTCATGACCCAGCAACGAATGTGTCGGTCATCAACGTATGAACCCAAGTCGTAGCAAGCTACAGGGACTTAAAGGAACAACGCGTGACATTTCCCCTAAGGGACAGACACAGGAACGAAGAAGGACACATGCCGGTCAGCCTAAGTGTTCCGGAGCAGTAGCAAGCTACCAAGGCTCAGTGGAAACACTAGGAGACATTTCCCTGTAAGATAGGCTACCAAGGGTAAATAACTAGGTGTCGGATCCCACACATACCAAGCATTTCAATAACATACACACAATATTCTCAATATGTGCAAATACAACATGGCATCACAACAAGACTCCAATAATCAAAGTATTTATTCATTAGGCTCCAAGGAGCCAAATATTACAAACATGGGTCTCATGACCCAACATTCAGAGCATACAAGCAACAAGCGGAAGCACAACATGTCTGAGTACAGACATTTACAAATGAAAAAGGCTGAAAAGCCTGACTATCTACGACACTCGTCCAAGAACGTAGCTGAGGTACAAGCTACTTGTCGAAGTCCAAGCGGAACTACTAGTGAGACATCAATCTCATCTGCAAAACCTAAATTAAGCAAACATGAGTACAAAGGTACTCAGGAAGACTTACATCAGATCCTATCATACATGCACTTGTATCAAAAGGCAAAGTGGGGTTTAGTTGCAGCAAGCCAGCTTTGACTCAGTGGCTATCCTATTCTACGATTGCTGGTAACTCTTTTGAGGTGGCGCACACGAGTCCACTAAGCACCACACAATACACCACTATGGATTCATTCTCGTCTCCCTACGAGAAGGCCATCCATAGCACTCACACTTGTCTTGAGTATTTTAGAGTATCCACTTCAAGTTGTCTATGTACCACGTAAGCATCCAAGAAGTCCATAACCGTGGACCCGGCTACTCGAATAGATCATGTTAACCCTGCAGGGGTGTACTTCTTCACACACGCTCTCGCCACTTACCGACATGTACATCTCGTGTATCTCGGCAACCTTCAAGCGGAAGCCTGGCGAGGGTGTCGGCTACGACCCGACTAACCACACAAGACTCTAGTCCAGCTTTATCGCCTATTCGGGTTCCATCCGTAAGGAGATCCGGCCGGGGTGTCGCTCACGGCCCCAAATGATGTGCCAGGGTTCCCAAGCCCACCTCGCCGAGTGGATCTACGCTTGGTACACCGTGCCACGGTGCCTAGTCTGTCCCAAGCCCACTGGCCGAGTACCACTTGGTAGACTACTAACACTACCTACAAACACCAGAAACTAGTTGCAACTCCTGGACAGAGATCATGTTGATTAATAAGTCGAGAGGGGTCGAGTTACCGGAACCCAATGTGTGGTAGTAGCTAGTCATTGGACAACATACTCGGAACTCAGTTCTTAGGGACGGTTCTAGTGAGACAACCCACCATGTACTCCTACATGGCCTCTCACCACTACCTTTACCAAATCGTGTTCACACACTTAACCCTCAGCATCAGAACATATCGTTGCACTCCAATTCATTCCCGATGAATCAGACCTGACACACTCTAAGCAATAGCAAGCAAGGCATGGTAAGATCACAACATGGCTTCAATCAACTCCTACACATGCTAGTGGGTTTCAACTATTTACTGTGGAATGACAGGTCATGCAGAGGAATGGGTTCAACTACCGCAACATAAAGTAGCAGTTGAAGTCGTTGTTGTCCTAATGCAATAACAGGGAGCAGGAGCGAGAGAGGGGTTGTATCGGAATGAACAAGGGGGTTTGCTTGCCTGGTAAAACAACGTGCAGAGCACTGCTCCCCTGACAGGTACTCTGGATCGGTCTCCGGAGCTGGACCTATCGAGAAGAACGGTGCCGACAATCAAACACAAGCATATGCAACAATATGATGCATGAATATGGCATGAAGATATGATGTTGTTGAGCTAATGCAACTAGTATTTTAATTGGTTGAACTCCATTTGAGCCAAGGGTTCAAATGCAACTCTAAAATAAGTATTTTTAAATGCCAATTATGTGTTTTCATATAAACAGTGGGTTTAACTTCATTTGTCATGCATGAAAATGGTACAGATGGATAGATTGAATTTTTCTGATCATTTTTCATATATAAATTATTTCATTCTGAGCTACGGTTGAATTTCTGTGATTTTTTTGAAGTTTAAACAATTTTCTGAAATAAATAAACCATTTAAGATTTATTTAAAAACCAGAATTGGAATAATGCGTCAGCATGACCCAAGCATGATGTCAGCAGGTCAAAGGGCTGGTCCAGAGTCAAACCTGACAGTGGGGTCCACTGGTCAGTGACTCAGTTAATTAACTGAGTTAATTAACACTAAACTAATCCTAACAGAAAATCAGCAGGGCAGGGCCCACATGTCAGTGGCTAATCTAATTAATCAAAAATACTTAATTAAACTAAGCAGTCAATTAACTAAAATGGGTGGGGCCCGCCTGTCATTGACCCAGGGGGGCAAATCCTGGTCAAACCCCAGCTAACACGCCGGCGTTTAGCCGCCGGCGGCAGCAAACACGGCGGAGGGCGTCGGGATTTACATTCCGGGGGTCTTTTGCGCAGCAGAGACCACGGGCGAGGAGCTGGAGCTCGTCCGCGTCCATTCCAACCAGCGGCAGCAGCTAGGGCGGCCGGAGCTCGCCGGAAACGAGCTCGCGGCGGCGCCGGAGTTCGGCCCTCGTCGAATATGGGGCTACAGGGCACGGGAAGGCCAGGGAGAAGGTGCTACGGGCTCCTGGTGAGACGGCGAGTGTGGTGGCGTGCTCAGTTTGGAGCTTGAGTGGTTCTGGCCACGGCGGCGGCATCGCCGGCGGCGGTGAGCTTGCGGTCACGGAGGGATTCGGGGCTACAGCACGCGCGAGAGTGAGGGGACAGGGGGGGAAGATAGAGGAGCTCACGGCGAGTGCAACGCGACGGACGGCGAGCTCGGGGAGGTCCTGGAGCGGTCGGGGTGGCGAGAGGGATCCACGGCGGCCGGCGGTGAAGATGAGGTCGGGGTCGAGGCCTTAGGGCGTCCGGGGTTGATTTCTTCGGCTTGGAGATGCACCGCAACGAGG
The DNA here is from genome assembly GCA_902687465.1 of Secale cereale. Lineage (NCBI taxonomy): Eukaryota > Viridiplantae > Streptophyta > Magnoliopsida > Poales > Poaceae > Secale > Secale cereale. The sequence goes on from LR738713.1 coordinate 339,600,435, forward strand.
CGGAGCTCGGGGGCTCGTCGGAGGGGCGAGGCGAAGGCAGTGGCTACGGTGGTTGCGATCGGCGGCGACGGCGGCGGTCGGGACCGAGCGCGAGAGGGTGATAGAGGAGGGGAGGGGCGACGAGAGAGAGTGCGAGAGGGTC
>LR738713.1:339603065-339615965 GCA_902687465.1 Secale cereale
GGGATATGATGCTCACGAAAAGCCTCGGTGAAATCTCTCCAGGTAGGAATCTGGCCAACTGGAATCATGGCCTCATAGTTCTGCCACCAAAGACTAGCAGGACCTTCCAGGTGATAAGTGGCATAGATGACCTTGTCATCTTCAGCTACGTTCGCAGAACGCAGCTTGTGAGTGATACTACGGAGCCAGTCATCTGCATCGAGTGGCTCAATGGAATGATGGAAGGTGGGTGGTTTCAGACGAATGAAGTCATGGATGGTTGCTAATTCCTTCCACTGATGTGCGGTGTTCTCCTCAATACGTGCCAACAAACGGTTAGATTCACGCTTGTTTCTCTCCATCTCTAACATTAACTCTGCCAACGAAGGCTGGTCGGGAGGATCCTCATCCCTACCACCTCCGTGGTTCTTACTACGAACAGCTGAGCTTCGCTTAACTGAAGACATCCTGAGAAGCGAAACCGAGGACGAAAACGTCAACAGCTATAGAATGCATAAGGTAGAACAAGAAATTAGTATCTCTCGAACTACTAGGATAATTTGGGCAGCATAACGGCAGTAAAATGCTCAGAATGAGACATCCTGCTAACAAAGGGTACTTCAACATCTCAACATCATCACTCAAGGTATTGTGATAGTACTAAAACAACTTCACCGGAAGAACTTGAAACAAGAATAGGACTCTAATCAACCAATCCTAAGGGACTACGGAGTAGTAACTCGTGATCCTGATAGACGGAAGAGAAAGCCTAGTTCCTTAACCCCGTAGGAAAGGTAGGATGACTCAGATCAGAAGACATGAGGTATAAGGAGTAAAAAGAGCCTTACGTTCCCTTCCACAATCAATTCCCTTATATAACTAAAGAATTTCTAGACTCAACTTCGACTATTTTGGCTTGGTAATCCTACAGGCAGTCAGGCTCTGATACCAACGCTGTCGGGACCCCGATCCTAAGTCACACCGGTCTAGCATGTAACACACCATATCACTTTGCGGCCTCACGCACGGTATCCCCACGGGTGCCACCTTACCTGGCCCGGGACCGTTTGCGCATTTTGGCTCACGTATATGATAGTGTCGCTAGCATCCGTATGACAGAGAACCCGGGCCGACATGACCAGTTATAAACCAAAAGTGGCACTAAATTACAGAGACAGGCATTCATGACCCAGCAACGAACGTGTCGGTCATCAACGTATGAACCCAAGTCGTAGCAAGCTACAGGGACTTAAAGGAACAACGCGTGACATTTCCCCTAAGTGACAGACACAGGAACGAAGAAGGACACATGCCGGTCAGCCTAAGTGTTCCGGAGCAGTAGCAAGCTACCAAGGCTCAGTGGAAACACTAGGAGACATTTCCCTGTAAGATAGGCTACCAAGGGTAAATAACTAGGTGTCGGATCCCACACATACCAAGCATTTCAATAACATACACACAATATGCTCAATATGTGCAAATACAACATGGCATCACAACAAGACTCCAATAATCAAAGTATTTATTCATTAGGCTCCAAGGAGCCAAATATTACAAACATGGGTCTCATGACCCAACATTCAGAGCATACAAGCAACAAGCGGAAGCACAACATGTCTGAGTACAGACATTTACAAATGAAAAAGGCTGAAAAGCCTGACTATCTACGACACTCGTCCAAGAACGTAGCTGAGGTACAAGCTACTTGTCGAAGTCCAAGCGGAACTACTAGTGAGACATCAATCTCATCTGCAAAACATAAATTAAGCAAACATGAGTACAAAGGTACTCAGCAAGACTTACATCAGATCCTATCATACATGCACTTGTATCAAAAGGCAAAGTGGGGTTTAGTTGCAGCAAGCCAGCTTTGACTCAGTGGCTATCCTATTCTACGATTGCTGGTAACTCTTTTGAGGTGGCGCACACGAGTCCACTAAGCACCACACAATACACCACTATGGATTCATTCTCGTCTCCCTACGAGAAGGCCATCCATAGCACTCACACTTGTCTTGAGTATTTTAGAGTATCCACTTCAAGTTGTCTATGTACCACGTAAGCATCCAAGAAGTCCATAACCGTGGACCCGGCTATTCGAATAGATCATGTTAACCCTGCAGGGGTGTACTTCTTCACACACGCTCTCGCCACTTACCGCCATGTACATCTCGTGTATCTCGGCAACCTTCAAGCGGAAGCCTGGCGAGGGTGTCGGCCACGACCCGACTAACCACACAAGACTCTAGTCCAGCTTTATCGCCTATTCGGGTTCCATCCGTAAGGAGATCCGGCCGGGGTGTCGCTCACGGCCCCAAATGATGTGCCAGGGTTCCCAAGCCCACCTCGCCGAGTGGATCTACGCTTGGTACACCGTGCCACGGTGCCTAGTCTGTCCCAAGCCCACTGGCCGAGTACCACTTGGTAGACTACTAACACTACCTACAAACACCAGAAACTAGTTGCAACTCCTGGACAGAGATCATGTTGATTAATAAGTCGAGAGGGGTCGAGTTACCGGAACCCAATGTGTGTTAGTAGCGAGTCATTGGACAACATACTCGGAACTCAGTTCTTAGGGACGGTTCCAGTGAGACAACCCACCATGTACTCCTACATGGCCTCTCACCACTACCTTTACCAAATCGTGTTCACACACTTAACCCTCAGCATCAGAACATATCGTTGCACTCCAATTCATTCCCGATGAATCAGACCTGGCACACTCTAAGCAATAGCAAGCAAGGCATGGTAAGATCACAACATGGCTTCAATCAACTCCTACACATGCTAGTGGGTTTCAACTATTTACTGTGGAATGACAGGTCATGCAGAGGAATGGGTTCAACTACCGCAGCATAAAGTAGCAGTTGAAGTCGTTGTTGTCCTAATGCAATAACAGGAAGCAAGAGCGAGAGAGGGGTTGTATCGGAATGAACAAGGGGGTTTGCGTGCCTGGTAAAACAACATGCAGAGCACTGCTCCCCTGACAGGTACTCTGGATCGGTCTCCGGAGCTGGACCTATCGAGAAGAACGGTGCCGACAATCAAACACAAGCATATGCAACAATATGATGCATGAATATGGCATGAAGATATGATGTTGTTGAGCTAATGCAACTAGTATTTTAATTGGTTGAACTCCATTTGAGCCAAGGGTTCAAATGCAACTCTAAAATAAGTATTTTTAAATGCCAATTATGTGTTTTCATATAAACAGTGGGTTTAACTTCATTTGTCATGCATGAAAATGGTACAGATGGATAGATTGAATTTTTCTGATCATTTTTCATATATAAATTATTTCATTCTGAGCTACGGTTGAATTTCTGTTATTTTTTTGAAGTTTAAACAATTTTCTGAAATAAATAAACCATTTAAGATTTATTTAAAAACCAGAATTGGAATACTGCGTCAGCATGACCCAAGCATGATGTCAGCAGGTCAAAGGGCTGGTCCAGAGTCAAACCTGACAGTGGGGTCCACTGGTCAGTGACTCAGTTAATTAACTGAGTTAATTAACACTAAACTAATCCTAACAGAAAATCAGCAGGGCAGGGCCCACATGTCAGTGGCTAATCTAATTAATCAAAAATACTTAATTAAACTAAGCAGTCAATTAACTAAAATGGGTGGGGCCCGCCTGTCATTGACCCAGGGGGGCAAATCCTGGTCAAACCCCAGCTAACACGCCGGCGTTTAGCCGCCGGCGGCAGCAAACACGGCGGAGGGCATCGGGATTTACATTCCGGGGGTCTTTTGCGCAGCAGAGACCACGGGCGAGGAGCTGGAGCTCGTCCGCGTCCATTCCAACCAGCGGAAGCAGCTAGGGCGGCCGGAGCTCGCCGGAAACGAGCTCGCGGCGGCGCCGGAGTTCGGCCCTCGTCGAATATGGGGCTACAGGGCACGGGAAGGCCAGGGAGAAGGTGCTACGGGCTCCTGGTGAGATGGCGAGTGTGGTGGCGTGCTCAGTTTGGAGCTTGAGTGGTTGTGGCCACGGCGGCGGCATCGCCGGCGGCGGTGAGCTTGCGGTCACGGACGGATTCGGGGCTACAGCACGCGCGAGAGTGAGGGGACAGGGGGGAAGATAGAGGAGCTCACGGCGAGTGCAACGCGACGGACGGCGAGCTCGGGGAGGTCCTGGAGCGGTCGGGGTGGCGAGAGGGATCCACGGCGGCCGGCGGTGAAGATGAGGTCGGGGTCGAGGCCTCAGGGCGTCCGGGGTTGATTTCTTCGGCTTGGAGATGCACCGCAACGAGGCGGAGCTCGGGGGCTCGTCGGAGGGGCGAGGCGAAGGCAGTGGCTACGGTGGTTGCGATCGGCGGCGACGGCGGCGGTCGGGACCGAGCGCGAGAGGGTGATAGAGGAGGGGAGGGGCGACGAGAGAGAGTGCGAGAGGGTCGGGAGGTCGCGTGGCTCCTCCAGAAGCGACCAGGCGGCGAGGGGGATGAAGCAGGCAGGAGGCGTGGCGCCCTCGCCGTGAGCGCGCGCCGGCCACACGCCTTGGCCTACTAGCGCGAGGAAGACGACAGGGAAGGCTCGGTGGGCTGGGCTGGCCAGCTGGGCCGGCCAGGCCGCACTGTGCTGGGCCAGCACAGGTAAGTCCTTCCCTTTTATTTTCTTTCTTTTCTATTTTTCTGACATTTGTTTTGATTTAGTTTCTAAATTAAATCAATTATTTTCTTCTGACATTTTTATTTTGCAGGGACCTAGGAATTAATCCAAGCCCCTCAAAATAAAGAATCAGAATTTTGGGCATATATAAAATATATAGTAAATATATATCCAAGCAAATAACTATTGCATTAATTCCAAATGCCCGAAATAAATACTTATGAGCTCCTAATAATATTGGTTTGATTTTTTATCTCTAACCAATATTTCCAGAGAGCAACATGAACATTTTCTTGGACCTTTTTGGAGCAATTTTTATTTGGGTCATTTTCAAAAAGGGTTTCTGAGGGTTTCACAAGTCCTCAATTCAATTTCATTTGAAATTTAAATATGATGCAAACCACAAGACTAACCTAGTGCATACCAGAACTAGGGTTGTGACAATGGCATGGTGTAATAATCCTTGTAATCCATTATATTCTACCATATCAACACGATCTCGTACCTCTGATTTCAAACCATGCATGAATCGTGCCATTGTAGCCTCTTCTTGCTCCTCTATCCCTGTATGAATCAATAATATTTCCATCTCCTTATAATACTCCTCAACACTAGAGTTACCTTGTCGAAACTGTTGCAAGCGTGTGTACAAGGTCCTAGTGAAGTGCTCCGAAACGAAGCGTCTCTTCATGATACTCTTCATCTGATTCCAAGACTCCGGACGCCCTCCCGCGCGACATAGTTGGTTCCACCATATTAAAGCATAGCCCGTGAACTCAATAGATGCATCACGAACCTTTTTCTCCTCGGTGTACCGCTGTCCATCAAAAATCTGATCCACGCGCATCTCCCACTCCAAATAATCATCCGGGTAGTCTTTGTCGTTAAACGACGGTATGGAAATTTTTATTCTTCCAATACCATCATCTTCGTAGGCACGTCGCGGACGTTCATGTCCTCCGCCATGGTGTAGGCCACCTCCATGATGGTTATAAGCACGCCGCACAGGCTCATAATAGCTACCAACCCCCTCAGATTGATGGTCTTGATGCTCACCATTGTTGCGAACTTGTTCGCCTACCTGCTGTCCAGATAATTGCCGATGACGACGCGGTGCAGCAGACCCATCACTAGGTGGTGAACGTGGTCTCAATCGATGAATGGCCTCAGTCAAATCAGCAATCTTTTTTCCTAGACTTTCCTCAACCTTGTCGATGCGCCTCCCCACTAGATTCAGCACATAGTCACGAGTTGCCTCCAATCCTAGCACGATAGCCGGCGCAACACTCGGACCATAGGTGGGCAAGGGCAGCTCGTCTTCCGCATCTCCTTCCTGTGCACCATGCACACTTGAATTTGATTTCTGTGAATTCACCATTGTAGCAACTCAAGTAGATCAACTCAAAACCAGCGGAAAAATTGTACCGTGATCAACCTTGCTCTGATACCACCTGATGTCACCCGACAAGACGTCGAGTCGTTCAGAGACCCAATCTTTCACGGTACACACAAAAACAGTGAAGAACAAGACGAATAATTTTCGTAATAGTCGGCGTAGACGACGAAGTAGAAGATCAGTTCTTCGGATCAAGCGATGCAAGAAAACCAAAGAATAATACTTACGAACGGAATCGAAGGGATCGAACCGTGCGCGTAGCAGCAACTAAATCTCTCAGAGATTAGCAAATAAATGCATGTATTTGGCGTACCCAAACATGGTACTTTTCTGGTATTTTTCTTAACCCTCTATTCCTCCCTTTACATGACCGACTCCCGACCATCATATAATGCACGCAGGCACGTACGTACACAAGACTCCTTGGATGACACGAATCCTATCTACTAGAAAAAGATAAAACGTTTCTCCTCCTATGATTGGGAGAGAGGAAAACAAACCTTCTAAAACTAACTCACATAATAACTAGTATTTGACCCGAAAACCTGGTGCGATCTGATTGCCTTCAGATCTCAACTTCTTCTCGATGGATAACTTCATATTTCTAGGAATTAAAAAAAACTATATGCTCCTTACGTGACCTGAACTGGCAACGAACCAACGATGGTCCACCTGCTTGGCGTTCTAAACGTTGGCTTGATTTCTTCAGGCTTAGGATCTGATACTGGAATAGGCATCCGTATTTTTCCAATAAAGAAAAATTCTTCTGCCTTGGCCTTCTCCATTGGTTCTGACAGCAACTCCTTCTGAACAGGTGTAGGTTGGATCGTTATTTTATGTGAAATATTAGCCTTGGTGCCGATGGTCACATCATACAGTTTCGATCAAGCAACTGAACTCTAACATGGATATTAATGTAGATCACAGAAAGATGATAAAAATTGGTAAAAGGCACTAATTCATAGGATGTACAAAACAGTAGCTATAGCCTCTGGAAAACAGCTAAGTGATGTTCGAAAACTGAACAATTCTCAGACTTAGCCAATTTTCAAGAAATTCCATAATGTTGAATAAACTTCAAAAATTCATAGAAAATAAGCCGTAACTCGGATGAGAATACTTTGTACATGAAAGTTGCTCAGAACGACGAGACGAATCCGGATACGTAGCTCGTTCGTCCGCCACACATCCCTAGCATAGCGAACAAGCAACTTCCCCCCTTCGGTTCATCTGTCCGAAAAAGCAAAACACCGGGATACTTTCCCGGATGTTTCCCTCCTTCGCCGGTATCACCTCCTACTGCGTTAGGGCACACCTAGCGCTGTTACTTGTCATGTCATGCATCGTTATGCATATGTTTGCATTATATTTATTGTTTCTTCCCCCTCTTCTGTCGTTAGACACCGAGACCAGCGTTGATCCCACTGTGTTCGAGTATGGCTACACTTCCAAAGATTCCTTTCGTCTGCAGAGCTTCCAGGCAAGCCCTCCCCCCTAGATCACCAGATATCGCCCATTCTCTTCTCTCTTATTCTTGCATTAGGTTTGCTACCGTTGATGATGCGATAGCTCCTATTCTGTTGCATAGCCTGCCATTGTTGCTACAACTGTTGATACATTTACCTGCTGTCCTAAATGCTTAGTATAGGATGCTAGTATTCCATTAGTGGCCCTACATACTTGTCCGTCTGCCATGCTATACTATCGGGCCGTGATCACTTCGGGTGGTGATCACGAGTATATATATACATACTATACATGATACATGATGTGACTAAAGTCGGGTCGGCTCGTTGAGTATCCGCAAGTGATTCCAATGTGGGGGCTGAAAGGACAGGTGGATCCATCCAGGTAGTGGTGGGCCTGGGTTCCCGACGGCCCCCGAGTGGATCTTTGTGGCGGAGCGACGGGGCGGGTTGAGACACCCAGTTGAGAGGTGGCCTAGCCCTGGTCGTTGTCCGTGGACATTTCATAATAACACGCTTAATGAGTTTGGATATTTGATCTGAGTCTGGCCACTAGCCTATACGCACTAACCAGCTACGTGGGATTAGATAGGGCTCTCGACGTCGTGGTATCAGTCGAAGCCTTCTTTACGTCAGCGACTTAGCGGCGTGCGCCGGGTTGGACCGCGTAACGTAACTTACTTAGTAATGGAGGTTGCTAGGTCTGCTCACCGGCCGCGTACGCAACGTGCAAGTGTGCAATGGGCGATGGGCCCACACCCCTGCGCGCTTAGGACTTAGACCGGCGTGATGACCTCTCTGTTTTTCTTAGGTAAGGTTGCGATGTGTTGATCTTCCGAGGCGGGGCATGACCCAGGAAAGTGTGTTCGGCCAAATGGGATCGAGCGTGCTGGGTAATGTGGTGCACCCCAGCAAGGAAGTTAATCTATTCGAATAGCCGCGTCCCTCGGTAAAAGGACGACCTGGAGTTGTACTCCGACCTCATGACAACTAGAACCGGATACTTAATAAAACACACCCTTTCAAGTGTCAGATACAACCCGGTGATCGCTTTCCCACAGGGCGACGAGGGAAGGATCACCGGGTAGGATTATGCTATACGATGTTACTTGGTGAACTTACCATCTACTCCCTTCTACTGCTGCAAGACGAAGGCGGCCAGAAGTGAGGATACTTATTACTTTCCAGCTAATCTCTTCTACTGCTGCAAGATGGAGGTTTCCAGAAGCGTAGTGTTTGATTGGATTAGCTATCCCCCTCTTATTCTGGCATTCTGCAGTTTAGCCCACGGATATTACCCCTTTACACAAATATCATTGCATATATAGTGTAGATCCTTGCTTGCGAGTACTTTGGATGAAGTACTCACGGTTGCTTTGCTCCCCCTTTTTCCCCCTTTTCCTCTCTTCTCGGATGATGCAACCAGATCGGTGGAGTCCAGGAGCCAGAGGTTCCCGAGGATGTTTCTACATGGAGTTCGGCTTCGAGGAGTAGTTAGGAGGTCCCAGGTAGGAGGCCTTGCCTTTTCGATCGTTGTTACATTTGTGCTATCCTTCTTAAGGCAAACATGTTTAACTCATACCTGTACTCAGATATTATTGCTCCCGCTGACTCTTGTGTATTCGATCTTATGTATTCGAGCCCTCGAGACCCCTGGTTTGTAATATAAAGCTTGTATTATTTTAATTTGTGTCTAGAGTTGTGTTGTGATATCTTCCAGTGAGTCCCTGATCTTGGTCGTACACATTTGCGTGCATGATTAGTGTACGGTCAAATCGGGGCATCACAGAAATTTTATGCTCATGTTCTTCACTTACATCTGTTTGAGCTTATCAAAAGCAACACATGAAACTAGTCCCAATATGATAGATATACAAGGGGGTGTAATAAAAACTTTCATGAAGATCATTGGACAAAATAAACTTGATTCTTTGTAATAGTTTTGAGATGTGATGATAGTGATATGTGAGCCATATTAATGAGTAATTATGTTTTAGTAAGAATATTGATGTTAAGGTTTGTGATTCCCTATGCAAGCACGAAAGTCAATAGTCATGCAATGAAATTACATCCTACTTGTGTTGCATTCTTCAGTGTTAGTTATGTTAAATGTTCTCTTATGATTATTTTCGTTCCTTGGTTGGTTGCTTCTCAATCTCTTGCTATCATCCACCTTCTACTAAGTAGAAATACTACTTGTGCATCCAAATCCTAAAACCCAAGTTATGCCAAATGAGTCCATCATACCTACCTATATGCGGTATTTCCAAGCCGTTCTAAGCAAATTTGTATGCGTCAACTCTAATTTCAAAATAACTTTCTCTTTTGTGTGCCTGTACCGCTCATGAAGCGGTGAGGGTGGCTAATATTTTTCATGCTAGATGTGTTATTCTCAAGATGAGTGTTTGTTCACTTGTCATTGAACGAGAGTATGACGATAATAGGGATTCCCAGTCCCGATATGAAAAAGAAATTTACTTTATGTTGTCAAACAATATATTCCTTCGAAAGCGTTGGTATGGACGACACCCATGGATATGGATAACCATGGATTGTGAAAGTATGGTGGAAAAAGAAATAAACTTTATTTTATGTTTGGGAACCGCCTACGATATATCTAGCATGGAAAGTGTTGGAACTCTAAGTCGTTTTTGTTGACGGGAAAAGTATGCCTCCCAAATGTTTTTATCTCTCAATTTTTAAGCTTTGAGCTTTGGTACCTCTACAAATCCCTACTTCCCTCTGCGAAGGGCCTATCTTTTACTTTATGCAATTTTTATTTTTATTTGAGTCTCATCTTATCTTATAAAGCACCAACTACGCACTATTATCGCACTTGAGCATTGGATGTAGTTAATATTTGGATGTGTTGCATGAATGGATCAATGGTTGAGCATAATGGGCTAGGGATAACTTGCTTTAGTATTAATATTTTGCAAAGACATGATTGTTTGTTGGTAAGTTTGAGCATTAAACTCTTCATGTCAAAACTAGGCTATTGCTTTGAATCATATAAAAGTCCAATTGTCCATGCTACAAAAGAAAAAAGAATATGTGATGGACATGATAGGCAGTATTCGACATCAAAAATTCTGTTTTTATCATTTACCTACTCGAGGATGAGCAGGAATTAAGCTTAGGGATGCTGATACATCTCCAACGTATCTATATATTTTTTATTGTTCCATGCTGTTATATTATCATTCTTCGATGTTTTACAATAATTTTATATCGTTTTGGGGACTAACCAATTGACATAGTGCCCAGTGCCAATTGTTGTTTTTTGCTAGTTTTTTTACATCACAGAAAATCAATACCAAACGGAGTCCAAATACAACGAAACTTTTTAGAGATTTTTTTTGGACCGGAAGACATCCAGTGGGCCGGAGAAGTACCAGTGGGGTGTCTCGAGGAGGGGCACAAGCCACCTAGGCGCGCCTAGGGGCCCAGATGCGCCCTGGTGGGTTCTGCCCACCTCGGTAGCCTCCCGCACCGCCTCTTCACTCTATAAATACCCTAATATTCCAGAAACCCCAGGGGAGTCGACGAAATTTTATTCCAGCCACCGCAAGTTCCAGAACCATGAGATCCAATCTAGAGCCCTTTTCCGGCACTCCGCTGGAGGGGAACACGATTACGGAGGGGTTCATCATCATCATTGGTGCCCCTCCGATGATGCATGAGTAGTTTACCACAGACCTATGGTCCGTAGGCAGTAGCTAGATGGCTTCTTCTCTCTTTGTGTCTCAATACAATGGTCTCTTGGAGATCTATTTGATGTAATGACTTTGTGCGGTGTGTTTATTGGGATCCAATGAATTGTGAGTTTATGATCAGATTTTCCTTGATTTAATATCCATTCTTGATTATTATAGCCTCGTATTTCTTCTCCGGTATTTGGGTTTTGTTTGGCCAACTTGATCTATTTATCTTGCAATGGGAAGAGGTGCTTTCTAATGGGTTCGATTTTGCGGTGTCCTTTCCGAGTGACAAAAGGGGCAGCAAGGCACACATGTATCGTTTCTATTAAGGATAAAAGAATGGGGTCTATTCCTACATGAATAGATCTTGTCTACATCATGTCATCGTTCTTATTGCATTACTTACACTTTTCCATGAACTTAATACACTAGATGCATACTGGATAGCGGTCGATGTGTGGAGTAATAGTAGTAGATGTAGGCAGGAGTCGGTCTACTAATCTTGGACGTGGTGCCTATATACATGATCATTGTCTTGGATATCATTATAATTATTTGCTTTTCAATCAATTGCCCAACAGTAATTTGTCCACCCACCATCGTTATTTTTTGAGAGAAGCCACTAGTGAAATCTACGGCCCTCGGGTCTATTTTCCTATCATATACTTTCAGATCTATATTGTTATTTGATTTTTCCTTTGTTTGCAATTTTTATTTTCAGATCTATATTATCAAAAACACAAAAATACCTTGCTGTGTTTTATTTGCTTTTATTTGCATGTTTCAATCTCCTACAATTTTATCCTATCAATTTGACAATTTCTTGCAGTGTTACCCGAAAGGGATTGACAACCCCTTTAACACGTCGGGTTGCAAGTATTTGTTGTGTTCACGCACCCTTTACATAGTGTTGCGTGGTTCTCCTAATAGTTCAATAACCTTGGTCTCGTCACTGATGAAAATACCTACCGTAGTTGTGCTGCATCATCCCTTCCTCTTTGGGGAAATACCGACGTAGCTTCAAGCGACATCAGGCAGTGACGCAGCGATCCGAATGGACGACGCAACGACAACATGTACCTCGATCGGCAGTAGGCGCGTGCTCAGGGATGGGCTTGACGAAGACTAACGCATGATCAGTTGATCAAACTGATGACAGCGCGGTACGCGCCATGGCGGGGACGACGCGCGGATTGGAGTCGAGGGCGACGTTGTTGGTGATGTCTCGGGTGACGATGACAAGACGGACCGGCGATGGAGACCGCGCGGACGGGCGGACGGCAGTGACGCACGAAGGCATCCCTTGGGCGGCGTGTATAGCCTTGCCGCGTGATTGATGATGAAGTGGTCGATGTAGTCGACGCTGATGTTGGAGTAGTGGCGCGGGGGTCGACGGCTGCGGCGGGCGATGCAAACCGATCTTAGATTGGAAAAACGAAGAGAAATAACACCAATCAACCGATGAGCGAGAGAGAAAACCCCAATCAACGGATCAGGAAAACGACTCTCTAGGGTAGCCGATCAACACGATCGGCGGACGAATCCTAGGTACGGGCTGCGCGGCCCCTAGCGGCGGTCATGGAGGCAGACCGCCCCACGGGCGGCACGCGGGGCCGAAGCGGCGGACGGCGGCTGGGGTTGGATCGGTTAGGCTGATACCAGTTAGAAGGGACAGAGAGAGATTGGTGGCATCGATGTTTATTGTTTGAGCCTCGTAGACATATATATATATATATATATATAT
>LR738713.1:339626749-339640469 GCA_902687465.1 Secale cereale
CAAATGTGGGCCCTCAAACAGTCCACGGAGAGTAAAATGCTCTTGAAAAACCATCAGTTTACAAAATATGATACTTTACACCGTAGTGAAGAATTGAAAGTGGCAAAAAAACACTGAATGCAAAAATGATACTCCCTCCGTAAACTATTATAAGAGCGTTTAGATCACATTTTAGTAATCTAAACGCTCTTATATTAGTTTACAGAGGAAGTACTGTTTTGACGTGTCAATTGTGCGTTGGCTGACAACAAGGGACGGCGCGCCGTTAACGGCCACCAACGCCGTAGGGACCGAGCTGGTCGGGTCGTTCCCTAAAGGGAAACAGTGCCGTTCCCATCCTCTCCACTTGCCCACTCGCTCACTCTGCCTCGCTCCACTTTGCCCCGCCGCCGCAGCTCAACCTCACCGCCGCCGCCACAATGGCCTCTTGGAGAGATCTGGAAGCCATCGACGAGAAGAGGAGCTGACCTACACCCACATGGACGTGGATGTGTGGTTATGTATACACTGCTTTCGATTAGGGTTAGGTTTTGGCAAGTATACGTTGCAGAGTTTCAAATCCACCCCTCCCTTCTCGGCCCCTCGTTTGTGGATTGCCTAAGGTATCTTTTCAATGCAGGAGAATCCTAATACTACTATTGAATCTTCCTTCTGTGACATAGTGTCTGATCGAGAGATTAAATGCAATATTCAATAGTTTAGGGGTAAGAAATGTGTTGCATTCGATGGCATAAACACAGGTAGAAGATTCTATGGTTGTGCTAAGCAGGTAATCAATGATGAGCTTATTGTTTTCTGATCAGTAGTGTTAACGGACTGTTGTACTGTTAAACTGAAATTGCTTGTGTTAATGGAATGTGCTAGTGTTAACTGAATGTGATATTATTAAACTCAATCTGCTACTATTAATTGAATTTGCTTTGTGTTAATTGAATGTGCCAGGGTCAACTGAATGTGCTCGTGTTTACTGAATTTGCTGGAGTTGACTGAAATTGTTGGTGTTAACTGAATGTGCTATTGTCTACTGAATATGCTGGTGATTAGTGAATATGATGGTGTTAACTGAATGTGCTTTTGCTTACTGAATATGCTGGTGTTTAATGAATGTGCTATTGTTAGCTGAATGTGCTATTGTTTACTGATTATGCAGTGATTTGCTATTGTTAACTGAACGTGACGGTGTTCATTGATTATGCAGTGATTTGCTATTGTTAACTGAATGTGATGGTGTTCACTGATTATGTAGTGATTTGCCATTGTTCACCGAAATGTTATTGTCGACTGTATCATAGTTTGAACTGAATTTGGTAGTTTTAACTCATTACAATTACTGTTGTGATACGTCTCCAACGTATCTATAATTTTTTTATTGTTCCATGCTGTTATATTATCATTCTTGGATGTTTTACAATCATTTTATATCATTTTTTGGGACTAACCTATTGACATAGTGTCAATGCACCTGAGGGGTGCCCCGAGGGGGGCACAACCCACTATGGCGTGCCTGCCCCCAGGCGCCCCCAGGTGGGTTGTGCCCACCTCGGTGGCCTCCCACACCGCCTCTTCGCTCTATAAATACCTCCTTGCCCCAGAAACCCTAGGGGAGTCGACGAAATTTTGTTCCAGCCGCCGCAAGTTTCAGAACCACGATATCCAATCTATAGCCCTATTCTGGCACTCCGCTAGAGGGGAACACGATCACGAAGGGGTTCATCATTTTCATTGGTGCCACTCCGATGATGCGTGAGTAGTTTACCATAGACCTACGGGTCCGTAGGAAGTAACTAGATGGCTTCTTCTCTCTTTGTATACCAATACAATGGTCTCTCGGAGATCTATTTGATGTAATAACTTTTTGCGGTGTGTTTGCTGGGATCCGATGAATTGTGAGTTTATGATCAGGTTTGCCTTGATTTAATATCCAATCTTTATTATTATAACCTCGTATTTCTTCTCCAATATTTGGGTTTTGTTTGACCAACTTGATATGTTTATCTTGCAATGTGAAGAGGTGCTTTGTAATGGGTTCAATCTTGCGGTGTCCTTTCCCAGTGACAAAAGGGGCAGCAAGGCACGCATGTATCGTTGCTATTAAGGATAAAAAGATGGGGTCTATTACATGAATAGATCTTGTCTACATCATGTCATCGTTCTTATTGCATTATTCCGTTTTTCATGAACTTAATACACTAGTTGCATGCTGGATAGCGGTTGATGTGTGGAGTAATAGTAGTAGATGCAGGCAGGAGTCGGTCTATTAATCTTGGACGTGATGCCTATATACATGATCATTGTCTTGGATATCGTCATAATTATTTGCTTTTCTATCAATTGCCCAACAGTAATTTGTCTACCCGCCCATGCTATTTTCTCGAGAGAAGCCACTAATGAAATCTACGGCCCCCGGGTCTATTTTCCTATCATATACTTTCAGATCCATATTGCCAATTGCCTTTTATTTTATTTGCTTCTTTTATTTTCAGATATATATTATCGAAACCCCAAAAATAACTTGCTGCGTTTTATTTATTTTTATTTGAATCTATCAATCTACTACAATTTTATCCTATCCTTACATCACTTTTTGGCACCGCTACCCGAAAGGGATTGACAACCCCTTTAACGCGTAGGGTTGCAAGTATTTGTTAGTTGTGTGCAGGTACGTAGTGTTGCGTGGTTCTCCTACTCGTTCGATAACCTTGGTCTCATCACTAAGGGAAATATCTTATTGTTGTTGTGTTGCATCCTCCCTTATTCCCTAGGGAAACACTGACGCATCTCAAGCGACATCATGCTGTGAACTGAATTTGGTAGTTTTAACTCAATTACAATTACTGTTGTGAACTAAATTTGGTAGTTTTAACTCAATTAAAATTACTATTGTGAACTGAATTTGCAGGGAGGTATTGACTATGGTGTGATTCAGTGGGTTGGTGGTCCCTAACCAGTCATACTTCAAAGGTGCCTGAAAAAACTGTGGGAGATGTCTTATGACAAATCAATAGCCAAACTGGAGAAGTAGAATGTATTCCTGGCCAAGCAATTCAGTGACGTGGTTGAGGAAGTTGGCCAGCTTTTTGATTGGCATGATGGAAATAAGCAGCATATGGAACATTAGAACGCAACAAATCATGTTGAAGTTGTCAAGACAAAGCTTGCAAAGTTAGAGGAGCAGTGCAAGATGAAGCTAAAGATGGAGAAGTTGAGGCTGGCCAAGGAGCATAGGTGCATCCTGACTTCTCAGGAAGATATCATCAGGAACACTAGGAAGGCTATGAAGGAGGTCAAGGAGGATAGGGATCTTCAAGAGGAGAAGAAAACCGTGAGAGTGTGATTTCTAAATTGCTTAAAGGTAGGCATGGTAGCAAGGAGGAGCTCCATAAGATCAAGTCCACCCCGGAGGAGTGAGGTGGCTCATGGAGACTAAGTACATATTAGGCCAAAATATATAACAGGCTATGGAACACCAAGAAGTTGAAGTATTTGGTGGCATATTTTCTAGACCTACTAATCTTAGTGTGTAATGCCTAATGCAAACAATGTGGTCAACTGTTAGGCTAGCTTGCACGCAATCATATGGGTCCTTGTTGTGATCCTTTATGGTGCCTCTATTATGAACCAGCTCTATGATTTGTACTTTTTATGCACACTTATGCAAGACAACAAGAGTATGCAACCTGTTATACTCCAGGTGCATGTTGTGGGTCTAGGTTGTGTTGTTTGTTTCCATTTGTATATCACAAGTGCTGTGGAGTGCTTTGCTACTTCTATGTGCATGCTGAGTATGCAACCTATTGTGTTGTTTGTCATCCATCTTGGAGTACTCTCCATCTTGGCAACTGAGTCTTGTGGTCATCCATCCATCTTGGCATCGTCATGATAGATAAGTGGAGTAGTCTCCATAAATAGTACACAGAAACAATCATCTAGATAGGTAGCATAGCGCATAAAAACAGTAGATAGCACCCAGATTAAATCTGATACATATTTCATACCATTGCAACACCAACAATTTAGAGAGGTATCAAAGTGCTTAAAACAATTCTCACAAATAAGTAGGTATCAGAGTGCTTACAACAATAGGAATAGAAGTAGATAGATATCATAGTGCATACAACAACACTAGAGTCTCAACTACTAAGCTCAGTGACAGAGTCTTCATCACAAATCCCCTTGATCTTCTTCAGTTTGCCCTTGTGAATTTCTCCAACTCTGGTAAGCTCAGCAATGGCTATATCCATCTTATTCTTCTCCATCTGCAGCCCATCCCTCTCATGTATCACCTCAATCGTGTCCTTCATAAGCTGTTTCTTGTCCTTCTTGTGGTCTTGGAGTTCAGTCTTGAGCACATACATATCCTTCTTGAGTCCATTGATATCCATATCCTTCTTCAGCTCATATAGCCCAGTCCTTAGGTTCCTGATCAATTCTCCTTGGGCTTTCTTAATGGCCTTCATATCCTCAATGACATACTACTTCTGGTCTAGCTGCTTCTACAAGCCCCCATTGTCCTCTATCACTATGCTCTTGTAAGTTTGTTGACAGTTCTTTTCCACTTGTTGCCTGAGCATTTTGTTAACTTCAGCAACATGGTTCTTGTACTGTAGGGTAGCAGTCTTAACCTCCTCTTCAAGCTTAAGCACTATCTGTGCATGATCAACCCCTTCCTTCGTTCTAGCAGCACAACAATCTTCATATCTTGCCCAAAGCTTCTGAAGAGCATTTTTAGTAGCATCAGGATACTTCATATCAACCCATTTAATATAGACAAAAAGTTACTTACAAATGGTGAAATGGTTAAGCTACAGAGAAACATAACACCTAAGCTACAAATAATCACATTAGTTAAGCTTATGAGAAACAAGAAAATGTTGTATCAGTTAAGCTTCAGAGTATGTAAGTGTTGGGGATCGTTGCAGAAAATGAAAAAAATTCCTACGCATCACCAAGATCTATCTATGGAGATTACTAGCAACGAGAGGGGAGTGCATATTCATACCTTTGAATATCGCGACGCGGAAGCATTGCAAGAACGCGGATGAAGGAGTCGTACACGTAGCGATTCAGATCGCGGTCGAATCCGATCTAAGCACCGAACAACGGTGCCTCCGCGTTCAACACACGTGCAGCCCGGTGACGTCTCTCGCGCCTTGATCCAGCAAGGAGAGAGGGAGAGGTTGGGGAAGACTCCGTTCAGCAGCAGCACGACGGCGTGGTGGTGATGGAGGAGCGTGGCAATCCTGCACGGCTTCGCCAAGCACCGCGAGAGAGGAGGAGTAGTAGGGAGAGGGGGAGGGCTGCGCCATGACTTGGGTGCGGCTGCCCTCCCTCTCCCCACATATATATAGGGGCCAGGGAGAGGGGGGCCGGCCCCCTTAGATTGGATCTGAGGAGGGGGCGGCGGCCAGGGGGGTGCCTTGCCCCCCAAGGCAAGGGGCACCCCCACCTTAGGGTTCCCCCAAACCCTAGGCGCCTTGGGCCCTTGGGGGGGGGGGGCGCACCAGCCCACCAGGGGCTGGTCCCCCCCTTCACTTGGTCCACTTGGCCCATCGAGCAGGTGGCCCCACCCGGTGGACCCCCGGACACCTTCCGATGGCCCCGGTACAATACCGATGACCCCCGAAATCATTCCGGTGACCAAAACGGGACTTCCCATATATAAATCTTTACCTCCGGACCATTCCGGAACTCCTCGTGATGTCCGGGATCTCATCCGTGACTCCGAAAAACATTCGGTAACCACGTACTACATTCCCTATAACCCTAGCGTCATCGAACCTTAAGTGTGTAGACCCTACGGGTTTGGGAACCATGCAGACATGATCGAGACATCTCTCCGGCCAATAACCAACAGCGGGATCTGGATACCCATGTTGGTTCCCACATGTTCCACGATGATCTCATCGGATGAACCACGATGTCAAGGATTCAATCAATCCCGTATATGATTCCCTTTGTCTATCGGTATAGCACTTGCCCGAGATTCGATCGTCGGTATACCGATACCTTGTTCAATCTCGTTATTGCAAGTCTCTTTACTCGTTCCGTAACACATCATCCCATGACCAACCTCTTAGTCACATTGAGCTCATTACGATGATGTCTTACCGAGTGGGCCCAGAGATACCTCTTCGTCATACGGAGTGACAAATCCCAGTCTCAGTTCGTGCCAACCCAACAGATGCTTTCGGGGATACCCGTAGTGTACCTTTATAGCCACCCAGTTACGTTGTGACGTTTGGCACACCCAAAGTATTCCTACGGTATCCGGGAGTTGCACGACCTCATGGTCTAAGGAAATGATACTTGACATTGGAAAAGCTTTAGCATACGAACTACACGATCTTGTGCTAGGCTTAGGATTGGGTCTTGTCCATCACATCATTCTCCTAATGATGTGAGCCCATTATCAATGGCATCCGATGTCCATGGTCAGGAAACCGTAACCATATGTTGATCAACGAGCTAGTCAACTAGAGGCTTACTAGGGACACGTTGTGGTCTATGTATTCACACATGTATTACTGTTTTCGGATAATACAATTAAAGCATGAACAATAGACAATTATCATGAACAAGGAAATATAATAATAACCATTTTATTATTGCCTCTAGGGCATATTTCCAATAGTCTCCCACTTGCACTAAAGTCAATAATCTAGTTACATTGTGATGAATCGAACACCCATAGAGTTCTGGTGTTGATTATGTTTTGCTCGTGGAAGAGGTTTAGTCAACGGATCTGCGACATTCAGATCCGTATGCACTTTACAAATATCTATGTCCCCAGTCCCCATCTTGAATATAATTCCGGATGGAGTTGAAACGGTGCTTGATATGCTTGGTCTTCTTGTGAAACTTGGGCTCCTTGGCAATGGCAATAGCTCCAGTGTTGTCACATAAGAGAGTCATCGGGCCAGACGCTCTTGGAATAACTCCTAGGCCGGTGATGAACTCCTTCATCTAGACTCCTTCATGCGCTGCTTCGGAAGCAGCTATGTACTCCGCTTCACATGTAGATGCCGCCACGACGCTTTGCTTGCAACTGCACCAGCTGACTGCCCCTCCATTTAAAATATACACGTATCCGGTTTGTGACTTGGAGTCATCCAGATCTGTGTCGAAGCTAGCATCGACGTAACCCTTTACGACGAGCTCTTCATCACCTCCATAAATGAGAAACATATCCTTAGTCCTTTTCAGGTACTTCAGGATGTTCTGGACCGCTGTCCAGTGTTCCATACCGGGATCACTTTGGTACCTCCCCATCAAACTTTTGGCAAGGTTCACATCAGGTCTGGTACACAGCATGGCATACATAATAGAACCTATGACCGAGGCATAGGGGATGACACTCATCTTTTCTCTATCTTCTGCCGAGGTCGGGCATTGAGTTGTGCTCAATCTCATACCTTGCAATACAGGCAAGAACCCTTTCTTGGACTGATCCATATTGAACTTCTTCAATATCTTGTCAAGGTATGTGCTTTGTGAAAGACCAATGAGGCGTCTCGATCTATCTCTATATATCTTGATGCCTAATATATAAGCAGCTTCACCAAGGTCCTTCATTGAAAAACACTTATTGAAGTAGGCATTTATGCTTTCCAAGAGTTCTACATCATTTCCCATCAGCAATATGTCATCCACATATAATATGAGAAATGCTACAGAGCTCCCACTCACTTTCTTGTAAATACAGGCTTCTCCCCAAGTGTGTATAAACCCAAACGCTTTGATCACCTCATCAAAGCGAATGTTCCAACTTCGAGATGCTTGCTCCAGCCCATAGATGGAGCGCTGGAGCTTGCATACCTTGTTAGCATTCTTAGGATCGACAAAACTTCCAGCTGCATCATATACAGTTCTTCCTTGAGGAAGCCATTAAGAACGCCGTTTTGACGTCCATTTGCCATATCTCATAATCATAGAATGCGGCAATTGCTAACATGATTCGGACGGACTTCAGCATCGCTACGGGAGAGAAAGTCTCTTCATAGTCAAATCCTTGAACTTGTCGATAACCTTTAGCGACAAGTCGAGCCTTATAGATGGTAACATTACCATCCGCGTCAGTCTTCTTCTTAAAGATCCATTTATTTTCTATGGCTTGCCGATCATCGGGCAAGTCAACCAAAGTCCATACTTTGTTATCATACATGGATCCTATCTCGGATTTCATGGCTTCAAGCCATTTATTGGAATCCGGGCCCGCCATCGCTTCTTCATAGTTCGAAGGTTCACCGTTGTCTAACAACATGATTTCTAGGACAGGGTTGCCGTACCACTCTGGTGCGGAACGTGTCCTTGTGGACCTACGAAGTTCAGTAGTAACTTGATCTGAAGCTTCATGATCATTATCATTAACCTCCTCTCTAGTCGGTGCAGGCACCACAGAAACATCTTCCTGCGCTGCGCTACTTTCTGGTTCGGAAGGGGTGACAATCACCTCATCAAGTTCCACTTTCCTCCCACTCACTTCTTTCGAGAGAAACTCTTTCTCCAGAAAGGATCCATTCTTGGCAACAAAGACCTTGCCTTCGGATCTGAGGTAGAAGGTATACCCTATAGTTTCCTTAGGGTGTCCTATGAAGACGCATTATTCCGATTTGGGTTCGAGCTTTTCAGGTTGAAGTTTCTTGACATAAGCATCGCATCCCCAAACTTTTAGAAACGACAACTTAGGTTTATTCCCAAACCATAGTTCATACGGTGTCGTCTCAACGAATTTAGACGGTGCGCTATTTAAAGTGAATGCGGCAGTCTCTAAAGCATAACCCCAGAATGATAGCGGTAAGTCGGTAAGAGACAACATAGATCGCACCATGTCCAACAGCGTACGATTACGATGTTCGGATACACGTTGAGGTGTTCCAGGTGGCGTCAGTTGTGAAACAATTCCACATTTCCTTAGGTGTGTGCCAAATTTGTGACTTAAATATTCCCCTCCACGATCTGATCGTAAGAACTTTATTTTTCTGTCACGTTGATTCTCAACCTCATTCTGAAATTCCTTGAACTTTTCAAAGGTCTCAGACTTGTGTTTCATCAAGTAGACATACACATATCTACTTAAGTCATCAGTGAGGGTGAGAACATAACGATAGCCACCGCGAGCTTCAACACTCATTGGACCGCACACATCAGTATGTATGATTTCCAACAAGTTGGTTGCTCGCTCCATTGTTCCGAAGAACGGAGTCTTGGTCATCTTGCCCAAGAGGCATGGTTCGCACGTGTCAAATGATTCATAATCAAGAGACTCCAAAAGTCCATCTGCATGGAGATTCTTCATACGTCTGACACCAATATGACCAAGGCGGCAGTGCCACAAGTATGTGTGACTATCATTATCAACCTTACATCTTTTGGCATCCACACCATGAATATGTGTAACATCACGTTCGAGATTCAATAAAAATAAACCTTTGACCAGCGGGGCATGACCATAAAACATTTCTCTCATATAAATAGAACAACCATTATTCTCGGATTTAAATGAGTAGCCATCTCGCATTAAACGAGATCCAGATACAATGTTCATGCTCAAAGCTGGTACTAAATAACAATTATTGAGGTTTAAAACTAATCCCGAAGGTAGATGCAAAGGTATGTGCCGACGGAGATCACATCGACCTTGGAACCATTCCCGACGCGCATCGTCACCTCGTCCTTAGCCAGTCTCCGCTTATTCCGCAGCTCCTGCTTTGAGTTACAAATGTGAGCAACTGCACCGGTATCAAATACCCAGGAGCTACTAAGAGCGCTGGTAAGGTACACATCAATAACATGTATATCACATATACCTTTGATGTTTCCGGCCTTCTTATCCGCTAAGTATTTGGGACAGTTCCGCTTCCAGTGACCCGTTTCCTTGCAATAAAAGCACTCAGTCTCAGGCTTGGGTCCATTCTTTAGCTTCTTCCTCGCAACTGGCTTACCAGGCGCGGCAACTCCTTTGTCGTCCTTCTTGAAGTTCTTCTTACCCTTGCCTTTCTTGAACTTAGTGGTTTTATTCACCTTCAACACTTGATGTTCTTTCTTGATCTCCACATCCGCTGATTTCAGCATCGAATACACCTCGGGAATGGACTTCTCCATCCCTTGCATATTGAAGTTCATCACAAAGCTCTTGTAGCTAGGTGGGAGCGACTGAAGGGTTATGTCAACGACCGCGTCATCTGGGAGATTAATTCCCAGCTGAGACAAGCGGTTGTGCAACCCAGACATTTTGAGTATATGTTCGCTGACAGAACTATTCTCCTCCATATTACAACTGTAGAACTTGTCGGAGACTTCATATCTCTCGACTCGGGCATGAGCTTGGAAAACCATTTTCAGCTCTTGGAACATCTCATATGCTCCGTGCTGCTCAAAACGCTTTTGGAGCCCCGATTCTAAGCTGTAAAGCATGCCGCACTGAACCAGGGAGTAATCATCACTACGCGACTGCCAGGCATTCATAACGTCTTGAGTTGTTGGGAAAACAGGTGCATCACAAAGCGGTGCTTCAAGGACATATGATTTCTTGGCAGCTATGAGGATGATCCTCAAGTTACGGACCCAATCCGTATAGCTGCTACCATCGTCTTTCAGCTTGGTTTTCTCTAGGAACGCGTTGAAGTTGAGGGCAACATTAGCGTGGGCCATTGGATCTACAAGACATATTGTAAAGATTTTAAACTATGTTCATGACAATTAAGTTAATCTAAACAAATTTAATGAACTCCCACTCAGATAGACATCTCTCTAGTCATCCAAGTGATACATGATCCAAATCGACTAGGCCATGTCCGATCATCACGTGAGACGGACTAGTCATCAACGGTGAACATCTTTATGTTGATCGTATCTTCTATACGACTCATGTTCGACCTTTCGGTCTTCCGTGTTCTGAGGCCATGTCTGTACATGCTAGGCTCGTCAAGTGAACCCTAAGTGTATTGCGTGTGTAAATCTGGCTTACACCCGTTGTATGCGAATGTTAGAGCCTATCACACCCGATCATCACGTGGTGCTTCGGAACAACGAACCTTAGCAGCGGTGCACAGTTAGGGGGAACGCAATTCTTGAAATTTTAGTGAGAGATCATCTTGTTTACTACCGTCGTTCTAAGCAAATAAGATGTAAAACATGATAAACATCACGTGCAATCAAATAGTGACATGATATGGCCAATATCAAGTTGCTCATTTTGATCTTCATCTTCGGGGCTCCATGATCATCATTGTCACCGACATGACACCATGATCTCCATCATCGTGTCTTCATGAAGTTGTCTCGCCAAACTTTACTTCTACTACTATGGGTAACGGTTAGCAATAAAGTAAAGTAATTACATGGCATTTTCAATGACACGTAGGTCATACAATAAAATAAGACAACTCCTGTGGCTCCTGTCGGTTGTCATACTCATCGACATGCAAGTTGTGATTCCTATTACAAGAACATGATCAATCTCATACATCACATATATATCATTCATCACATCCTTTTGGCCATATCACATCACATGGTACATGCTGCAAGAACAAGTTAGACATCCTCTAATTGGTGTTGCAAGTTTTTACGTGGCTGCTATAGGTTTCTAGCAAGAACGTTTCTTACCTACGCCAAAACCACACCATGATATGCCAATTACTATTTACCCTTCATAAGGACCCTTTTCATCGAATTCGATCCGACTAAAGTGGGAGAGACAGACACCCTCTAGCCACCTTATGCAACTAGTGCATGTCAGTCGGTGGAACCTGTCTCACGTAAGCGTACGTGTAAGGCCGGTCCGGGCCGCTTCATCCCACGATGCCGTCAAATCAAGATAAGACTAGTAGCGGCAAGTAAATTGACATGATCTACGCCCACAACAATCTTGTGTTCTACTCGTGCATAGTAACTACGCATAGACCTAGCTCATGATGTCACTGTTGGGGATCGTTGCAGAAAATCAAAAAATTCCCACGCATCACCAAGATCTATCTATGGAGATTACTAGCAACGAGAGGGGAGTGCATCTTCATACCTTTGAAGATCGCGATGCGGAAGCGTTGCAAGAACGCGGATGAAGGAGTCGTACACGTAGCGATTCAGATCGCGGCCGAATTCGATCTAAGCACCGAACAATGGTGCCTCCGCGTTCAACACACGTGCAGCCCGGTGACGTCTCCCGCACCTTGATCCAGCAAGGAGAGAGGGAGAGGTTGGGGAAGACTCTATCCAGCAGCAGCACGACGTCGTGGTGGTGATGGAGGAGCGTGGGAATCCTGCAGGGCTTCGCCAAGCACCGCGGGAGAGGAGGAGTAGTAGCGAGAGGGGGAGGGCTGCGCCAGGACTTGGGTGCAGCTGCCCTCCCTCCCCCACATATATATAGGGGCCAGGGAGAGGGGGGCCGGCCCCCTCAGATTGGATCCGAGGAGGGGGCGGCGGCCAGGGGGTGCCTTGCCCCCCAAGGCAAGGGGGCGCCCCCTCTTAGGGCTCCCCCCAAACCCTAGGCGCCTTGGGGGGCGCACCAGCCCACTAGGGGCTGGTTCCCCCCCTTCACTTGGTCCACTTGGCCCACCGAGCAGGTGGCCCCACCTAGTGGACCCCCAGACACCTTTCGGTGGCCCCGATACAATACCGATGACCCCCGAAATCATTCCGGTGACCAAAACGGGACTTCCCATATATAAATCTTTACCTCCGGACCATTCTGGAACTCCTCGTGACGTCCGGGATCTCATCCGGGACTCCGAACAACATTTGGTAACCACGTACTACATTCCCTATAACCCTAGCGTCATCGAACCTTAAGTATGTAGACCCTACGGGTTTGGGAACCATGCAGACATGATCGAGACATCTCTCCGGCCAATAACCAACAGCGGGATCTGGATACCCATGTTGGTTCCCACATGTTCCACAATGATCTCATCGGATGAACCACGATGTCAAGGATTCAATCAATCCCGTATACGATTCCCTTTGTCTAACGGTATAGCACTTGCTCGAGATTCGATCGTCGGTATACCGATACCTTGTTCAATCTCGTTATGGCAAGTCTCTTTACTCATTCCGTAACACATCATCCCGTGACCAACCTCTTAGTCACATTGAGCTCATTAAGATGATGTCTTACCGAGTGGGCCCAGAGATACCTCTCCGTCATACGGAGTGACAAATCCCAGTTTCGGTTCGTGCCAACCCAACAGATGCTTTCGGGGATACCCGTAGTGCACCTTTATAGCCACCCAGTTACATTGTGATGTTTGGCACACCCAAAGTATTCCTACGGTATCCGGGAGTTGCACAACCTCATGGTCTAAGGAAAGGATACTTGACATTGGAAAAACTTTAGCATACGAACTACATGATCTTGTGCTAGGCTTAGGATTGGGTCTTGTCCATCACATCATTCTCCTAATGATGTGATCCCGTTATTAGTGACATCCAATGTCCATGGTCAGGAAACCGTAACCATCTGTTGATCAACGAGCTAGTCAACTAGAGGCTTACTAGGGACACATTGTGGTCTATGTATTCACACATGTATTACTGTTTCCGGATAATACAATTAAAGCATGAACAATAGACAATTATCATGAACAAGGAAATATAATAATAACCATTTTATTATTGCCTCTAGGGCATATTTCCAACAGTAAGTAGGTAAGGTACAGAGAAACAGTTCAGTTCAGCTTCAGAGAAACAAGAAAAGAGTTACTAACTATGTTTGTCTTTAATG
>LR738713.1:339640479-339705325 GCA_902687465.1 Secale cereale
ACACACACACACACACACACACATATATATATATATATATAATATATGCCTAAGCTATTTTCCAAACAAATTTGATCATTAACAATTAGAATGCAGACATTCAAAGAAACACTTGGCTTGCATTAGGACATGTATTAACACTGTTGACATAGAGCAATTTATATGAGATTTTAGATAAGAAAAGCAGGACAATGATTGCAACTTACATCGTGACCACATTTGTAAAACCTCCTTCCAGTTATGCCACCTTCAGATGCTACGAATTTCTTGGCTATTTTCTGGTGGTAGCACTCAACGGGGCTTACCTATTTCATCTCCACATCGCCTTCAAAGTCCGAGTCGTCTATGGTTAGGAGGGGATGGATTGACTTCAAACCGAATTGGGAGCGGTCAAATACCCTGGATCCGGTCAAAGTCATACCAAAACAAAATTCCCCGATCTAAAATCCCTAACCCTAGGCTATAAAACAAAGAGAGTACAAGGGCATTACGTCACCGACGAAGTTGAGCATCTTGTCGTCACTACTCTCCTCCAAGTTTGCCCAAGAAGGCATTGCGGCGCGGCGGCGGCGAGGTTGCACTACTGCAGGTGCTGCTAACGCGACACTACGATTAGAGACCCTTCGACAAAACTGTGTGCCATGCAATAATCGCAAACGGTGATGTAAAAAAACCGTAAAAAAGATGCAAAACGTTTGTGATGACGGATGCATCAAACACGGTTCATAATTTAGTTGCGTGTGCGATGACGGGCATACAGTTCAGTTCAGTGAACTATTCGTGATAAGGCAGAAGAACAAAAACGGACAGCTAGATGAAGGTGTGTGCGATATACGGCATACGGTTCACTCGGATGAACTGTTTGTGATTAGGCGGAACAAAAGAAACGGTCAGCCATATCTAGGTGTGTGCGATAGAGGGCAAACAGTTCACTCGGATAAACTGTTTGCGTTGAGCCAAGATAACATAAACGATTCAATTTAACAAGATGTATGTGATACACGGCAAATAGGTCTGTAATCAGAAATGTGTGCGAAGACCGATAATAACACAGACGATTGCTTCTAATAAGACATGTGTGTTGTTCGTTGGGATTGCATATAGAACGATAACACACACACACACACACACACACACACACACACGCACACACTTATAAGGACGTGGTTGCATAACCAAATTAAACATCCAACTACATAGGTGGCTACTACACACATGACATTTGCACACACCAAATTAAACTATTACATGCATAATTACATACGTGGCTACTACACACATGCCATTTCCACACACCAACGTCAATTATATATTACATGCATAATTAACAAGGATAAACGATCGCCTGATCATCATCTACTTCTTGTGACGCTTGCTGCTACTGCTCTGCTTGTGGCTCGATCCGGCCTTGTCGATTTTGGTAACGAGGAACTTCCTCATGTCAACGATCCACATGTGCATCTCGTAGCATGTGTACACACTCTTGGCCGCAAACCTGAGGTCAGGTTCATCCATTTGCCACATCCAAGCCCCGTGCCAGGATACAGGACGTGTTCTGTTGGCATCCTGCTTCATCTTTTCATAGTATGGGTCGATGATGGCCGAGGCGAGTTCAACTAGGGAGTCAGCGAGTTCAACCAGGGAGTCCTGGATAACGGGGTCCTCGGGCGTCCGGGCTACGTAACGTGGGCCGGACTAATGGGCCACGAAGATACAAGACAGAAGACTTTCCCCCGTGTCCGGATGGGACTCGCCATGGCGTGGAAGGCAAGCTTGGCATGCGGATATGAAGATTCCTTTCTTTGTAAACCGACTCTGTACAACCCTAGCCCCCTCTGGTGTCTATATAAACCGGAGGGTTTAGTCCGTAGGGGCATTCATCATCATACATGCTAGACATCTAGGTTTAGTCATTACGATCTCGAGGTAGATCAACTCTTGTAACCTGATAACCCACAAGTGTAGGGGGTCGCAATAGTTTTCGAGGGTAAAGTATTCAACCCAAATTTATTGATTTGACAGAAGGGGAGCCAAAGAATACTCTTAAGTATTAGCAGATGAGTTGTCAATTCAACCACACCTAGAAACTTAGTATCTGCAGCAAGATAGTTTAGTAGCAAAGTAATATGATAGTGGTGGTAGCAGCAATAAAAGTGACGATAGTGTTTTTGTAGTTTTTGTAATAGTAGCAATGGAAAAGTAAATAAGCAACAAGCAATATAGGAAAAGCTCGTAGGAATTGGATCGGTGATGGGAAATTATGTCGGATGCAATTCATCATGTAGAAGTTATAACCTATGGTGACACAGAACTAGCTCCAGTTCATCAATGCAATATAGGCATGTATTCCGAATATAGTCATACGTGCTTATGGAAAAGAACTTGCATGACATCTTTTGTCCTACCCTCCCGTGGCAGCGGGGTCCTATTGGAAACTAAGGGATATTAAGGCCTCCTTTTAATAGAGTACCAGACCAAAGCATTAACACATAGTGAATACATGAACTCCTCAAACTATGGTCATCACCGGGAGTGGTCCCGATTATTGTCACTTCGGGGTTGCCGGATCATAACACATAGTAGGTGACTATAGAATTGTAAGATAGGATCAAGAACACACATATATTCATGAAAACATAATAGGTTCATATTTGAAATCATGGCACTCGGGCCCTAGTGACAAGCATTAAGCATAGCAAAGTCATAGCAACATCAATCTCAGAACATAGTGGATACTAGGGATCAAACCCTAACAAAACTAACTCGATTACATGATAGATCCCATCCAACCCATCACCGTCCAGCAAGCCTACGATAGAATTACTCACGCACGGCGGTGAGCATCATGGAATTGGTGATGGAGGAAGGTTGATGATGACGATGGCGGCGATCTCCACTCTCCGGAGCCCCGAACGGACTCCAGATCAGCCCTCCCGAGAGAGATTAGGGCTTGGCCGCAGCTCCCTCTCATGAAACGCGATAATTCTTTTTCTCTGATTTTTTTCTCCCCGAAAGTGAAGATATAGGACCTGGGGATACGTCGGTGGAGCACCAGGGGGCCCACGAGGCAGGGGCGCGCGCCCCCACCCTCGTGGACAGGGTGTGGGACCCTGGTATAGAACTTCTTGCAGATATTTTTTATATTTTCCAAAATAATTATCCGTTGATTTTCAGGCGATTTCGAGAACTTTTATTTCTACACAAAAACAACACCATGGCAGTTCTGCTGAAAACAGCGTCAGTACGGGTTAGTTCCATTCAAATCATGCAAGTTAGAGTCCAAAACAAGGGCAAAAGGGTTTGGAAAAGTAGATACGTTGGAGACGTATCAACTCCCCCAAGCTTAAACCTTTGCTTGTCCTCAGGAAATTTAGTTGATAAACTGAAAGTGATAAAGAAAAACTTTGACAAACTCTGTTTGCTCTTGTTGTTGTAAATATGTAAGCTAGCATTCATGTTTTCAACAAGATCATGAACTAACCACATTCACAATAACTTTCAGGTCTCAAGACTACTCACATCAATGGCATAATCAACTAGTGAGCAATAATAATAAACCTCGAATGACAACACTTTCTCAAAACAATCATGATATGATATAATAAGATGGTATCTCGCTAGCCCTTTCCGAGACCGCAAAACATAAATGCAGAGCACCTTTAAAGATCAAGGACTGACTAGACATTGTAATTCATGGTAAAAGAGATCCATTCAAGATCATACTCAATGCAAATTAATAGTAATACATGCAACGACAGAGGTGCTCTCCTACTGGTGCTCTTTGATAAGAGGATGATGACTCTGCATAAAAGTAAATAGATAGGCCCTTCGTAGAGGGAAGCATGGATTTGTAGAGGTGCCAGAGCTTGATTTTTAAATAGAGATGAATAACATTTTGAGTGGTATACTTTCATTGTCAACATAACAACTAAGAATCTCGATATCTCCCATGCTACGCACATTATAGGCGGTTCCCAAACAGAATGGTAAAGTTTATACTCCCCCAACCACCAACAAGCACACTCCACGGCTAGCCCGAAACAACGGGTACCGTCCAAACTAGCAACAACCCTGGGGGAGTTTTGTTTAGTTATTATGATTTTGAGCATGGGACTGGGCATCCCGGTTACCAGCCATTTTCTCATGAATGATGAGCGGAGTCCACTCATCGTGAGATAACCCACCTAGCATGAAGATATAGACAACCCTAGTTGATACATGAGCTGTTCGAGCATACAAAACATAATTTCATTTGAAGGTTTAGAGTTTGGCACATACAAAATTACTTGGAACGCAGGTAAATACCGCATATAGGAAGGTATGGTGGACTCATCTGGAACAACTTTGGGGTTTATGGAAGTGGATGCACAAGCAGTATTCCCGCTTAGTACAGGTGAAGGCTAGAAAGACACTCGGAAGTGACCAGCTAGAGAGCAACAACGGTCATGAACATGCATTAAAATTAATCAACAATTAATGCAAGCATGAGTAGGATATAAATCACCATGAACATAAATATTGGGAAGGCTATGTTGATTTGTTTCAACTACATGCGTGAACATGTGCCAAGTCAGATCACTTAAATCGTTCAAAGGAGGATACCACCCCATCATACCACATCACAACCATTTTAATATCATGTTGGCACGCAAGATAGACCATTATAAACTCTCAGCTAATTAAGCATGGCATAAGCAGCTATGATCTCTAATTGTCATTGCAAGCATGTTATATTTACAAAAATAAGAGAGGTCGAGTTCATACCAGCTTTTCTCATCTCAATTAGTTCATCATATATCATCCTTATTGCCTTTCACTCGCACGACCGAACGGTGTGGAAAATAAAAATAGTGCACGTGCATTGGACAAAGCTGGAATCTGCAGACATTTAATACAAGAGAGAAGACAAGGTAATGTGGCTCAAGGTTAAATCAACAATAAAGCATATGAGAGCCACTAAGTATTTTCAATCATGGTCTTATACTCTTAACCCCCAAAGAAAAGAAAAGAAACTATTTACACTGGAAAGCTCCCAACAAGCAAAAGAAGAACGGGAAATCTTTTTGGGTTTTCATTTTATCTACTACTACAAGCAAAGAAAGTAAACTAGCTACAAGCTACACCTATTTTTTTTGTTTTTCTGGGTTTTTCTAGCACACAAGAAAAGACTAAGAAAAAGAAATTAAAACTAAGAATGGATGGTACAGTGAAAGAGTGTGAACACCGACAACTAGAATAAGTGTGTGAACATGAATGTAAAGTCGATGAGAAACACGTACTCCCCCAAGCTTAGGCTTTTGGCCTAAGTTGGTCTATGGCCAGGATTGGCCTGACGGATATCCAAAGTTGTAGTTGGGGTCGTACTGGGATGCAGAAGATAGTGCATGCTGAGCTGCAGCTCGAAGGCGGGTTGCCTCCGTCATATTATAATAAGCATTTGCTTCCTCCATAGTTATAGTGTATCTCCCTTTTTGCCTGAAAGTTGAACAAAGTAGGGGCAGGAAGAACAATAGGGATGGCATGCTGCCTGTTAAAGATCAGTCGATATTTAAGGGTTTGATCATCCCACTCTATAAACCGGTGACTAGTCATAGCATGTCAATCTAAATAAGCAAGAGGTAAAGGTTCATCATTCTCGTGCACAGGTACACCAAGACGGCGGGCTATGCGAGTGGCATAAATCCCACCAAATAAATCTCCATGCAAACCATTATGGTGTAGCCTACGTGCAACAATGGCTCCCAAGTTATATTGTCTATCACCTAGTACAGCACTCCTGAGAACACTAAGATCAAGGACACACATGTGACAAGCCTCATCCTTACCGTTTATGCATCTACCGATAAAGAGAGCAAAGTAATGAATAGCAGGAAAATGAATGCTCCCTATGGTAGCCTGTGTGATTTCCATGGATTCCCCCACTGTAATACTAGCAAGGAATTCTATAAATTCAGATTTGCGAGGATCACCCGTACTACCCCACTGTGGGAGCTTGCAAGCATCATTAAAATCCTCTAAATCCATGGTATAAGATTTATCATACAGGTCAAACAGTACAGTGTGAGAATTATGTGAAGATGAAAATTTAAACCTTCTCACAAAGCTATCAGTTAAGCCACGATATTGAGGGCACTTATCTTGTATGAAGCCCTCGAGGTCAGCGTTGCACACGTATGCGTAAAATTCATCCTTGATGCCAGCCTGATCCATGAAGTCATCTGACGGCCATTCATAAGGCCGCACATCAGCATCCCTCGGTGGTTCATCGTCCGGCTCACGGAACGCGAGCCTCGATTCTTTCTTCCTTGAAGGACCACCTTGGAAGTTTTTCCTATGCATTTTTCCGAAATTTTCTGAAATTTTTAGTAACTCACAATAAAAGTTAACCAAACTCAACAAGATTGATAGCAACAACTCCTATAAGTGTCTAGAGACTATATCAAGCATTAGAACTACTTGGGACCAAGAAAATTCGACATGCAAGCTCAAGAACAAGGTCACCACAGCAGCATAAATTTGCAATAAATAGAGCACTAGAACAAAAACTAATTGGACCAATGGAGGAGTCACATACCAAGGAACAATCTCCCCAAATAGTTTGTTGAATGGTGCTTTGAGCAAGGAGATAAAAAATGGTAGCAAGATGAGCTACAACTCGGGTTTGAGCTGGTTGGTGATTTTTTTGGGAGGAAGAAGAAGAGCATGGGTGCAGGAATAAGTGGAGGGGGCCACGTGGGGCCCATGAGGCAGGGGGCGCGCCCTGGACCCTCATGGCCAGGTGCTGGCTCCACTCGCTGTGTGTTCTGTGCCATATTTCCTCAAATATTCTAGAAAAAATCATATTTCATTTTCATGGCATTTGGAGAACTTTTATTTTCGGGGTAATTTTTTATTGCACGGATAAGTCTGGAAACAGACAAAATACTATTTTTGCTTTATTTATCCTAATTAACAGAAAGTAAAAAGAGGGTACAGAAGGTTTGTGCTATCTAGATTCACCTATCCCATGCTCATCAAAAGGAATCCATTAACAAGGTTGATCAGGTCTTGTTAATAAACTCTTTCCGAGTAACATGAAACCAGAGAATTTTCGAATAAACTAGTTACCTCAATGGGGATATGTATGTCCCCAACAATAAGGATGTCATATGTCTTCTTGGTAATAGGGAGAGGAAATTCAAAACCTCCAATAGTAATAGTTGAAATGTTTCCAATATAATTGATACTGTGGACCTGAGGTTATTTCCTCGGAAAGTGTACCGTATGCTCATTACCATTGACATGAAAAGTGACATTGCCTTTGTTGCAATCAATAATAGCCCTTGCAGTATACAAAAAGGGTCTTCCAAGAATAATAGACATACTATCGTCCTCAGGAATATCAAGTATAACAAAGTCCGTAAGAATAGTAAGATTTGCAACTACAATAGGCACATCCTCACAAATACCGACATGTATAGCAGTTTATTTATCAGCCATTTGCAAAGATATTTCAGTAGGTGTCAACTTACTCAAGTCAAGTCTACGATATAACGAGAGAGGCATAACACTAACACCGGCTCCAAGATCACACAAGGCAGTTTTAACATAGTTTTTCTTAATGGAGTAGGGTATAGTAGGTACTCCTGGATCTCCTAATTTCTTAGGCATTCCACCTTCAAAAGTGTAATTGGAAAGCATGGTGGAGATTTCTACTTCAGGTATCTTTCTTTTGTTGGTAATAATATCTTTCATGTACTTAGCATAAGGATTTGTTTTAAGCACATCCGTCAAACGCATACGCAAGAAGATAGGTCTAATCATTTCAGCAAAGCGCTAAAAATTCTCATCATCCTTTTTCTTGGATGGTTTCGGGGGAAAAGGCATGGGTTTCTGAACCCATGGTTCTCTTTCCTTACCGTGCTTCCTAGCAACAAAGTCTCTCTTATCATAACGTTGATTCTTTGATTGTGGGTTATCAGGATCAACAACAGGTTCAATCTCTACATCATTATCATTTCTAGGTTGAGCATCATCATGAACATCATCATTAACATTGTCACTAGGTTCATGTTCATTACCATATTGTGTCTCAGCATCAGAAACAGATATATCATTAGGATTCTCAGGTGTGTCAGCTACGGGTTCACTAGAAGCATGCAAAGTCCTATCATTTTTCTTTTTCTTCTTCTTAGAAGAACTAGGTGCATCTAAATTGGCTCTCTGAGAATCTTGCTCAATTCTCTTAGGATGGCCTTCAGGATACAGAGGTTCCTGCGTCATTTTACTATCTCTAGTTGCAACTCTAACAGCATAGTCATTATTCTTACTATTCAATTCATTGAGCAAATCATTCTGAGCCTTAAGTACTTGTTCTACTTGAGTGGTAACCATGGAAGCATGTATACTAATGAGTTTCAGTTCACCTTTAGCTCTAGACAGATAATCACTCAAGCGTTCAATCATATAAGCATTGTGTTGCAATTGTCTACCAACATAAGCATTGAAGTTTTCTTGTTTCAGAATAAAATTGTCAAACTCATCTAAGCATTGGCTAGCAGACTTATAACGAGGAATATCACCTTCATCAAATCTATAAAGAGAATTTACCTTTACTACCTGTGTCAGGTTATCAAGACCATGTATTTGTTCAATAGGCGGTAAATTCTTAACATCTTCAGCTTTAATACCTTTTTCTTTCATAGATTTCTTTGCCTCTTGCATATCTTAAGGACTGAGAAATAGAACACCTCTTTTCTTCAGAGTTGGCTTAGGGGCTGGTTCAGGAAGTGTCCAATTATTTTCATTGGCCAGCATATTATTCAATTGTAGTTCAGCTTGTTCAACTGTTCTTTCCCTAAAAACACAACCAACACAACTATCCAGGTGGTCTCTGGAAGCATCGGTTAGTCCATTATAAAAGACATCAAGTATATCATGCATCTTAAGAGGATGATCAGGCAAAGCATTAAGTAATTGGAGAAGCCTCCCCCAAGCTTGTGGGAGACTCTCTTCTTCAATTTGAGCAAAGTTATATATTTCTCGTAAGGCAGCTTGTTTCTTATGAGCGGGAAAATATTTAGCAGAGAAGTAATACATCATATCCTGGGGACTACGCACACAACCAGGATCAAGAGAATTAAACCAAGTCTTAGCATCACCCTTTAACGAGAAAGGAAATAACTTAAGGATATAGTAGTATCGAATCTTTTCATCGTTGGTAAACAGGGTGGCTATATCATTCAACTTAGTAAGATGTGCCACAATAGTTTCAGACTCATAGCCATGGAAAGGATCAGATTCAACCAAAGTAATTAACTCAGGATCAAGAGAGAATTCATAATCATTATCAGTAACACATATAGGTGAAGTGACAAAAGCAGGGTCATGTTTCATTCTAGCATTCAAGGACTTTTCTTTCAGCTTAGCTAATAATTTCTTAAGATCATATCTATCATTGCAAGCAAGAAAGTCTCTAGCAGTTTCTTCATCCATAACATAACCCTCAGGAACAACAGGCAATTCATATCTATTGTGAGTAGCCTCATCATCACTTTCATAAATATCACCAGTTTCAACATTTGCATTCTCCCTAACCTTAGCAATTTGTTCATCTAGAAATTCACCTAGTGGCACAGTATCATGCATAGAAGTAGTTTCATCATACATAGCAAAAGTAGCATCATCAAGAACATACGACATATCAGATTCAATAGCAGGAGTAGGTGTCGCAAGTTTACTCATAACAGAAGGAGAATCAAGTGCAGAGCTAGATGGCAGTTCCTTACCTCCCCTCGTAGTTGAGGGTAAGATCTTGGTTTTTGAGTCCTTCAAATTCTTCATAGTGATGAACAGATATAAATCCCAAGTGACTTAAAGAATAGAGCTACGCTCCCCAGCAACGGCGCCCGAAAATAGTATTGATAACCCACAAGTGTAGGGGATCGCAACAATTTTCGAGGGTGAAGTATTCAACCCAAATTTATCGATTCAACACGAGGGGAGCCAAAGAATACTCTTAAGTATTAGCAGTTGAGTTGTCAATTCAACCACACCTGGAAACTTAGTATGTGCAGCAAGATAGTTTAGTAGCAAAGTAATATGATAGTGGCGGTAGCAGCAATAAAAGTGACGATAGTGTTTATGTAGTTTTTGTAATAGTAGCAATGGAAAAGTAAATAAGCAACAAGCAATATAGGAAAAGCTCGTAGGCATTGGATCGGTGATGGTAAATTATGTCGGATGCAATTAATCATGTAGAAGTTATAACCTAGGGTGACACAGAACTAGCTCCAGTTCATCAATGCAATGTAGGCATGTATTCCGAATATAGTCATACGTGCTTATGGAAAAGAACTTGCATGACATCTTTTGTCCTACCCTCCCGTGGCAGCGGGGTCCTATTGGAAACTAAGGGATATTAAGGCCTCCTTTTAATAGAGTACCAGACCAAAGCATTAACACATAGTGAATACATGAACTCCTCAAACTATGGTCATCACCGGGAGTGGTCCCGGTTATTGTCACTTCGGGGTTGCCAGATCATAACACATAGTAGGTGACTATAAACTTGCAAGATAGGATCAAGAACACACATATATTCATGAAAACATAATAGGTTCAGATCTGAAATCATGGCACTCAGGCCCTAGTGACAAGCATTAAGCATAGCAAAGTCATAGCAACATCAATCGCATAACATAATGGATACTAGGGATCAAACCCTAACAAAACTAACTCGATTACATGATAGATTCCATCCAACCCATCACCGTCCAGCAAGCCTACGATGGAATTACTCACGCACGGCGGTGAGCATCATGGAATTGGTGATGGAGGAAGGTTGATGATGACGATAGCGGCGATCTCTACTCTCCGGAGCCCCGAACGGACTCCAGATCAGCCCTCCCGAGAGAGATTAGGGATTGGCGGCGGCTCTGTCTCGTGAAACGTGATAATTCTTTTTCTCTGATTTTTTTCTCCCCGAAAGTGAAGATATAGGACCTGGGGATACGTCGGTGGAGCACCAGGGGGCCCACGAGGCAGGGGAGCGCGCCCTGGGCAGGGGGGCGCTCCACCCATCCTCGTGGACAGGGTGTGGACCCCTGGTATGGATCTTCTTGCAGATATTTTTTGTATTTTCCAAAATAATTCTCCGTTGATTTTCAGGCGATTCCGAGAACTTTTATTTCTGCACAAAAACAACACCATGGCAGTTCTGCTGAAAACAACGTCAGTCCGGGTTAGTTCCATTCAAATCATGCAAGTTAGAGTCCAAAACAAGGGCAAAAGAGTTTGGAAAAGTAGATACGTTGGAGACGTATCATAACCCCTATACTCATCAAAGTCAATCAAGCAGGAAGTAGGGTATTACCTCCACCAAGAGGGCCCGAACCTGGGTAAACATTGGGTCCCGTGCCTCCTGTTACCTTTGATCCTTAGACGCACAATTCGGGACCCCCTACCCGAGATCTGCCGGTTTTGACACCGACATTGGGGCTTCCATTGAGAGCTCCCCTGTGCCGTCGTTGAAAGGCTCGATGGATTCATCGATCATCTACAAAAACAACGCTGGGAAGGAGATTTTTCTCCCCGGCCAGATCTTCGTGTTCGGCGGCTTCGCACTGCGTGCCAACTCGCTTGGCCACCTGGAGCAGATCGACAGCTACCCCCCCGGTCACCAGATCAGTTTTGAAAACCTTAACTATGTCGTTGATATCCGAGGAGACTTGATCTTCCAAGGGTTCGCGACTCCAATCACTGCTTTGGCCTTAGACACAGAGCACGTTACCCAGTCCAAAGACGGGAGTTTCGAGCCCGCCGAACTATTTGCGGCCATAAAGCTCAACACTGCAGAACCAGGGTGGATAGTGTAATGCCCGGGTAATCACGCTACAGTAATTCCCTGCTAATGATGCCACGTCATCGTGTTACTGTTGATAACATCACGTTAATCGAAAACCCCGTTCGAATTAAAAGTCCAAAATAGAAATAAACAATATAAGTTTCAAAAAATTTAAATAAAAATGTTCGGGCGATGCTAAATACTGCAAGATTAATTATGGTGTAGTTATTACAATTTCTAAAAATGCCTAAGTATTTTAAATAAAATAAAACAGAAAAGGAGAAATAAATAAAAGAAAAGAAAAACAAACAAAACAAAAACAGAAGAAAGAAAGAAAAAGAAACCCCCAGGCCTATTGGGCCTCGGCCCACTAACCCCCCTGGCCTATAACTTCCCTCCCATTCCCAAAATATCTCTCCCTCCCCCCCACCGACACTTCCCCTCCTCTCTGGATCTGGATCGGGAGGAGCCCGATCCCTTCTCCCACGCTCGATGCCCGACGCCGCCCCGCCGCTCGACGCCGGAGCTACCTCGCCGGAAGCCGTCACCGGACTGCCTCCCCATCGCACGTCGTCTCCGACCTCCTCCCCGCGCCCCACTGCCACGGCCCCTACGAAGCCCCGTGAGCCCCTCCTCTCCTCCAACGCGGCCACGGCGCGCCCCCGTCGGTCGCGCATGCCCCTGCCGGTCTCACACGCCCCTGGCCGCCCGCAGCCCCGTCCTCCGCCCGCGCCTGCTCGCCGTAGCCCCGGCGCGGTTCTGTCCCGCCACTGCCGTGCCGCTGCCCTCTTCCTCCCCAGCTCGCGCTCACCGTCGCCGCGGCGTCGCGCCCGTCGCCCCCTCCTTCTTCCTACTGCTGCTACCGCCGTTGCTCGAGCGCCGGAGCCCCGCCCCTGCCGCCCCGCGCCGTCGCCTCTTCCCCCTTCCGCTGTGCCGCCCCGCGGCCACGCCGGCGAGCGCTTGCTGCTGCTGCCACTGCCCCAACCCGGCTTGGCCGCGCCCTGGCCGCCGGTGCTTGCGCCCGCGAGCCGCCGCCTTGGCCGTTGCGGCTGCGCCCGCCGGTTAGCTGGCGCCGGCCAGGCCGGCCCGCCGCCCCGCAGCTTGTCCGCCCCTGGCTCCGGCCAGATGCGCCATGGCTAGGGCGGCCGACGCTGCCCCGACGCCTATCGGGCGGGTGCTCGGGCGCCACCGCTCGCAAGCCCCACCCCGCTGGGCACCCGAACCCGTTAGGCCCCCTGGGCCACTGCGAGGTGGGGCCCCGTGGCCCCACGCCCCTGAACGTTTAAAAAAAAGAAAGGGAATAAAGAAAATAAAAATAAAAAGAAATAATAAATATAATTAAAATATAATTAATTAATTAGTGAATTAATTAAGTTAATTAATCATGTTTAATTAAGTTAATTAACTATAATTAGCTTCACTAAATCATTATTAACCTAACTAAACTGTTAGTTAACTCGCAGTCAATGACACACGGGTCCCACGCGTCAGTTTGACCAGTCAAAGTCTTGTTGATTGCCGACGTCATGCTGATGTCAGCATGCACTATTCTGTATAATGTTGATTTATTAAATAATTAATAAATTAGAAAATGATTTAAAACTTTAAAAATTAATATAAAATAAACCGTAACTCGGATGAAAATACTTTATATATGAAAGTTGCTTAGAATTTTGAGACGCATCCGAATACGCACACCGTTCGTCAACCACACATCCCTAGCATACCGAACACGCAACTTTCCCCTTCCGTTTCATCCGCCCGAAAACGCGAAACACCGGGAATACCTTCCCGGATGTTTCCCCCCTTCGTCAGTATCACCCGATACTGCGTTAGGCCACACCTAGCACCGTTACATGTCATGTCATGCATCGTTATGCATCTGTTTGCATTGTATTCACTGCTTCTTCCCCATCTTCTCTCTGGTAGACTACGAGACCGACGCTGCTGCTGCCCCGACCGACTACGGTGTTGACGACCCCACCTTGGCTACCGAGCTTCCAGGCAAGGCCCCCCCCCTTGATCAACCTGATATCGCCTATTCTTCTCTCTACTGCTTGCATTAGAGTAGTGTAGCATGTTACTGCTTTCGATACTCCTATTCTGCTGCATAGCCTGTCATTGTTGCTACCACTGTTGATACTTTACCCGCAATCCTAAATGCTTAGTATAGGATGCTAGTATTCCATCAGTGGACCTACACCCTTGTCCGTCTGCCCTGCTATTCTATCGGGCTGTGATCACTTGGGGGTGATCACGGGTATATACTACATACACTTATACATGATACATGTTGTGACTAAAGTCGGGTCGGCTCGTTGAGTACCCGCGGTTGATTCACGGATTGGGGGCTGAAAGAACATACTTTCTCGACGGCCCTCTGTGTGGATCTTTGTGGTGGAGCGACAGGGCAGGTTGAGACACCCAGTCGAGAGGTGGCCTGGCCCTGGTCGTTGTCCATGGTATTTTTATAATAACACGCTTAACGAGTTTGGATATTTGATTTGAGTCTGGCCGTTGGCCTATACGCACTAACCAACTGCGTGGGAATAGTTATGGGTACTCGACGTCGTGGTATCTGCCGAAGCCTTCTTGACGTCAGCGACTGAGCGGCGCGTGTCGGGTTGGACCGCGTAACATAACTTCCTTAGTAATAGAGGTTGCTAGGTCTGCTCACCGGCCGCGTACGCAACGTGTAGGTGTGCGTTGGGCGATGGGCGCGGAACCCTGCGCGCCTAGGACTTAGACCAGCGTGCTGACCTCTCTGTTGTGCTTAGGTAGGGAGGCGACGTGTTGATCTTCCGAGGCCGGGCATGACCCTGGAAAGTGTGTCCGGCCAAATGGGATCAAGCTTGCTGGGTTATGCGGTGCACCCCTGCAGGGAAGTTAATCTATTCGAATAGCCGTGTCCCTCGGTAAAAGGACGACCCGGAGTTGTATTCCGACCTCATGACAGTTAGAACCGGACACTTGATAAAACACACCCAGATGAGTTCCAGATATAACTCGGTGGTTGCTCTCTCACAGGGTGATGTGCGGGACGATCGCCGAGTAGGATTATGCTATCCGATGTTACTTGGTGAACTTACCATCTATTCTCTTCTACTGCTGCAAGATGGAGGCTGCCAGAAGCGTAGTCTTCGATTGGATTAGATATCCCCCTCTTACTCTGGCTTGCTGCAGTTCAGTCCACCGATATTACCCATATCATTGTTACCATTGCATATGTAGTATAGGTCCTTGCTTGCGAGTACTTTGGATGAGTACTCACAGTTGCTTTGCTCCCCCTTTTCCCCCTTCTGTTCCTTCTTCTCGGATGATGCAACCAGATGGTGGAGCCCAGGAGCCAGACGCCACCTACGACGACTCCTACTATGCCGGAGGCGCCTACTACTACGTGCAGTCTGCCGACGATGACCAGGAGTAGTTTAGGAGGATCCCAGGCAGGAGGCCTGTTCCTCTTTCGATCTATATCCCAGTTTCTGCTAGCCATCTTATGGCACCTTGTTTAACTTTATGTCTGTACTCAGATATTTGTTGCTTCCGCTGACTTGTCTATGATCGAGCACTTGTATTCGAGCCCTCGAGGCCCCTGGCTTGTAATATGAAGCTTGTATGACTTATTTTACTTTTAG
The DNA here is from genome assembly GCA_902687465.1 of Secale cereale. Taxonomy (NCBI): domain Eukaryota; kingdom Viridiplantae; phylum Streptophyta; class Magnoliopsida; order Poales; family Poaceae; genus Secale; species Secale cereale. Next base: position 339,655,939 of record LR738713.1, read on the forward strand.
AGTTGTGTTGTGATATCTACCAGTGAGTCCCTGATCTTGGCCATACACATTTGCGTGCATGATTAGTGTACGGACAAATCGGGGGCGTCACAAGTTGGTATCAGAGCCGACTGCCCGTAGGAATCCCCCTTCCACAGTCCTTGGCCGAAGTCGAGTGTAGACATTGCAATGCTTTTACTAACATGGCTGTGTGGCTTACGGGCTCACGTCGCCATTTGGGTGGTACTAGATTCTTCTACTCCTCGATCTTTACTCCGGGATTCTGAACACTCTCCTATTTCGGGTAAAACGATTTTACTAACTCTAACATTAGGATCCCCGAGACCCCTCACCCCAAAGTTAGATTAGCCATAGTTATTGCTTAGAATAGAATTTTGCATAATCCCCACACTGTCATTTGACTCCTTTGAAACATATTTGTTTTCAGATGGATCCCACGAGGCAGGTCGTGCGCCACACGCAGGCCCTTGGTGCCTCGGGATCACCTGCTATGCTAGTTGAGATGATGACCTATCTGGGTTATCGCTGGCACCATGAGTATACCGTGTACGAGCAGTACCAGGACTTTAACCAGGAGCAGTATCGTGCCACCGTCTGCATCTACTCGCGAGCAGATAACTCCTCTACTGTGCTGCACACCGCTCATGGTGTTGGGGTGACCATCGATATGGTAGTTCACGATGCTGCTTACGCTGCTCTGACACGCCTTCGTGGAGAGTATCGGGCGTTGGACACTTCCCCTTTCTGGCACGTTGCTATCGCCTCCGACGATGGAGCGGAGGGATACTACACTGCTGCCTACTCCACCATCACCCGAGAGCCCTTCCTTCATCGGAACCTTGTTCTGCATGCTGATGGGCTGGATCGAGCTAACCGAGCTCTTCGCCACGAGTTGTACACCACCCGTCAGCACCTGTACCGCACCTTGACGCTGTTGCACCCCTTTGTCCTATCTAGATAGCTGCCGCCTACTGTGATCTACCCAGCTAGGACCGTGATGCCTCCTGGTGTCGGTTGGCCAGATGTGGGAGGCGACACTCCCACACTTGATCCTCTGTTGCCACCTAGACGTCGGGTTCTGCACCAGAGTATCCACGGCGCTGAGGTTGATGGCGTGGAGGACTTTTCGTTGCAGCATTGTCAGCTGTCAGACTACCTCTACCTCCACAGTTCCGCCTGGGACTGACGTAGTCTTACTTATTAGTACTAGATGCATTCGCCGCGAGCCTGCGTGCCGCCTAAGATGTCCTTAGTTTATGTACTGAACTCCGTGTACTGAACTCTATGCATGCACCCCTTTTGTAATATATGCTGACTACTATGTGGTATTTTACGTGCTCCTTTCATTATGCATGTTTCATTCATGAATGATTCTGGTGTTTGCAAATTTTTCAATGCTGAACTACCCTTGTTATATATTAGCAGGATGGTTAGACCAGCTGGTCGTGGTGGCAACGCCCCACCACCGCTCGAATACATGGCCGATATGATCCAACAGTTGGAGATGAATCGCCAGTTCACGGAGACTATCATGGCTCAGTTCCCTCGTCCCAACATGGATCAGCAGCATGGCGCAGTGACACTGAATGACTTTGCTCGCCTCAACCCATCCGTCTACCGCAGCTCAACTCAGCCTCTTGATGCTGATGACTGGCTCCGTGACATTGCCTTTGAACTGGAGTCTGCTGGAGTTGCCGCTGCCAACTATGTCACCTTTGCGGCATACTATCTGAAGGGTCCCGCTGCTCAATGGTGGGACAGCCACAGGCGTACACTGCCTGCTGGAATAAACATTACTTGGGCGGAATTCCAAGCTGCCTTCCGTGCCCGCTTCATTCCTCAGGGAATCATGGATAGGAAGAAGCATGAGTTCCACAACCTCACGCAGGGCAACAAGACTGTGGATGCTTATCAGCGGGAGTTTCTGGACTTATCCCGCTATGCTGAAGAAGACACTGCCACTGATGCTCGTAGACATGAAAAGTTCCGTGACGGACTTCAAGCTGACATCAAGCTCGCACTTCTTGTGCATGACTTTGGAGATTTCGCCACCTTGGTGAACAAAGCCATCCAGGTTGAAACTGGTCTGCAGGAACACCACAACACTCTCAGGCACAACCGTGAACCAGGCTCATCCTCGGGCCCTCCCTCATAGAAGCGTAGAGTCTGGATCCCCAACAGTGTGTACTGTCTAGCTGCACCTGCTCCAAGGCAGTCCTATGCTGCACCTCGTCTGCCTCCACCACCTAGGCAGCCAAGACTTCTAGCTGCACCACTCCCAGCTCCTGCTTCTGCCCCCAATGATGGTCTATGCTACAAGTGTGGTCAACCAGGGCACCTTGCCAGGAACTGCTTCCAGAATCAGAACCAGCTTGCACTGCCTACAGCTGGTCGTGGGAACAATCAGCCCGGCAACAACAATGCCAAGCCTTATGGTCGTGCTCAGGCCAACCACGTTGATCTCAATGAAGCTCAAGACCAACCTGCTACTGTGATGGGTACTCTCCTTGTTAATTCAGTACCCGCAACTATTTTATTTATTCAGGAGCATCGCGTTCATTCATGTCAGAAGATTTTGCATATAAGCACGACATTAGATGTGAAGAAATGAACACTTTGGTAGTGGTAAAAACCCCTGCCGGCCAATGTCAAACCTCTATGGGTTGTCACGACGTTCCCGTTGAAATCGAAGGGTTGGAGTTCTATGCCTCTCCCATTATCCTGAAGTCGTCCAACATCGACCTCATTCTGGAAATGGATTGGCTAAAAGCCCATACTGCTTCTACAGTTTGCGCCGCCAAGACAGTCCACCTGCTACACCCTTCCAATGAGATAGTAAGCTATCAAGCTTGTCTGGTTCAAAATGCTGAAGCACGTCTTTATGCATTGAATGCATTGAACGCTTCACCACTCGAGGGCATCGAAAACATTCCTATCATATGCGAGTTCCAGGACGTCTTTCCCGAGGAACTTCCAGGGATTCCCCCTGCTAGAGCTGTCGAGTTTATCATTGACTTGAAACCAGGCACCACTCCTATAGCCAAACGACCCTACAAGATGCCGCCTCATGAACTCATTGAGCTTAAGGAGGAAATCGACAAATCTCTTGCTAGTGGTTTCATTCGCTCGAGTTGCTCTCCTTGGGGAGCACCTTCCCTCTTTGTCAGGAAGAAGGATGGGACAAACCGATTGGTCCAAGATTACCGTCCTATCAACCAAGCAACTATTCAGAACCAATATCCGCTTCCTCGGATCAATGATCTGTATGATCAACTGGCTGGTTCATAAGTGTTCTCTAAATCCGACTTGAGGTTGGGTTACCACCAGATCCGTGTTCGTGAAGATGATATTCCAAAGACCGCCTTCGTAACTCGATATGGTTCATTCGAGTACACCGTCATGTCATTCGGCTTGACAAATGCTCCAGCTACATTCTCTCGCCCGATGAATTACATATTCATGGAATACCTCGACAAATTCGTCGTGGTTTATCTGGATGATATCCTTGTATTTTCCAAGAATAAGGAAGAACATGCTGAACATCTTCGCCTTGTACTGGAAAAGCTTCGAGAGCATCAACTTTATGCTAAGTTTTCCAAGTGCGAGTTCTGGCTTCCTGAAGTAACCTACCTTGGGCATGTCATCTCCAAGGATGGTATTGCCGTCAACCCTGAACGAGTTCAGGCCATTCTCGATTGGACTCCTCTGAAGAATGTCAAGCAAGTCAGAAGTTCTCGGTCTCGCCAGCTATTGCCGTTGATTCATCGGGAACTTCTCCAAGATCGCGAAGCCTCTGACTGGTCTACTTCACAAGGGCGTTAAGTTCGAGTGGATAGACAAATGCCAGGAAAGTTTTCAGGCACTCAAGGACAAGCTGACTTCTGCTCCAGTGCTTGCTCCACCTGATACTAAGAAGGACTTCATCATTTACTGCGACGCTTCTCGTCAAGGATTGGGCTGTGTCCTAATGCAAGAGCGCAGAGTAATTGCTTATGCCTCTCGTCAATTGCGTCCTCATGATAAGAACTACCCAGTTCACGACCTTGAGCTTGCTGCTGTCATATATGCTCTAAAACAGTGGCAACATTACCTTCTCGGTAATCGTTGTGAGATATTCACCTACCACCAAAGTCTGAAGTACCTGTTTACTCAACCAGACCTGAACCTCCGTCAGCAGAGATGGATGGAGACCGTAGCAGATTTTGACTTGGGTATTTCCTATACCCCGGGCAAGGCTAATGTGATGGCTGATGCCTTAAGCCGCAAGTCATATTGCAACCACCTCCAGGTTCACAAGGTTCAGTCCTCGCTTGTTGAAGAATTCAGAAAGCTGAACCTCCATATTGTTCCTCCTGGAGCACTCGCTCCCCCTCGTCCAGAATTTCAGAAGATGAATCTTCGTGTTGTTTCCCAAGGTTCCCTTAATACCCTGGCTATCGTACCCAATCTCGTGAGCAGTATCAAAAATATGCAGCAGTTTGACCCTGAAGTCGATAAGATTAAACACTATCTCGCAGAAGGAAAGGCCTCATTCTTCACTATTGCTGATGATGGCGCCTTGTACTTCAAAGGCCGCCTAGTGGTTCCATGTAAGAGAGAAAACCTGGACAAGACTCGGGAGGTTATGAAAGAAGCTCATGATACACCTTTGACTATTCATCCCGGTAGTACCAAGATGTACCAAGACATTCGTCAGAGATTCTGGTGGTCTAATATGAAGCAAGACATTGCTCGTTATGTTGCTGAGTGTGACGTTTGCCGTCGTATGAAAGTCGAACATCAAAGGCTGCTGGAACTTTGCAACCTATCTCTATTCCCGAATGGAAATGGGACCATGTTGAAATGGACTTCGTCACTGGATTTCCCAAATCGCAGAGAGGTAATGATGCAATTCTTGTCATCATTGACTGGCTTTCCAAAGTTGCACATTTTCTGGCAGTCAAAGAAACAATTACTGCTAGTCAGCTGGCAACTCTCTACATGTCCAGAATTGTTTCACTTCACGGTATTCCACTGGTTATCAGTTCAGACCGTGGCAGTTTATTCACTTCAAGATTCTGGACAAGTTTTCAAGTAGCTATGGGAACACATCTGTCATTCAGTACTGCTTTTCATCCTCAGTCGCAAGGGCAAGTTGAACGCGTCAACCAAGTTCTCGAAGACATGCTTCGAGCTTGTGTTATTTCCTTCGGCAAGAAATGGGAGGAATCTCTCCCGTATGCTGAGTTCTCTTATAATAATAGCTATCAAGCTAGTCTGAAGATGGCTCCCTTCGAAGTGTTATATGGACGAAAGTGCCGAAACCCTCTGAACTGGTCAGAAACTGGGGAACGTTCACTCTTCGGTCCGGATATTATTCAACACGCTGAAGAGCAAGTCCGCGTCATTCGCGAGAATCTGAAGACTGCTTAGTCACGTCAGAAAAGTCAGTATGATCGTCATCATCAAGACATGGTCTATCAACCTGGCGAAAAGGCTTATCTTCGAGTTACACCAATGAAGGGTGCTCATCGCTTCGGGATCAAGGGCAAATTAGCTCCTCGCTATATTGGTCCATTCACTATTCTTGAAAGGCGTGGAAAGGTGGCATATCAACTTGAGCTGCCACCGAACCTTTCTCAGGTTCACGATGTGTTCCACGTGTCTCAACTCCGCCGCTGCTTCAAGGACCCAGTCCGCACAGTGGATCACGAAGTGCTCGAGTTGCAATAGGACCTCTCCTATAAAGAGCATCCGGTCCGTATTCTCGACCAAGCTGAACGTCGCACCCGTCAGAAGGCGATCAAGTTCCTCAAAGTCCAGTGGTCGCATCACTCTGAAGACGAAGCCACTTGGGAACGCGAGGATCGTCTTCGTGAAGAATACCCCGCACTGTTTCCTTCTACCTCCTAAATCTCGGGACAAGATTTCTTGTAGTGGAGGAGATTTGTAACGCCCGGGTAATCACGCTATAGTAATTCCCTGCTAATGATGCCACGTCATCGTGTTACTCTTGATAACATCACATTAATCGAAAATCCCATTCGAATTAAAAGTCCAAAATAGAAATAAACAATATAAGTTTCTAAAAATTTAAATAAAAATGTTCGGGCGGTGCTAAATACTGCAAGATTAATTATGGTGTAGTTATTACAATTTCTAAAAATGCCTAAGTATTTTAAATAAAATAAAATAGAAAAGGAGAAATAAATAAAAGGAAAGAAAAACAAACAAAACAAAAACAGAAGAAAGAAAGAAAAAGAAACCCCCAGGCCTACTGGGCCTCGGCCCACTAACCCCCCTGGCCTATAACTTCCCTCCCACTCCCAAAATATCTCTCCCTCCCCCCCACCGACACTTCCCCCCCTCTCTGGATCTGGATCGGGAGGAGCCCGATCCCTTCTCCCTCGCTCGACGCCCGACGCCGCCCCGCCGCTTGACGCCGGAGCTACCTCGCCGAACGCCGTCAACAGACGGCCTCCCCATCGCACGTCGTCTCCGACCTCCTCCCCGCGCCCCACTGCCACGGCCCCTACGAACCCCTGTGAGCCCCTCCTCTCCTCCACCGCGGCCACGGCTCACCCCCGCCGGTCTCGCACGCCCCTGGCCGCCCGCAGCCCCATCCTCCGCCCGCGCCTGCTCGCCGTAGCCCCGGCGCGGTTCTGTCCCGCCACTGCCGCGCCGCTGCCCTCTTCCTCCCCAGCTCGCGCTCACCATCGCCGCGGCGTCGCGCCCGTCGCCCCCCTCCTTCTGCCTACTGCTGCTACCGTCGTTGCTCCAGCGCCGGAGCCCCGCCCCTGCCGCCCCGCGCCGTCGCCTCTTCCCCCTTTCGCTGTGCCGCCCCGCGGCCACGCCGGCGAGCGCTTGCTGCTGCTTTCACCGCCCAGCCCGGCTTAGCCGTGCCCTGGCCGCCGATGCTTGCGCCCGCAAGCCGCCGCCTTGGCCGTTGCGGCTGCGCCTGCCGGTTAGCTGGCGCCGGCCAGGTCGGCCCGCCGTCCCGCAGCTTGGCCGCCCCTGGCTCCGGCTAGATGCGCCATGGCCAGGGCGGCCGACGCTGCCCCGACGCCTATCGGGCGGGCGCTCGGGCACCAGCGCTCGCAAGCCCCGCCCCGCTGGGCACCCGAACCCGTTAGGCCCCCTGGGCCACTGCCAGGTGGGGCCTCGTGGTCCCACGCCCGTGAACGTTTAAAAAAAGAAAAGGAATAAAGAAAATAATAATAATAATAATAATAATCAAAATATAATTAATTAATTAATTAATTAGTGAATTAATTAAGTTAATTAATCCTGTTTAATTAAGTTAATTAACTATAATTAGCTTAACTAAATCATAATTAACCTAACTAAACTGTTAGTTAACTTACAGTCAATGACACATGGGTCCCACGCGTCAGTTTGACCAGTCAACGTCCTGTTGACTGCTGATGTCATGCTCACGTCAGCATGCACTATTTTGGATAATGTTGATTTATTAAATAATTAATAAATTAGAAAATGATTTAAAACTTTAAAAATTAATATAAAATAAACCGTAACTCGGATGAAAATACTTTATATATGAAAGTTGCTCAGAATTTCGAGACACATCCGAATACGCAAACCGTTCGTTAACCACACATCCCTAGCATACCGAACATGCAACTTTCCCCTTCCGTTTCATCCGCCCGAAAATGCGAAACACCGGGAATACCTTCCCGGATGTTTCCCCCCTTCGTCAGTATCACCCGATACTGCGTTAGGGCACACCTAGCACCGTTACATGTCATGTCATGCATCATCATGCATCTGTTTGCATTGTATTCACTGTTTCTTCCCCCTCTTCTCTTCGGTAGACTACGAGACCGACACTGTTGCTGCCCCGATCGACTCCGGTGTTGATGACCCCACCTTGGCTACCGAGCTTCCAGGCAAGCCCCCCCCCTTGATCAACCTGATATCGCCTATTCTTCTCTCTACTGCTTGCATTAGAGTAGTGTAGCATGTTACTACTTTCGATACTCCTATTCTGCTGCATAGCCTGTCATTATTGCTACCACTGTTGATACTTTACTTGCAATCCTAAATGCTTAGTATAGGATGCTAGTATTCCATCAGTGGCCCTACACCCTTGTCTGTCTGCCCTGCTATTCTATCGGGCCGTGATCACTTGGGGGTGATCACGGGTATATACTACATACACTTATACATGATACATGTTGTGACTAAAGTCGGGTCGGCTCGTTGAGTACCCGTGGTTGATTCACGGATTGGGGGCTGAAAGGACATACTTTCCCGACGGCCCTCAGTGTGGATCTTTATGGCGGAGCGATAGGGCAAGTTGAGACACCCAGTCGAGAGGTGGCCTGGCCCTGGTCGTTGTCCGTGGTATTTTCATAATAACACGCTTAACGAGTTTGGATATGTGATCTGAGTCTGGCCGTTGGCCTGTACGCACTAACCAGCTACGTGGGAATAGTTATGGGTACTCGACGTCGTGGTATCAGCCGAAGCCTTCTTGACGTCAGTGACTGAGCGGCGCGCGCCGGGTTGGACCGTGTAACTTAACTTCCTTAGTAATGGAGGTTGCTAGGTCTGCTCACCGGCCGCGTACGCAACGTGCAGGTGTGCGTTGGGCAATGGGCCCGGACCCCTACGCGCCTAGGACGTAGACCGGCGTGCTGACCTCTCTGTTGTGCTTAGGTAGGGCTGCGACGTGTTGATCTTCCGAGGCCGGGCATGACCCTGGAAAGTGTGTCCGGCCAAATGGGATCAAGCGTGCTGGGTTATGTGGTGCACCCCTGCAGGGAAGTTAATCTATTCGAATAGCCGTGTCCCTCGGTAAATGGACGACCCGGAGTTGTATTCCGACCTCATGACAACTAGAACCGGACACTTGATAAAACACACCCAGATGAGTTCCAGATATAACTCGGTGGTTGCTCTCTCACAGGGTGATGTGCGGGAGGATCACCGAGTAGGATTATGCTATCCGATGTTACTTGGTGAACTTACCATCTATTCTCTTCTACTGCTGCAAGATGGAGGCTGCCAGAAGCGTAGTCTTCGATTGGATTAGATATCCCCCTCTTACTCTGGCTTGCTGCAGTTCAGTCCACCGATATTACCCATATCATTGTTACCATTGCATATGTAGTATAGGTCCTTGCTTGCGAGTACATTGGATGAGTACTCACGGTTGCTTTGCTCCCCCTTTTCCCCCTTCTGTTCCTTCTTCTCTGATGATGCAACCAGATGGTGGAGCCCAGGAGCCATACGCCACCTACGACGACTCCTACTACACCGGAGGCGCCTACTACTACGTGCAGTCTGCCGACGACGACCAGGAGTAGTTTAGGAGGATCCCAGGCAGGAGGCATGTTCCTCTTTCGATCTGTATCCCTGTTTGTGCTAGCCATCTTATGGCACCTTGTTTAAATTTATGTCTGTACTCAAATATTTGTTGCTTCCGCTGACTTGTCTATGATCGAGCACTTGTATTCGAGCCCTCGAGGCCCCTGTCTTGTAATATGAAGCTTGTATGACTTATTTTACTTTTAGAGTTGTGTTGTGATATCTACCAGTGAGTCCCTGATCTTGGCCGTACACATTTGCGTGCATGATTAGTGTACGGACAAATCGGGGGCGTCACAGATAGCGTCACCGGTAGTTATCACAAAGCCGGACTCTTCTGCGGACACTAGCTCCGAACCCTCGCAATCCGCATCTTGCGAGCTTGGCCAGGGAACTTCGGTCCCCATCTAAACCTCGCTCTTAAATGAGGTTCTGGACTTAATGCAATCCCTCGCCATCACAGAGGAACCGCTTCCGAATTGCACCTAGCCTGGACTAGGGGCTGAAAATAGAGAACTTTACTTCCCACCCACCACCCACTTCATAGCCACCGTCGAGGATTTAACTGACATGCTCGACTACGCCTCCGAGGACATCGACGGTATAGACGACGATGCCGGAGATGAGCAGGCCCAAAACCAGCCGTTCACCGGACGCTGGACGACCACTTCCTCATACGACGTGTACATTGTGGACACACCTAAAGAAGGCGACGACGATGATAAGAAGGATCATGTCTAGGAAGAACCTCCTGAGATACCACCGAAGCATCGACGTCAGCGGCGCCGCTCTAAATCGCGTCATGGAAAAGACAGCAACACCGACACTGGAGAAAATGATACTCCGGAATACGGCGAAGAACAAGCAGACCCCATCGAACCAACATCCGAACAGGATGATCAGGAGGAGGGGCAAGTCGACCCCGATGAGCAAGCAGGGAGTGAGGACTCGGAAGATAGTAACTATTTACCACTCTCCGAGGATGACGTGAGCCTCGGCGACAAAGATTTTATCGTGCCAGAGGAACCCCTTGAATAAGAATGCTTTAAGCGCCGTCTAATAGCCATAGCAAGAAGCCTTATAAAGAAGCAGCAGCAGCTTCAAGCTCACTAAGAACTGCTCAATGATAGATGGACTGATGTCCTGGCAGCCGAGGAGTACGGCCTTGAATGCCCAACAAAGAGTTATCCGAAGTGTAAGCTTCTACTCCAATTCTACGATGAAGCGCGGGAGCTCATACCACCCGCGCGTAACACGGCAGACGGACCTGACCGACCGGCACGCGGCCGGGACAGAACGTCATCTCAACCCGAACACCAACCTGCACCACCTCACCGTAAACGCAGAGAAACAACAGCTCAGGGATACACATATGACCTACGACAGGACCTGGAGAATAGAGCAGGTCAGGCCAGATCAATTTATGGATCGCAGGGGCGTGCCCCGGCACAAGAGGACGGTTATCAATCCTGGCACGACAAGCAAAACCACACTCGGGCCGAGAGCGGCACACGGAGTACGTCCGAACTGCGTCGTGACGTAGCCCAATACACATGTGCCGCACACCCCCTATGCTTCACCGATGAGGTAATGGAGCACCAGTTCCCAGAAGGGTTTAAACCTGTGAACATCGAATCATACGACGGCACAATAGATCCTGCAGTAAGGATTGAAGATTTTCTTCTCCACATTCACAGGGCTCGCAATGACGATCTATACGCCATCAAATACCTTCCCCTCAAACCTAAGGGACCAGCACGGCACTGGCTGAATAGCCTACCAGAAAACTCTATTGGTAGCTGGGAAGACTTGGAGGACGCATTCAGAGACAACTTGCAAGGCACCTATGTTCGCCCCCCAGATGCTAATGACCTTAGTCATATAATCCAGCAACCCGGGGAATCGTCCCGGCAGATATGGACAAGCATCCTAATTAAAAAGAACCAGATTGTGGATTGTCCAGACGTCGAAGCCCTCGCGGCTTTCAAACATAGCGTCCGAGACAAGTGGCTCGCCCAGCACCTCGGCCAAGAGAAACCAAAGTCCATGGCAGCCCTCACCACACTTATGACCCGTTTTTGCGCGGGAGAGGATAGCTTGCTCGCTCGTAGAAGCAATAGCACCAGCGAACCTGGCACCTCCGAAACCAGGGACGGCAATGGCAAGCCACGACGTGACAAGCACGAGTATCAGAACAATAATGATGGAACCCAAGACACAGCGGTCAACACCCGATTCAGCGGCTCCAAACCCAATCAACGGAAGAAGCCATTCAAGGAAAATAGAGATGGCCCGTCCAGTCTAGATAGAATCCTTGATCGGCCTTGCCAGATTCATGGCATCCCCGATAAACCCGCCAATCATACCTACAGAAATTGTTGGGTCTTTAAACAGGCTAGCAAACTCAACGCTGAACACAAGGGGAAAGGATCGCCCAGCGACGACGATGGCCTAGAGCCTCGACAACCGAACACAGGGGGACAAAATCAATTTCCCCCCGAAGAAAAACAGTGAATATGATATATGTCACACATATCCCTAAAAGGGAATGCAAGCGAGTACTACGGGACGTCTACACCATAGAGTCGGTCGCTCCAAAATTCAACCCATGGACGGCTTGTCTGATCACCTTCGATCGGAAGGACCACCAAACTAGTATCTGTCATGGAGGTTCGGCAACATTAGTCCTCGATCCAATCATTAATGGATTCCACCTCACGCGGGTCCTCATGGATGGCGGCAGCAGTCTCAATATACTTTATCAATACACTGCCCGCAAAATGGGCATCGATTCGTCAAGAGTTAGGCCCACTAAAACTACCTTCAAGGGAATAATACCTAGTGTGGAGGCCCGCTGCACGGGCTCAATCACACTCGAAGTCGTCTTTGGTTCGCTGGACAACTTCCGAAGCGAGGACTTGACCTTTGATATCGTCCCTTTCCACAACAGCTATCACACACTACTCGGACACACCGCTTTCGCCCGCTTCAACGCGGTCCCGCATTATGCCTACCTAAAGCTCAAGATGCTGGTCCACGTGGCATCATTACAATCAACGGAAGCGTGGAGCGCCCCATCCATACTGAGGAGAATACCACGGCCATCGCGGCCGACGTACAAAGCGGCCCTGTCAAGCCGCACACCTTATCGGCTACTATGCTGGCGGACTTTATTACACAAGGCCAGGCAGTTCTAAATACCGACAGCCCGACAAACCCAGGGCTGGATTAGCAGTTTCGCCTCCGTCGATCGCCACGTACAACAGCGGAATTCGTACCGCGCATGCATAATATGCACTCAAAATACCTTGGGCATCAGTGGAGGCAATATACAGGACATACCTATAGCACAGTTCGACCTTATACGGCCCTTCCCTTTCTCTAATCATCTTTTTTCCTTTTATTATAGGTGAAATCAAAACCTACTCATCCTACGGACTCACAAAAAGACTCTTTCCGAGCCTGGTTCCGTATAGATAGCCGAAGACCATTCCCCTTAAGGAATTTTTCTTACTTAGGCAAAAGCGACGCAGACGTGCGGCAGGAAGGTGCAAGGAATTTTGAAGACCACAAACTTCCCTCAAAGAACCTGTATAGAGATTTTCCCGTAGCCCTAGATCCTCGGCATGTAAAATGACCTTGGTGATTATGGTTCCCTCTATAAGACTACGATTTGACGTGTCAATTAGATTACAGTGAACCAATTTCTTATTCGGCATTGTTTTTACTTAAATGTCGTCTCTTTAGTTGTCTCACGAACACACCTCAGCACAAATTGCTAGGGGCTCTATAGGGTAACATATGCATTGCCAAACAAAAAGTCCGAACAGCTTAACAACACAATTCGGCGTCCCGAGCTCGGCAGTATATGCATCAGCTCCAAATCATGTCATTGGTCAATAGTTGGGTTACCCGGCTCCTGTGTTTGCTACCTTACGTTCCGTATGATCGGCTAGGGTAGTAAAGGGAGAACTACTGTGATTGTGTTTCTAGTTCGCCCGGTTAAACACCTCAATAGAGAAAGCCAAAAACTGACTGTCATGATGTTGCGAGAGCTGGTCAGCTGCTCGGCGACTTATTACAATCTTTAGCAATTTTTCCGTATTACACGAAGGACTGTTTCCCGGTTACATATGTAACGCACCCACATTGGGGGCAGCCGCGTACATACTAGGGGCTACTTTGTAGACCCATCGTTAAGCTCCTATGGCTAAGTGAGAGGAATAAAACCGAATAGTCTGATTGCCTGGTTCGCCGCACTGATACCTCCTTCATGGACCTAGACGCTGGGTTAAGTGTATTCATGTGCAACTCCGAACACCCCGGTAGTTGATACGTCTCCAACGTATCTACTTTTCTGAACACTTTTGCCCTTCTTTTGGACTCTAACTTGCATGATTTGAATGGAACTAACCCGGACTGACGTTGTTTTCAGCAGAACTGCCATGGTGTTGTTTTTGTGCAGAAATAAAAAGTTCTTAGAATCAACTAAAAATCAACGGAGGTAAATATAAAAAATACTGGCAAGAAGATCCACACCTGGGGGGCCCACGGACCGTCCTCGAGGGTGGGGGTGCACCCCCCTTCCCAGGGCGCGTCCCCCTGCCTCGAGGGCAGCTCGGTGCCCACCGATGTACCCCCAGGTCCTATATATTTCGTGTTGTGGAGAAAAAATCAAGGAGAAATAATTATCGCGTTTTACGAGATGGAGCCGCTGCCAAGCCCTAATCTCTCTCGGGAGGGCTGACCTGGAGTCCATTCGGGGCTCCGGAGAGTGGAGATCGTCGCCATCGTCATCATCAACCTTCCTCCATCACCAATTCCATGATGCTCACCGCTGTGCGTGAGTAATTCCATCTTAGGCTTGTTGGACGGTGATGGGTTGGATGGGATCTATCATGTAATCGAGTTAGTTTTGTTAGGGTTTGATCCCTAGTATCCACTATGTTCTGAGATTGATGTTGCTATGGCTTTGCTATGCTTAATGCTTGTCACTAGGGCCCGAGTGCCATGATTTCAGATCTGAACCTATTATGTTTCCATGAATATATGTGTGTTCTTGATCCTATCTTGCAGGTCTATAGTCACCTACTATGTGTTATGATCCGGCAACCCCGAAGTGACAATAATCGGGACCACTCCCGATGATGACCATAGTTTGAGGAGTTCATGTATTCACTATGTGTTAATGCTTTGGTCCGGTACTCTATTAAAAGGAGGCCTTAATATCCCTTAGTTTCCAATAGGACCCCGCTGCCATGGGAGGGTAGGACAAAAGATGTCATGTAAGTTCTTTTCCATAAGCACATATGACTATATTCGGAATACATGCCTACATTGCATTGATGAATTGGAGCTAGTTCTGTGTCACCCTAGGTTATAACTTCTACATGATGAATTGCATTCGACGTAATTTCCCATCACCGATCCAATGCCTACAAGCTTTACCTATATTGCTAGTTGCTATTTACTTTCCCGTTGCTTATATCTCAAAAACTACAAAAACACTATCTTTACTTTTATTGCTGCTACCACCACTATCATATTATTGTGCTACTAAACTATCTTGCTGCAGATACTAAGTTTCTAGGTGTGGCTGAATTGACAACTCAGTTGCTAATACTTAAGAGTATTATTTGGCTCCCCTTGTGTCAAATCAACAAATTTGGGTTTAATACTTTACCCTCAAAAACTGTTGCGTTCCGCTACACTTGTGGGTTATCAAAATTATTTACTGGCACCGTTGCCGGGGAGCATAGCTCTATTCTTTAAGTCACTTGGGATTTATATCTGCTTATCACTATGAAGAATTTGAAGGACTCAAAAACCAAGATCTTACCCACAACTACGAGGGGAGGTAAGGAACTGCCATCTAGCTCTGCACTAGATTCTCCTTCTGTTATGAGTAAACTTGCGACACCTACTCCTGCTATTGAATCTGATATGTCGTATGTTCTTGATGATGCTACTTCTTCTATGTATGATGAAACTACCTCTATGCCTAATACTGTGCCATTAGGTGAATTTCTAGATGAACAAATTGCTAAGGTTAGGGAGAGTGCAAATGTTGATGATATTTATGAAAGTGATGATGAAACTACTCCCAATAGATATGAATTGCCTGTTGTGCCTAAGGGTTATGTTATGGATGAAGAAACTGCTAGACTTTCTTGCTTGCAATGATAGATATGATCTTAAGAAGTTATTAGCTAAGTTGAAAGAAAAGTCCTTGAATGCTAGAATGAAACATGACCCTGCTTTTGCTACTTCACCTATATGTGTCACTGATAAGGATTATGAATTCCTTGTTGATCCTAAGTTAATTACTTTGGTTGAATTTGATCCTTTCGATGGCTATGAGTCTGAAACTGTTGTGGCACATCTTACCAAGTTGAATGATATAGCCACCCTGTTTACCAATGATGAAAAGATTCGCTACTACTATATCCTTAAACTATTTCCGTTCTCGTTAAAGGGTGATGCTAAGACTTGGTTTAATTCTCTTGATCCTGGTTGTGTGCGTAGTCTCCAGGATATGATGTATTACTTCTCTGCTAAATATTTTCCCGCTCATAAGAAACAAGCTGCCTTACGAGAAATATATAACTTTGCTCAAACTGAAGAAGAGAGTCTCCCACAAGATTGTGGGAGGCTTCTCCAGTTACTTAATGCTTTGCCTGATCATCCTCTTGAGATGCATGATATACTTGATCTCTTTTATAATGGACTAACCGATGCTTCTAGTGACCACCTGGATAGTTGTGCTGGTTGTGTTTTCAGGGAAAGAACAGTTGAACAAGGTGAACTATTATTGAATAATATGCTAGCCAATGAAAATAATTGGACACTTCCTGAACCAGCCCCTAAGCCAACTCCAAAGAAAAGAGGTATTCTATTTCTCAGTCCTGAAGACATGCGAGAGGCAAAGAAATCTATGAAAGAAAAAGGTATTAAAGCTGAAGATGTTAAGATATTACCACCTATTGAAGAAATACATGGGCTTGATAACCCGACACAGGTAGTAAAGGTAAATTCTCTTTATAGATTTGATGAAAGTGATATTCCTCGTTATAAGTCTGCTAGCCAATGCTTAGATGAGTTTGACAATTTCATTGTGAAACAAGAAAACTTCAATGCTTATGTTGGTAGACAATTACAACACAATGCTCATATGATTGAACGCTTGAGTGATTATCTGTCTAGTGCTAAAGATGAACTGAAACTTATTAGTATACATGCTTCTATGGTTACCACTCAAGTAGAACAAGTACTTAAGGCTCAGAATGATTTGCTCAATGAATTAAATAGTAAGAATAATGACTATGCTGTTAGAGTTGCAACTAGAGGTGGTAAAATGACTCACGAACCTCTGTATCCTGAAGGCCACCCTAAAAGAATTGAGCAAGATTCTCAGAGAGCTAATTTAGATGCACCTAGTTCTTCTAAGAAGAAGAAAAAGAAAAATGATAGGACTTTGCATGCTTCTAGTGAACCTGTAGCTCACCCACCTGAGAATCCCAATGATATATCTGTTTCTGATGCCGAGACACTATCTGGTAATGAACATGAACCTAGTGATAATATTA
This sequence comes from Secale cereale, assembly GCA_902687465.1. NCBI lineage: Eukaryota > Viridiplantae > Streptophyta > Magnoliopsida > Poales > Poaceae > Secale > Secale cereale. The sequence goes on from LR738713.1 coordinate 339,672,834, forward strand.
ATAATGATGTTCATGTTGATGCTCAACCTAGCAATGATAACGATGTAGAGATTGAACCTGCTGTTGATCTTGATAACCCACAATCAAATAATCAACGTTATGATAAGAGAGACTTTTTTGCTAGGAAGCACAGTAGGGAAAGGGAACCATGGGTTCAGAAACCCATGCCTTTTCCTCCGAAACCATCCAAGAAAAAGGATGATGAGGATTTTGAACGCTTTGCTGAAATGATTAGACCTATCTTTTTGCGTATGCATTTGACTGATGTGCTTAAAACAAATCCTTATGCCAAGTATATGATAGACATTATTACCAACAAAAGAAAGATAACTGATGTAGAAATCTCCACCATGCTTGCCAATTACACTTTTGAGGGTGGAATGCCTAAGAAATCAGGAGACCCAGGAGTACCTACTATACCTTGCTCCATTAAGAGAAATTATGTTAAGACTGCTTTGTGTGATCTTGGAGCTGGTGTTAGTGTTATGCCTCTCTCTTTATATCGCAGACTTGACTTAAGTAAGTTGACACCTACTGAAATATCTTTGCAAATGGCTGATAAATCAACTGCTATACCTGTCGATATTTGTAAGGATGTGCCTGTTGTAGTTGTAAATGTTACTATTCTAACGGACTTTGTTATACTTGATATTCTCGAGGATGATAGTATGTCTATTATTCTTGGTAGACCTTTTTTGAATACTGCAGGGGCTGTCATAGATTGCAACAAAGGCAATGCCACTTTTCATGTCAATGGTAATGAGCATACGGTACACTTTCCAAGGAAACAATCTTAGGTCTTCAGTATCAATTATATTGGAAAAACTTCAACTATTACTATTGGAGGTTTTGAGTTTCCTATTCCTACTATCAAGAAGGCATACGACATACTTATTGTTGGGGACATACATATCCCCATTGAGGTAACATAGTGTTATTCGAAAATTCTCCGGTTTCATGTTACTCGGAAAGAGTTTATTAACAAGACCTGATCAACCTTGTTAATGGATTCCTTTTGATGAACATGGGATAGGTGAATCTAGATAGCACAAACCTTCTGTACCCTTCTTTTACTTTCTGTTAATTAGGTTAAATAAAAGAAAAATAGCATTATCTGTCTGTTTCCAGACTTATCCGTGCAATAAAAAATATCCCGAAAATAAAAGTTCTCCAAATGCCATGAAAATGAAATATGATTTTTTCTAGAATATTTAAGAAAATATGGCACTGAACACACAGCGAGGGGAGCCAGCACCTGGCCTCGAGGGCACAGGGCGCGCCCCCTTCACAGGGAGCGCCCCCCTGCCTCGAGGGCCCCACGTGGCCCCCCTCCACTTATCCTTTCACCCATGCCCTTCTTCTTCCTCCCAAAAGAATCCCTAGCCAGCTCAAACCCGAGTTCTAGCTCATTTTGCTGCCATCTTCGATCTCCTTGCTCAAAGCACCATTCACCAAACTGTTTGGGGAGATTGTTTCTAGGTATGTGACTCCTCCATTGGTCCAATTAGTTTTTGTTCTAGTGCTTTATACATTGCAAATTTGTGCTGCTGTGGTGACCTTGTTCTTGAGCTTGCATGTCAAATTTTCTTGGTCCCAAGTAGTTCTAATGCATGGTATAGCCTCTAGGCACTTGTAGGAGTTGTTGCTATCATTCTTGTTGAGTTTGGTTAACTTTTTATTTGTGAGTTACTAAAAATTTCAGAAAAGGAAAATGTTAAAAAGAATATTGAGGGGCTCTTCCAGCAAGAGCTCAGAGGAGAAGAAGAAAGAAGAAAACAAGAAACCCAAGTATCATCTTCCTCGCATGGCGGAAGTTCAACCGTGTGAATGGCATTGTAATAATTTCATGACGTCCTCCGGTATTTACGAAGACTTTTATTGGATGGCTAATAATGCAGGCCTCACCGACTTCATCAACGACCAAAAAGAACAGTATCTCTTACTCACCAATATTTTTACGCAGAGCTTTCATTTTCATTCTAGAAAAACACCACCTACGGTGGAGTTTCGCTTATATGATGTGGTTAAGGAGATATCATTGTTAGATTTTTGTGAAATATGCAAAGTACCCTTTGAGGGTAGACTAGATGGACCACGTCATGAAGACGTCAAAGGGTTTATTGATATGATAGCCTTAGGTGAAACTAGACAAGTTTCAGGGGGAAGAATCACCGGTATACACTTCCCTGTTCTGCGCTACTTTGCTTTATTTGCTAGTAGGTGTCTAATTGGTCGTGGGAACAATGGGAATCTCAGTGCCCCTGATATTATCATTTTACGCCATGCTTTGTTTCGTGACACAACTTTTAGCTTGGGTGCCGTCGTTGCCAAACGATTGAGTCTGAACTGCTCAAAGGGGCTCGTCTTTGGAGGCATCTTTGCTTCTCGCCTTGCTGAACATTTTAATATACCTATTAGGCATCATGAGAAGGAAGAAAAATTGCTTGCCCCTGTTTATCTAGACTACAAGAGCATGGTAGCTCATGACTTTATTGTTAAAGACAAAAATATGCAACTACTTTATAAATTGAGGTTTGATGAAATATGTTGTGAAATTGTTACCTTGCCTGCACCATCTCTGTTTGATCCGTCAACAGGCAAGTACCTCATTACATCAGACGCCTTCTACCAGTACCAAGGCCAGGCACAAGCTTCAGAGCCTGAGCCTGAACCATCATTTGATCCTTCTCGTCAATCTGTTTATGGGTGGGATCTGGACGAGCTCGTCAACCAGTGGCATCAAGAGGACACATCTTAGTACACTGGAGGGAGTGGCTTCGATCCTTGGCCATAGACCAACTTAGGCCAAAAGTCTAAGCTTGGGGGAGTACATGTTTCTCACCGACTTACTTCCATGTTCACACATTTGTTCTAGCTGTCGGTGCTCACACTCTTTCACTGTGCCATCCATGCTTAGTTTAAATTTCTTTTTCTTAGTCTTTTTCTTGTGTGCTAGAAAAACCCAGAAAAACAAAAAAATAATTAGTTGTAGCTTCTAGCTAGTTTACTTTCTTTGCTTGTAGTAGTAACTAAAAATGAAAACCCAAAAAGATTTCCCATTCTTCTTTTGCTTGTTGGGAGCTTTCTCGTGTAAATAGTTTCTTTTCTTTTCTTTGGGGGTTAAGAGTAGAAGACCATGATTAAAATGCTTAGTGGCTCTCACATGCTTTGTTGTTGATTTAACCTTGAGCCATATTACCTTGTCTTCTCTCTTGTATTAAATGTCTGCAGATTCCAGCTTAGTCCAATGCACGTGCACTATTATTATTTTCCACACCGTTCTGTCGTGCGAGTGAAAGGCAATAAGGATGATATATGATGAACTAATTGAGATGAGAAAAGCTGGTATGAACTCGACCTCTCTTGTTTTTGTAAATATGATTGCTCGTCATTCTTGATTCAGTTTGTTATGAATGAAACATGTTTGCAATGACAATTAGAGATCATAGCTGCTTATGCCATGCTTAATTAGCTGAGAGTTTATAATGGTCTATCTTGCATGCCAACATGATATTAAAATGGTTGTGATGTGGTATGATGGGTGGTATCCCCCTCTGAACGATTTAAGTGACTTGACTTGGCACATGTTCACGCATGTAGTTTAAACAAATCAATATAGCCTTCACGATATTTATGTTCATGGTGATTTATATCCTACTCATGCTTGCATTCATTGTTGATTAATTTTAATGCATGTTCATGACCGTTGTTGCTCTCTAGCTGGTCGCTTCCCAGTCTTATTCTAGCCTTCACCTGTACTAAGCGGGAATACTGCTTGTGCATCCACTTCCATAAACCCCAAAGTTATTCCATATGAGTCCACCATACCTTCCTATATGCGGTATTTACCTGCCATTCCAAGTAAATTTGTATGTGCCAAATTCTAAACCGTCAAATGAAATTCTGTTTTGTATGCTCGAACATCTCATGTATCAACTAGGGCTGTCTATATCTTCCAAGCTAGGTGGGTTATTCTCACGATGAGTGGAGTCTGCTCATCATTCACGAGAAAATGGGTGGTAATCGGGATGCCCAGTCCCATGCTCTAAATCATAATAATTAAACAAAACTCCCCCAGGGCTGTTGCTTGTTTGGACGGTAACTCGTGGATTCGGGTGGCCGTGGAGTGTGCTTGTTGGTGGTTGGGGGAGTATAAACTTTTACCATTCTGTTTGGGAACCGCCTATAATGTGCGTAGCATGGAAGATATCGAGATTCTTGGTTGTTATGTTGACATTGAAAGTATATGTCACAACCCTAGTTCTGGTATGCACTAGGTTAGTCTTGTTGTTTGCATCATGGTTAATTTTCAAATGAAATTGAATTGAGGACTTGTGAAACCCTCAAAAACCCTTTTTGAAAATGACCCAAATAAAAATTGCTCCAAAAAGGTCCCAGAAAATGTTCTTGTGGCCCTCTGAAAATATTGGTTAGAGATAAAAATCAAACCAATATTATTGGGAGCTCATAAGTATTTATTTTGGGCATTTGGAATTAATGCAATATTTATTTGCTTGGATATATATTTATATATATACTATATATATGTCCAAAATTCTGATTCTTTATTTTGAGGGGCTTGGATTAATTCCTAGGTCCCTGCAAAATAAAAATGTCAGAAGAAAATAATTGATTTAGCTTAGAAACTAAATCAAAACAAATGTCAGAAAAATAGAAAAGAAAGAAATAAAAGAGGAAGAACTTACCTGGCTTACCTGCCTGGCCCAGCAGCCGGCCCAGGTGACTGGCAGCGCTAGTCACCCTCAACCTCGCACCAGGAGGCCGAGGCGCGTGCCCGACGCGTGCTCCGCCGCACCGCGCCACCTCCTGCCTCTCTGCTTCATCCCCCTCGCCGCCTTGTGGCTTCTGGACGAGCCACGCACCCCCCGACCCTCTCGCACTCTCCTGGACCTCTCCCCTCCTCTCCCTCGCTCTCTCTCGCAACTCACGAGCGCCGTCGTCGCCGCCGATCGCCACCACCGTAGCCACTGCCTCTCCCTCGCCTCTCCGACGAGCCTCAGAGCTCCGCCCCACCACCATGAACTTCTACGCCACTCCGCAGGACCCCGGATGCCCCGAGACCGCGCCCCCGAGCTCTTCTTCTTCGCACGGCCACCGGACGCCGGCGACGAATTCGCCGCCTTCGACGCTTCCCCGAGTCCATTGAACCCTCAACAGATCCACGGTGAGCTCCCGGATCTTTCCCCCTGTCCTCGCCGTCGTCTGCGACCTCTAGGTCCTACCCCCGCTGATGGCCGACCTCACCGCCGCTGGCGATGCCGCCGCCGTGGCCACAGCCACCCAAGCTCCAAACTGAGCGTGTCACCGCATCCGCCGCTTCACCAGGAACCCGTAGCACCTCTCCGTTAGCCTCCCCGTGCCCCGTAGCTCCAACCCCGACGAGGCCCGAACTCCGGCGCCGCCGCGAGCTCGTTTCCGGCGAGCTCCGGCCGTCCTAGCTGCTGCCGCTGGCTGGAATGGACGCGGACGAGCTCCAGCTCTCCGTAGATGATCTCAGCTGCGCAGAAGACCCCCCCATATGGAAATCCCGATGCCCTCCGCCGCGTTTGCTGCCGCCGGCGGCTCAACGCCGGCGTGTTAGCTGCGGTTTGACCCGGATTTGACCCCCTGGGTCAATGACAAGCGGCCCCCACCCCTTTTAGTTAGTTGACTATTTAGTTAAATTAATTAGTTTTGTTAATTAGATTAGCCACTGACATGTGGGCCCTGCCCTGCAGACATTTCTGTTAGAATTAGTTTAGAGTTAGTTAACTCAGTTAGTTAACTGAGTCACTGACCAGTGGACCCCACTGTCAGGTTTGACTCTGGACCAGCCCTTTGACTTGCTAACGCAAGCATGACGCAGTGCTGACGCAATAAATATTTTCTGTAATTGTTTTGTTTAGGAAAATCCAAAAAATTGTTTAAAACTTCAAAAAATCACAGAAATTCAACCGTAGCTCAGAATGAAATAATTTATATATGAATAATGATCAGAAAAATATAAGGAATCTGTTTATGGCGTTTTCATGCATGTTTAACCAACTTATACCTACTGTTTATATGAAAACACATAATTGGCATTTAAAAATACTTATTTTAGAGTTGCATTTGAACCCTTGGTTCAAATGGAGTTCAACCAAATAAAATGCTAGCTGCATTAGCTCAAACAACATCATAACATCATGCCATATTCATGCATCATATTGTTGCATATGCTTGTGTTTGATTGTCGGCACCGTTCTTCTCGATAGGTCCAGCTCCGGAGACCGATCAAGAGTACCTGTCAGAGGAGCAGTGCTCTGCACGTTGTTTTACCAGGCAAGCAAACCCCCTTTGTTCATTCCGATACAACCCCTCTCTCGCTCCCGCTCCCTGTTATTGCATTAGGACAAAAACGACTTCAACTGCTACTTTATGCTGCGGTAGTTGAACCCATTCCTCTGCATGACCTGTCATTCCATAGTAAATAGTTGAAACCCACTAGCATGTGTAGGAGTTGATTGAAGCCATGTTGTGATCTTACCATGCCTTGTTTGCTATTGCTTAGAGTGTGTCAGGTCTGATTCATCGGGAATGAATTGGAGTACAATGATATGTTCTGATGCTGAGGGTTAAGCGTGTGAACACGATTTGGTAAAGGTAGCGGTGAGAGGCCATGTAGGAGTACATGGTGGGTTGTCTCACTGGAACCGTCCCTAAGAACTGAGTTCCAAGTATGTTGTCCAATGACTAGTTACTACCACACATTGGGTTCCGGTAACTAGACCCCTCTCGACTTATTAATCAACATGATCTCTATCCAGGAGTTGCAACTAGTTTCTGGTGTTTGTAGGTAGTGTTAGTAGTCTACCAAGTGGCACTCGGCCAGTGGGCTTCGGACAGACTAGGCACCGTGGCACTGTGTACCAAGCGTAGATCCACTCGGCGAGGTGGGCTTGGGAACCCTGCGCACATCATTTGGGGCCGTGAGCGACACCCCGGCCGGATCTCCCCACGGATGGAACCCGAATAGGCGATAAACCTGGACGAGAGACTTGTGTGGTTAGTCAGGTCGTGGCCGACACCCTAGCCAGGCCTCCGCTTGAAGGTTGCCGAGATACACGACGTGTACATGGCGGTAAGTGGCGAGAGCGTGTGTGAAGAGGTACACCCCTGCAGGGTTAACATGATCTATTCGAATAGCCGGGTCCACGGTTATGGACTTCTTGGATGCTTACGTGGTACATAGACAACTTGAAGTGGATACTCTAAAATACTCAAGACAAGTGTGAGTGCTATGGATGGCCTTCCCGTAGGGAGACGGGGATGAATCCATAGTGGTGTATTGTGTGGTGCTTAGTGGACTCGTGTGCGCCACCTCAAAGTTACCAGCAATCGTAGAATAGGATAGCCACTGAGTCAAAGCTGGCTTGCTGCAACTAAACCCCACTTTGCCATCTTGATACAAGTGCATGTATGATAGGATCTGATGTAAGTCTTGCTGAGTACCTTTGTACTCATGTTTGCTTAATTTATGTTTTACAGATGAGATTGATGTCTCACTAGTAGTTCCGCTTGGACTTCGACAAGTAGCTTGTTACCTCAGCTACGATCTTGGACGAGTGTTGTAGATAGTCAGGCTCTTCAGCCTTTTTCATTTGTAGATGTCTGTACTCAGACATGATGTGCTTCCGCTTGTTGCTTGTATGCTCTGAATGTTGGGTCGTGAGACCCATGTTTGTAATATCCGGCTCCTCGGAGCCTAATGAATAAATACTTTGTTTATTAGAGTCTTGTTGTGATGCCATGTTGTATTTGCACATATTGAGCATATTGTGTGTATGTTATTGAAATGCTTGGTATGTGTGGGATCCGACACCTAGTTGTTTACCCTTGGTAGCCTATCTTATAGGGAAATGTCTCCTAGTGCTTCCACTGAGCCTTGGTAGCTTGCTACTGCTCCAGATCACTTAGGCTGACCGGCATGTGTCCTTCTTCGTTCCTGTGTCTATCCCTTAGGGGAAATGTCACGCGTTGTTCCTTTAAGTCCTTGTAGCTTGCTACGACTTGGGTTCATACGTTGATGACCGACACGTTCGTTGCTGGGTCATGAATGCATGTCTCTGTAATTTAGTGCCACTTTTGGTTCATAACTGGTCATGTCGGCCCGGGTTCTCTGTCATATGGATGCTAGCGACACTATCATATACGTGAGCCAAAATGCGCAAACGGTCCCGGGCCAGGTAAGGTGGCACCCGTGGGGATACCGTGCGTGAGGCCGCAAAGTGATATGGTGTGTTACATGCTAGATCGGTGTGACTTAGGATCGGGGTCCCGATAGCGTTGGTATCAGAGCCTGACTGCCTGTAGGATTACCAAGCCAAAATGGTCGAAGTTGAGTCTAGAAATTCTTTAGTTATATAAGGGAATTGATTGTGGAAGGGAACGTAAGGCTCTTTTTACTCCTTATACCTCATGTCTTCTGATCTGAGTCATCCTACCTTTCCTACGGGGTTAAGGAACTAGGCTTTCTCTTCTGTCTATCAGGATCACGAGTTACTACTCCGTAGTTCCTTGGGATTGGTTGATCAGAGTCCTATTCTTGTTTCAAGTTGTTCCGGTGAAGTTGTTCTAGTACTATCACAGAACCTTGAGTGATGATGTTGAGATGTTGAACTACCCTTTGTTAGCAGGATGTCTCATTCTGAGCATTTTACTGCCGTTATGTTGCCGGACTTATCCTAGTAGTTCGAGAGACACTAATTTCTTGTTCTACCTTATGCATCTTATAGTTGTTGATGTTTCCGTCTTCGGTTTCGCTTCTCAGGATGTCTTCAGTTAAGCGAAGCTCAGCTGCTCGTAGACAGAACCACGGAGGTGGTAGGGATGAGGAGGATCCTCCCGACCAGCCTTCGTTGGCAGAGTTAATGTTAGAGATGGAGAGAAACAAGCGTGAGTCTAACCGTTTGTTGGCACGTATTGAGGAGAACACCGCACATCAGTGCAAGGAATCAGCAACCATCCATGACTTCATTCGTCTGAAACCACCCACTTTCCATCATTCCATTGAGCCACTCGATGCTGATGACTGGCTCCGTAGTATCACTTACAAGCTGCGTTCTGCGAACGTAGCTGAAGATGACAAGGTCATTTATGCCACTTATCACCTGGAAGGTCCTGCTAGTCTTTGGTGGCAGAACTATGAGGCCATGATTCCAGCTGACCAGATTCCTACCTGGAGAGATTTCACCGAGGCTTTTCATGAGCATCATATCCTTCAAGCCCTTATCGATCGTAAGAGAGAAGAGTTCTGTAGTCTTACACAGGCTAAGATGGCTGTTGATGCTTATAGTAGAGAGTTTGAGAACCTCGCCCGCTATGCTACAGAGGAAGTGTCCACGGACGCCAAGAAGCAGGCTAGGTTCCGGAAGGGTCTCAACCCCAAACTGCGTCGTGATCTCCACTTGCATCATTGCAACACATTCCATGCTCTTGTGAACAAGGCCATCAATGCAGAGACAACTCAGCTCACTTACGATGAGTCTCGTAAGCACACCCTTGATTTGGGATCTTTCTCCGGTTCTAGTTCTCAGAAGCGCCGGATTTGGGTTCCGAACTCTGTTCTTCCACCCACTTATCCTCCGAGGCCATCTCATGTGGTACCTCCTCCAGTTCAGCAGTATGCTCCACCCAGGTCTATTGATGGACCGTTTGCCAATGCGGGTCCACGTCCTACCTCCAGGATTTGCTACAAGTGCGGAGAACCGGGACACATTGCCCGTATTTGCACTCAGACCCGTGTTGCTCCATTCCAGCCCGAAAAATCTGTTAGACGTGATAAATCATCACGCAAGATGATCAGTGTTAAGTCAGCTCCCACCGAACATGGACGTGTGCATCACGTCTCAGCCAAAAACGCTCATGATGATCCAGATGTCGTTCTTGGTACACTCCTTGTTAATTGTCATCCGGCATCGGTTCTATTCGATACTGGAGCATCTCATTCTTTCATTTCTGAAAGTTATGCCCGCTTGCACGACATGTCATTTTGTGATATGCCCTCCCCACTACTCATTCAATCTCCTGGTTCCAAATGGCAAACTTCTAGTGTAATCCTTGGTAATGAAATCCTTGTTGACAGACTTGTGTTCCTTGCATCACTTGTAGCCCTCAAGTCTTCAGATATTAATATCATCTTGGGTATGGACTGGATGACAGCTCATCATGCCAAGATTGATTGCTCCACTAGGTCTGTTCAGCTTACACATCCATCTGGTAAGATAGTCACCGTCACCACTCGAGTTGCAAAGCGTCAACTCTATTCTCTTAATGCCAGCCCTCTTCCAGATCTTGAAGATGTTCCGGTAGTCCGTGACTTTCCGGATGTCTTTCCAGAGGAACTGCCAGGTGTTCCACCCGACCGAGATGTAGAGTTTGTTATAGAGCTTATCCTAGGAACCGCTCCAATCTCTAGGAGACCCTACAAAATGGCACCCTTAGAACTAGCTGAGCTTAAGAAACAACTTGATGAGTCCTGGCAAAAGGGTTTCATCCGTCCTAGTTCTTCTCCCTGGGCTTGCCCCGTCCTCTTCGTTAAGAAGAAGGATGGTATGGATCGGATGGTCGTAGATTATCGTCCCGTTAATTTGGTCATGGTAAAGAACAAGTATCCGCTTCCCAGGATCAACGACCTGTATGATCAGCTCGCTGGATCCTCAGTCTTCTCCAAGATGGATTTGAGGTTAGGATACCATCAAATCAAGATTAGAAATGGGGACATCCCCAAGACGGCTTTCGTCACTCGTTATGGTCAGTACGAGTACACTGTCATGTCCTTCGGTCTAACAAATGCTCCAGCCACCTTCTCCCGCTTGATGAACTCGATCTTCATGGAGTATTTAGATAAGTTCGTCGTGGTTTACCTTGATGATATTCTTATTTACTCGAAGAACAAGGAAGAGCATGCCGAACATCTTAGACTTGTTCTAGAAAAACTCAGAGAGCACCGCCTTTATGCCAAGTTCTCCAAGTGCGAATTTTGGTTGCCAGAAGTGACCTATCTCGGCCATGTAATCTCTGGTAAGGGCATTGCTGTCAACCCCGAGAGAGTTCAGGCCGTCCTTGATTGGACTCCACCTGAAACAGTTAAACAAGTTAGGAGTTTCCTTGGTCTAGCCAGTTATTGTCGCCGCTTTGTTGAGAACTTATCTAAAGTGGCCAAACCTCTCACAGAACTTCTTAAGAAAGATAAAAAGTTTGAGTGGTCCCCACAGTGTGAGCACAGTTTTCAGGAACTGAAAAGACGCCTGACTTCTGCTCCCATACTTGTGCCACCGGATTTCACTAAGGACTTTGTTATCTACTGTGATGCCTCACGACACGGACTAGGTTGCATTCTTATGCAGGATCGTCGTGTGATTGCTTATGCATCTCGACAGTTGCATCCACATGAGGAGAACTATCCTACACATGATCTAGAACTTGCAGCCGTAGTCTATGCACTTAAGACCTGGCGACATTATCTCCTTGGTAATCGTTGCGAGATCTACACCGATCACCAGAGTCACAAGTATATCTTCACCCAACCAGATTTGAATCTTAGGCAAAGACGTTGGTTGGAGTTGATCTCCGATTACGACTTAGGGATTACCTACACCCCGGGCAAGGGCAATGTCATGGCTGATGCGCTAAGTCGGAAATCCTATTGCAACAATCTCATGTTGCAGCAGGGCCAACCACTTCTCCATGAGGAATTATGTAAGCTTAACCTTCACATCGCTCCTCACGGATTCCTTTCAACTTTGGTGGCGAAACCTACTCTTGTGGATCATACCATAGAAGCCCAGAAGCATGATACTGGAATTACCCGGATCAAGAGAAACATTGCCAAGGGTATTGCTGGTAGTTTCTCCATAGATGACCGAGGTGTTGTTCTCTTCCAAAACCGGCTGGTGGTTCCCAAGAAGCAACATCTTCGGCAACTGATTCTTAAAGAGGCTCATGAATCTCCTCTCACGATTCATCCCGGTAGTACTAAGATGTATCAGGATCTACGCCAGAGATTCTGGTGGACTAGGATGAAGAGAGAAATTGCTGAGTTCATTGCTAAATGTGACGTTTGTCGTCGCGTTAAGGCAGAACATCAAAGACATGCTGGCACCCTTCAGCCTCTAGCTATTCCTGAGTGGAAATGGGATAAAGTTGGTATGGACTTCATCACCGGCTTTCCCAGGACCAAGAGAGGGAATAATGCTATCTTCGTAGTCATTGATCGTCTCTCCAAAGTGGCTCACTTCCTACCTGTTCGAGAGAGTATCACTGCTAGCCAGCTTGCTGACTTGTATATTTCTCGAATAGTGTCACTTCATGGTGTCCCACTAGAGATCAATTCAGACCGTGGTAGTCTTTTCACTTCTCATTTTTGGGAGAGTTTCCAGACTGCCATGGGCACCCATCTTTCCTTCAGTACCGCTTTCCACCCTCAGTCAAGTGGTCAGGTGGAACGGGTTAACCAAATTCTCGAAGACATGCTTAGAGCTTGCGTTATCTCATTCGGTATGGATTGGGAGAAATGTCTTCCTTTCGCCGAGTTTGCTTATAACAATAGCTATCAATCCAGTCTCAAGCAAGCTCCTTTTGAGATACTCTATGGACGAAGATGTCGAACACCTTTGAACTGGTCAGAAACCGGTGAAAGACAATTCTTTGGACCGGATATGATCCAGGAAGCAGAAGAGCAAGTTCGCATCATTCGTGAGAATTTGAAATCAGCCCAGTCTCGTGAAAAGAGCCAGTATGATCGTCATCATAAGGAAGTGGCTTATGAAGTTGGCGACAAAGCTTATCTTCGGGTTACTCCTTTGAAGGGTACCCATCGTTTTGGTATCAAGGGCAAGTTGGCTCCTCGTTACATTGGTCCTTTTCGCTTTCTTGCTAAACGAGGAGAGGTTGCCTACCAATTGGAACTACCCCCACATCTTTCTCGAGTTCATGATGTCTTCCACGTCTCTCAACTCAGGCGTTGCTTATCGGATCCCATCCGCGGAGTGGACCACGAAACGCTTGATCTCCAAGATAACCTCACATATCGAGAGTATCCCGTTCGCATTTTGGATCAAGCAGAGCGTGTCACTCGACGTCATAACATCAAGTTTCTCAAAGTTCAGTGGTCCCATCATTCCGAGAGAGAAGCTACTTGGGAGCGAGAAGATCGTCTCCGAATGGAGTACCCTACCTTCTTTCCGTCTACTCCTGAATCTCGGGACGAGATTCTTTCGAGTGGAGGCGAGTTGTCACAACCCTAGTTCTGGTATGCACTAGGTTAGTCTTGTTGTTTGCATCATGGTTAATTTTCAAATGAAATTGAAATGAGGACTTGTGAAACACTCAGAAACCCTTTTTGAAAATGACCCAAATAAAAATTGGTCCAAAAAGGTCCAAGAAAATGTTCTTGTGGCCCTCTGAAAATATTGGTTAGAGATAAAAATCAAACCAATATTATTGGGAGCTCATAAGTATTTATTTTGGGCATTTGGAATTAATGCAATAGTTATTTGCTTGGATATATATTTTTATATATATTATATATGTCCAAAATCCTGATTCTTTATTTTGAGGGGCTTGGATTAATTCCTAGGTCCCTGCAAAATAAAAATGTCAGAAGAAAATAATTGATTTAGCTTAGAAACTAAATCAAAACAAATGTCAGAAAAATAGAAAAGAAAGAAATAAAAGGGGAAGAACTTACCTGGCTTACCTGCCTAGCCCAGCAGCCGGCCCAGGTGACTGGCAGCGCCAGTCACCCTCAACCTCGCGCCAGGAGGCCGAGGCGCGTGCCTGACGCGTGCTCCGCCGCACCGCGCCACCTCCTGCCTCTCTGCTTCATCCCCCTCGCCGCCTGGTGGCTTCTGGACGAGCCACGCACCCCCCGACCCTCTTGCACTCTCCTGGACCTCTCCCCTCCTCTCCCTCGCTTTCTCTCGCAACTCCCGAGCGCCGTCGTCGCCGCCGATCGCCACCACCGTAGCCACTGCCTCTCCCTCGCCTCTCTGACGAGCCTCAGAGCTCCGCCCCACCACCGTGAACTTCTACGCCGCTCCGCAGGACCCCGGACGCCCCGAGACCGCGCCCCCAAGGTCTTCTTCTTCGTACGGCCACCGGACGCCGGCGACGAATTCGCCGCCTCCGACGCTTCCCCGAGTCCATTGAACCCTCAACAGATCCGCGGTGAGCTCCCGGATCTTCCCCCCTGTCCTCGCCGTCGTCTGCGACCTCTAGGTCCTACCCCCGCTGATGGCCGACCTCACCGCCGCCGGCGATGCCGCCGCCGTGGCCACAGCCACGCAAGCTCCAAACTGAGCTTGTCACCGCATCCGCCGCTTCACCAGGAACCCGTAGCACCTCTCCGTTAGCCTCCCCGTGCCCCGTAGCTCCAACCCCGACGAGGCCCGAACTCCGGCGCCGCCGCGAGCTCGTTTCCGGCGAGCTCCGGCCGTCCTAGCTGCTGCCGCTGGCTGGAATGGACGCGGACGAGCTCCAGCTCTCCGTAGATGATCTCAGCTGCGCAGAAGACCCCCCCATATGGAAATCCCGATGCCCTCCGCCGAGTTTGCTGCCGCCGGCGGCTCAACGCCGGCGTGTTGGCTGCGGTTTGACCCGGATTTGACCCCCTGGGTCAATGACAGGCGGGCCCCACCCCTCTTAGTTAGTTGACCATTTAGTTAAATTAATTAGTTTTGTTAATTAGATTAGCCACTGACATGTGGGCCCTGCCCTGCAGACATTTCTGTTAGAATTAGTTTAGAGTTAGTTAACTCAGTTAGTTAACTGAGTCACTGACCAGTGGACCCCACTGTCAGGTTTGACTCTGGACCAGCCCTTTGACTTGCTGACGCAAGCATGACGCAGTGCTGACGCAATAAATATTTTCTGTAATTGTTTTGTTTAGGAAAATCCAGAAAATTGTTTAAAACTTCAAAAAAATCACAGAAATTCAACCGTAGCTCAGAATGAAATAATTTATATATGAATAATGATCAGAAAAATATAAGGAATCTGTTTATGGCATTTTCATGCAGGTTTAACCAACTTATACCTACTGTTTATGTGAAAACACATAATTGGCATTTAAAAATACTTATTTTAGAGTTGCATTTGAACCCTTGGTTCAAATGGAGTTCAACCAAATAAAATGCTAGCTGCATTAGCTCAAACAACATCATAACTTCATGCCATATTCATGCATGATATTGTTGCATATGATTGTGTTTGATTGTCGACACCGTTCTTCTCGATAGGTCCAGCTCCGGAGACCGATCCAGAGTACCTGTCAGAGGAGCAGTGCTCTGCACGTTGTTTTACCAGGCAAGCAAACCCCCTTTGTTCATTCCGATACAACCCCTCTCTCGCTCCCGCTCCCTGTTATTGCATTAGGACAAAAACGACTTCAACTGCTACTTTATGCTGTGGTAGTTGAACCCATTCCTCTGCATGACCTGTCATTCCATAGTAAATAGTTGAAACCCACTAGCATGTGTAGGAGTTGATTGAAGCCATGTTGTGATCTTACCTTGCCTTGCTTGCTATTGCTTAGAGTGTGTCAGGTCTGATTCATCGAGAATGAATTGGAGTACAATGATATGTTCTGATGCCGAGGGTTAAGCGTGTGAACACGATTTGGTAAAGGTAGCGGTGAGAGGCCATGTAGGAGTACATGGTGGGTTGTCTCACTGGAACCGTCCCTAAGAACTGAGTTCCGAGTATGTTGTCCAATGACTAGTTACTACCACACATTGGGTTCCGGTAACTCGACCCCTCTCGACTTATTAATCAACATGATCTCTGTCCAGGAGTTGCAACTAGTTTCTGGTGTTTGTAGGTAGTGTTAGTAGTCTACCAAGTGGCACTCGGCCTGTGGGCTTGGGACAGACTAGGCACCGTGGCACGGTGTACCAAGCGTAGATCCACTCGGCGAGGTGGGCTTGGGAACCCTGCGCACATCATTTGGGGCCGTGAGCGACACCCCGGCCGGATCTCCCCACGGATGGAACCCGAATAGGCGATAAACCTGGACGAGAGACTTGTGTGGTTAGTCAGGTCGTGGCCGACACCCTCGCCAGGCCTCCGCTTGAAGGTTGCCGAGATACACGACGTGTACATGGCGGTAAGTGGCGAGAGCGTGTGTGAAGAGGTACACCCCTGCAGGGTTAACATGATCTATTCGAATAGCCGGGTCCACGGTTATGGACTTCTTGGATGCTTACGTGGTACATAGACAACTTGAAGTGGATACTCTAAAATACTCAAGACAAGTGTGAGTGCTATGGATGGCCTTCCCGTAGGGAGACGGGGATGAATCCATAGTGGTGTATTGTGTGGTGCTTAGTGGACTCGTGTGCGCCACCTCAAAGTTACCAGCAATCGTAGAATAGGATAGCCACTGAGTCAAAGCTGGCTTGCTGCAACTAAACCCCACTTTGCCATCTTGATACAAGTGCATGTATGATAGGATCTGATGTAAGTCTTGCTGAGTACCTTTGTACTCATGTTTGCTTAATTTATGTTTTACAGATGAGATTGATGTCTCACTAGTAGTTCCGCTTGGACTTCGACAAGTAGCTTGTTACCTCAGCTACGATCTTGGACGAGTGTTGTAGATAGTCAGGTTCTTCAGCCTTTTTCATTTGTAGATGTCTGTACTCAGACATGATGTGCTTCCGCTTGTTGCTTGTATGCTCTGAGTGTTGGGTCGTGAGACCCATGTTTGTAATATCCGGCTCCTCGGAGCCTAATGAATAAATACTTTGTTTTATTAGAGTCTTGTTGTGATGCCATGTTGTATTTGCACATATTGAGCATATTGTGTGTATGTTATTGAAATGCTTGGTATGTGTGGGCTCCGACACCTAGTTGTTTACCCTTGGTAGCCTATCTTACAGGGAAATGTCTCCTAGTGCTTCCACTGAGCCTTGGTAGCTTGCTACTGCTCCGGATCACTTAGGCTGACCGGCATGTGTCCTTCTTCATTCCTGTGTCTGTCCCTTAGGGGAAATGTCACGCGTTGTTCCTTTAAGTCCTTGTAGCTTGCTACGACTTGGGTTCATACGTTGATGACTGACACGTTCGTTGCTGGGTCATGAATGCATGTCTCTGTAATTTAGTGCCACTTTTGGTTCATAACTGGTCATGTCGGCCCGGGTTCTCTGTCATATGGATGCTAGCGACACTATCATATATGTGAGCCAAAATGCGCAAACGGTCCCGGGCCAGGTAAGGTGGCACCCGTGGGGATACCGTGCGTGAGGCCGCAAAGTGATATGGTGTGTTACATGCTAGATCGGTGTGACTTAGGATCGGGGTCCCGACAGTATACCGCTCAAAATGGTATTCAATCTCTATTTAAAAATCGAGCTCTGGCACCTCTACAAATCCCTGCTTCCCTCTGCGAAGGGCCTATCTATTTACTTTCATGCAGAGTCATCATCCTCTTATCAAAGAGCACCAGTAGGAGAGCACCTCTGTCGTTGCATGTATTACTATTATTTTGCATTGAGTATGATCATGAATGCATCTCTTTTACCATGAATTGCAATGTCTAGTCAGTCCTTGATTTTTAAAGGTGCTCTGCATTTATGTTTTGCGGTCTCAGAAAGGGCTAGCCAGATACCATCCTGTTATATCCTATCATGATTGTTTTGAGAAGTGTTGTCATCCGAGGTTTATTATTATTGCTCGCTAGTTGATTATGTCATTGATGTGAGTAGTCTTGAGACCTGAAAGTCATTGTGAATGTGGTTAGTTCATGATCTTGTTGAAAACCTGAATGCTAGCTTACATATTTACAACAACAAGAGCAAACAGAGTTTGTCAAAGTTTTTCTTTATCACTTTCAGTTTATCAACTGAATTGCGTGAGGACAAGCAAAGGTTTAAGCTTGGGGGAGTTGATACGTCTCCAATGTATCTACTTTTCCAAACACTTTTGCCCTTGTTTTGGACTCTAACTTGCATGATTTGAATGGAACTAACCCGGACTGACCCTGTTTTCAGCAGAACTACCATGGTGTTGTTTTTGTGCAGAAATAAAAAGTTATCGGAATCGCCTGAAAATCAACGGAGATTTATTTCAGAAAATATAAAAAATACTGGCAAGAAGATCCACACTTGGGGGCCCATGGGCCGTCCTCGAGGGTGGGGGGCGCGCCGCCCTTCCCAGGGCGCCCCCTGCCTCGAGGGCAGCCCGGTGCCCCACCGATGTACCCCCTAGTCCTATATATTCCGTTTTGTGGAGAAAAAAATCAAGGAGAAAGAATTATCGCATTTTACGAGACGGAGCCGCTGCCAAGCCCTAATCTCTCTCGGGAGGGCTGATCTGGAGTCCGTTCGGGGCTCCGGAGAGTGGAGATCGTCGCCATCGTCATCATCAACCTTCCTCCATCACCAATTCCATGATGCTCACCGCCGTGCGTGAGTAATTCCATCGTAGGCTTGCTGGACGGTGATGGGTTGGATGGGATCTATCATGTAATCGAGTTAGTTTTGTTAGGGTTTGATCCCTAGTATCCACTATGTTCTGAGATTGATGTTCCTATGACTTTGCTATGCTTAATGCTTGTCACTAGGGCCCGAGTGCCATGATTTCAGATCCGAACCTATTATGTTTCCATCAATATATGTGTGTTCTTGATCCTATCTTGCAAGTCTATAGTCACCTACTATGTGTTATGATCCGGCAACCCCGAAGTGACAATAATCGGGACCACTCCCTGTGATGACCATAGTTTGAGGAGTTCATGTATTCACTATGTGTTAATGCTTTGGTCTGGTACTCTATTAAAAGGAGGCCTTAATATCCCTTAGTTTCCAATAGAACCCCGCTGCCACGGGAGGGTAGGACAAAAGATGTCATGCAAGTTCTTTTCGATAAGCACATATGACTATATTCGGAATAGATGCCTACATTGCATTGATGAACTGGAGCTAGTTCTGTGTCACCCTAGGTTATAACTTCTACATGATAAATTGCATCCGACGTAATTTCCCATCACCGATCCAATGCCTACGAGCTTTACCTATATTGCTAGTTGCTATTTACTTTCCCGTTGCTTATATCTCAAAAACTATAAAAACACTATCTTTACTTTTATTGCTGCTACCACCACTATCATATTACTGTGCTACTAAACTATCTTGCTGCAGATACTAAGTTTCCAGGTGTGGCTGAATTGACAACTCAGTTGCTAATACTTAAGAGTATTCTTTGGCTCCCCTTGTGTCGAATCAACAAATTTGGGTTTAATACTTTACCCTCGAAAACTGTTGCGATCCCCTACACTTGTGGGTTATCAGTAGTATCTGCATGGGGGTTGAAGCCGAGGACTGGGAACTCTCAGGTATAAAAATGGTCGCACAGGAGGATAAAAATCTTGATAAAGAAAATGATATATTACAAAAGACTTAGTTCATGATACAAACTCTGGAACAGTTCGGACTCGTTAATTCGAACACTACACCCTTGGAGCATTGGCCTTCTATAAGGCGGGCACCCATTAGTACGTCCTCAAAATAGTGCTCTGGTGTGCGGTGGTCGTTGCTTTCGGGCGGACCCTCAACTGCCACCTTTTCGGCCTTCATCTTCTCCCAGTGCATCTTGACACGGGCAATGGCCATTCACACCCCTTTTATACAAGACCACCTCTTAACATTGTCGATTCAGGGCAGCACATCGATGATACGCGGCACGAGGCGAAAATAGATGTCCGGGATATCTTCGGCTAGCCACAACCGGACTATGACGTCCCTCATGGCCGCGTTGGACATCTTATGCAGCTCTGCCCATTGGGCCATCTGGTCATTTAGCAGTCCGGGATGCTTCTGCCCACAAACTGCGACCAAAAGAGCTTCTCCGTCGCATACCCCTCCTGGGCCTGGAAGAATTGGGCAGCGTCTGCAACACTCTTCGGCAGATCCGCATGTGTCTGGAGAACTCCATAGTCGATTAAATAAGGCATACTTTGGGTCCCCGAATTTAGCTTCTAAGAGAAAGGGCTTACTTGCTGCTAACTGTGCGGCTTGACGAATTTCTTCACGTGCTGCGCGGGATTCGGACCACGCCTTCGAAGCGTCTTGAAGGGCCTTGGCGAGTTTGGTCCCCTTCTCCTTATTTTCTTTTTCCAAGGACTCACAATTGGCGGTGATGTCCTTGAGCTTTTGCTCCGTCTCGGTCACCCGTTCCTCAAAACGGTGCCGAGCGGCCTGTTCGGTCGTTAAATCAGCAGTCTCTTTATTAGCAGCCACCTGGCTTACCCTTGCCTGCTCCTTGTCTTGGGCAAGCTCACCCGTTAGGGTCTCCACCGCGGCGGCACCATATGTACACACACGCACATTGCAGCTCTTGAAATTCCACAAAGCCCAGACATAAAACAGGAACACAACAAGATGTATCTTATACCTTGAGCTTGGTCGAGTCGCGTGTTAACAAGGACTAGGTCCTCATCGGCTCGCTCCAGTTTCCGTTTGAGTTCGGAAACTTCTGCTGATTGGGTAATCACCGCTAACAGCGAAGCCTGTTTTAATACAAACAGAAAGTATGTTACCACCTGACAACTGATTAACGATCCTCTGCTCGATTTTATTTCAAAAAACCAACCAGAGTCTCAGGGGCTACTATCTATATATAGGAATATTTCTCGTAAAAATGATTAAAAACATTACATTGCATACCTCGAAGCCCGCTAGCAGCTGGAGAAGGCTTCGTTCAGCCTGCCCTTGGCGGACCGAATTTTCTCAAACACCATACCCATCACGATGCGGTGCTCGTCTAGGACGGATGCACTTTGGAGTGCCTCCGCCGTGGTATTTGGCGCCTCCGGATTGGCAGAGGTCGCCGCTCCATCTTCTCCTGCAGGGGGTCGCTCATTAGACTCCGAAGCCCTACGGACCTCCGGAGTAGTATGCTGCTGGGGGTCGGATTGACTGAGGCTCCTGTCACCGGTCTTCATGGGGGCTGTACCCCGTAGTCCTCCGGCAGCCGAGGCATTACCCTCTGGCGCCTTTAAATCACCCCTCCCCCCGCGCCTCTTCAAAGCTTGGGGAGGGCCTGTGAGATACCACCTCGGCGTCATCCACCCTAGGTGGCGGGGAAGCCAATGGAGGCGACTCACTCTCCATCATCTCCGGCGCCAAATCTCCCGAGGATGAAGATAGCTGGGGAAGATCGTGGGCCAGACTAAAAGATATAACTTAAGAGTTATCATCATGGGTCACAGAGATCGAATAAAGTGAAGGATCCCAGGCTACTTACGAGTCGGCTTGGGGCTTGGTCCGGCGACGATGCTTCGGGATGGCCTCGGCGTCTGACTCCGAGTCATCAGGGATGATGATTTTGTCCCTCTTGGAGGCTTCGGCCTCCAGGTCTTCGGAGGCCGCCCTCTTCTTGCCCTTGCGGGGAGGATCTTCCTCTTCTTCCTCCCCTTTGTCGTCATCGTTGCTCTCGTGGGAGGATAGGACATCAACTTCTCCAGACATTGCGTCTGAAGTGCCCTCCTCTTTCTTCTTCTTATTCTTGTCCTTCTTAAAACTACTAGGGAAAAGCCTAGCAGTAGCGCTGGTATTTTGCCTATCAGTAGCCCGGGTAGCCGCGCTACTGATAAGGCGCTATAGCTAACATGTAGCAGTAGCGCGTGTCATACTGCTATACATGGCTAGCAGTAGCGGGCTTTATTTATACGCGTTGCTGCTAATATCTGCATTGCTTTTTAGAAGGACGTGCTACTGGTAAGGGAATGCTACTACTAACTTTATTCCCCTCGCTATTGCTAGTTTTATTAGTTTCTGTTTTTTGTGCATATTTGTTTTGTATTTGAACATGCTTTATACAATAATCTTTAGAATATCATACACATACAAATGTAATCATAGCATATACATACAAATAGTCTCATCAAATCATGTCATCATCATAATCATCATCCAACACAAAGTGGTCTCTCGTCATCATCTCGAAAATAGCTATACAAGTCTCGATTACTTGCAACTACATCGTCATCCATCTAAACAATGATATACGCAAGAAGAGCTATCACTATGAGTTAGGGTGGAACTATGCAGTACATGAGTTCGTATCCCTCTCTCACATTAGCGTGAACCTAAACTAACTACTGGTTGTCGCTCGGAAACCGGAAACCGGTACACCTGGGCCTGACACTCCAGCCACTCGTCGTATACTCCTGGCGTAGCACTTCTTCGCCATCGATGATCTATGCACCTGCATCGTCACTTGAGTCGATGATATGCAACATATATAGTTGAGCAACAGAAAGAGACAGACTTGGCAAAAATAGAAGCAACATATCATAAGCTTAAATAACAAAGTTCATCATACCCAAAATGCCCTAACTAGAGTGATCTTCGCTAGTCGAGGAGGACAGTTTAATTACGTCACAAATAAAGTTTCATCGTGCATAACTCAAAGTTTCGTCATACAGAAAGTATGGACTAAACGGACACATTGTCATATATCCACAATCACTCCAACATGTCGTGCCATCCATCCAAGTCAGGGAGATAGTCCTCGAGCTTAGTGAAAGGCTTCAAGTCGAGACGCTGAGCGGCTACGCGTGTTCGGACATCTTCCCGCGACATTTGTCCTTCTTCGTAGAACATCCCAGTTTTTTTGACGACCTCCTTCATGATGATTTAGGCAAGTTCACGCTAGATGTGATAGAACTTAGCTCGAACTCAATGATCCTTTATATCTCCTAAGTTCTTTGCCCATTGTAGAATATGGGCATCGCCGGATTTAGGTGACATCCGAAGGTTCTGATGACCCTGCCTATACTCCAGCATGTGGTGTAGGATATAGAATCCATCATTAAGAAAATTCACTCGGTTGCTGGATGCAGCAGAAGTCGGTCTTATGGCCGAAGGTGGGCCTACCTTCCCTTTTCTTCTTGTCCTTGACCTCTCCACCCCGTGTGCCATAGTAAAACATAGCACTGTCGAGAACAGACTTGATGTGGGTGTAATCCTTTTTTTAATGTTCTTCGACGAGTCCAAGTAAAGAGCGCGAGAGTAAAAAGGGTAGAGGATGATGAGGACGGTGCGCCCGCCGCTGCGCAAAATAACTACACCTCAAATTAATTAGCCTCCACCGTGCAAATGAATGATTGAAATCGAAGGAAGGATATCCACACGGATGACTTACAAGGGATGATAAGGCAGGAGAATCGCTTCCTTGTCCTTATTGGCGAGCATGAAACTGGCGATGTAGTCCCTCATGTATTCACGGTGCTTTGCATAGACTCCCAAGAAGCCCTCGTGCATGAAGTACGGGTCAGCGACACAGATATAAGGTATCTGCTCAACCCCGATGAGGTAGTCCATGTGCAAGGCATAAAGGCGGACAAACGTAAAATCCAGCTTCTTCACGTGAAACATGTCGAAGATGTAATCGAATCGAAGGAAGAACTTCTCCGCAGGGAATGTGTCGACGTATGACAATTTTCGCGGCACGTTAACCATGTAGAGTGGGTATCCTGGATTTTTCGAGGTGATGAGGCCTTTCTCTATCCGCATCACATCGTCATGAAGTCTCCTTAGATCACCGAATCTGGCCCCTAGCGCTGCTTTAGGTAGGATTGGTTCACCGACGATATGCCATTTTGCCACACCGAGGATAGGTATACGGTCTTGAGCCCGAGGCTGCTGAGGCGGCTGGATCATAGAAGTAGCTTTGTTACCTTTCCTCGGTCTCTTCCTATGCTTCTTTGGTACCGGAAGGTCGTCTATAATACGTTCAGCCTCCAGAGGCGGCAATTCAGGCACCGAAACGCTCAAACCCTGAGTAGGCGCCATTATTGAGATACTGTTGAGTGTCATCGTCATCCTCATCCTCATCTATGGCGGCGTCATCAGCGACTAATGGAGCCTCTTCCTCACCTCGTTCGCTATCACCCAGCATGACAGCCGAAGCTAATTGGGTAGGTGGGGTGTTTATGTTCATACCTAACTGCGTGCTCGTGGGTGTGCTCCCAGCCACCTCCAGACGAAGCAGACTCTTTGTCCACAGCAGGACGCACCCATTGCAACCACCTAGCCGCCACGGGGTCTCATCGTCATCCCCCTAGTACCGGAAGAGCCAAATTCTCGTGGCCCAGTTTGACACTGGCCACGGAAACCTTGAAGACGTCCGGGGGGATCAGCCGGTCGTGGAACAATGGTTCCTTCGGCTTCATTATCATCGCCTTCCCGACGTCCACCTTCTAGTCACCGATGGTGTACAATATGGTGCACGGGTTTACATCGGCCTTCAAAGACATGTATGTGACGTGAGACATCCGAAAAGGCAACGAAAACGGGAGATTATACATTTATTGAAGAGGGCTGGTGTGACAGATACCATGAGGGCGTCGAGCTCAGCCAAAGACGAAGCACCGCCGAGCACGTCCGATACGGAGGACAGGCTGCTATGAGCAGGTGCGGGAACCGGTGCGGGAGCCGGTGCAGGTGCTGGTGTAACACTAGATGAGCTGCTCCCGAAGAAGTCGGCAAGGGGAAAGTCCGCTGCATTTTTTTCTTCTGGATTTTGCTTGCTCGAACTGACAACGGCCGGAACCAAGCCACCAGACAAATCTGCAATCGCGTGTTTTGCGGTAGCTACCGCTGTTTCGACTATCTCAGCTGATTTCTTCTCAACCACAATCTCAACCTTCTTGTCGATGTTTTCTTCAGTTAACCTCCATCTTTCCTTTCTCTCCTCCGTGGTCTCACGGTAGTACTTCTTCCATGTGGCGCCGTCTCCGACACCGTGCACGCGTCCATACACCGGCCGAGTCTCCACCGGGAGTCCCTTCAATATGTTCAACACCCGGTTGAATGGGGTGTCCCACTTGGGCCTCGCCAATGCCTCAGACGGCGAGTTGCTTTCGGCCGCAATACTGTGCTGCTCTCTCTACAAAAGGAACAAGGACCGTTTACAAATATGAGTAAACGTGTAGTCGAATTGATCAGAAACTAAAATTACCAGCAGTCTGATGAACTCCGTCGTGACCGGGTCCGTCTCGAAATCCTTCTTGACTGGGTCCCAATGGTGTCGGGCCCTGAGGACGTCACGCTCCTACGGGACAGTGAAGTCCGCCAAGGGGTCTGGGATGCCCAGACGTTCGCATTCCGTGTCCTCCTTGGCCCATATGGACCTCTTCCCGCCGTAACCACGGCTTCTGAGGTGGTGGGACTCCATGTTCCTCTCTTGAAGCCCCTTCATGTACCTCGACTTCTTTTTGGCAGCTTCGGCCTCGCAAGCCGCCTCGAATATTTGAAACTGCTTTTCCGTGATTTTCGGATTATCCTTTACAATCTCGGAGTAGAGTTCCTTTTTCTTGATGATCCGATGTTGCACCCGTGCTTTCCAGGCGGCCAACGCATCGCTAAACTTGGTCATGGCATGTTTGTTTATCTTCTTCATTGCCGGGTCTTTATCTAGATTTTTATAATCCTTTTCACTCCGTCCCGGGAACAAGAATATCTGGTGGAGCTTGTTTAGGAGGGAGGGCCTCATATTATCTATCTTCTGTAGTTTCTCATCGTTGATGTTGGCGGTTCTCCGTACGATGCACCCTATTTGATTGCCGTAGCACGCACGTGCTTCCACGGGCGTTTTTGGCTCAAAAATGCTGTTGTCCACCTCCGTGACCACCAGTCTAGTAGTACCGAGCTTGTTTATGCGCTGTTGCCTCTTTGCTTCTGGTTCTATACCGGCTCCGCTAGTCTCGGTGCCAGTCTCATCTCTGCGCCGGTCTCGATGTCGGTCTCAGTCTCAGCGCCGGTCTCGATGTCAGTCTCAGTCTCCGATGTGACAGGTGGGCCAGCAACATCAACCGTTGATCGTCGGCTTCCCTGAAAAATTCGTCTACCGCCAGGTAGACGTTGCCGCAATCACCAGAACCATGTCCTTCATCGTTGCTAGCCATGTTTCCTACGATTAAATCTAGTCAATTAATTCTAGACCTAATAAAATGAATAATGACATAAAAAAGGCCTATGTTTTGGAGGAACATTGACTCCTTCCTGGTGCGGCAAATCCCAGGCACTCGATATGTGCTAGTTTGTAGCACAAGTCATGCCGAAATTCATGGAAAATTTCGGCATGACCTTTGCTAAAAAGTGGACAAATCGAGCACCTGAAATTTGCCGTAACGGAAATGAATCAACATTCCGGCAAAACATAGGTCACTCGGCTTCATTCCCTAGAAATAACAAAAGGCCACTTGGGCATAATCGAACCACTTCAATGTTGCATATAACATGAGGAAACACTATTGAGGAATTTGCATATATAACATGACTACTTTAATGAAAAGATATAATCAACAATAAAGGAATATGCAAATGAACATCAATGACATATATCATATAACATCAATCTTGTTTTTTGCTTACATAGCAACAATTACTTTAACCAAGTTTTTGAAAAGAAAAACAATTCTGTTTTTTGTTTATAGCTAAATGCCATAGCTACTATTTTTTATTTATACCTAAATACTTTTGTTTTTAGTTAAAAGTCTAGGAACTCCATTTTCTCTAACCCTTCTGATCTCACCAAAATTTCCACAGCAAGACCTTAGTACCTACACCCAATTTCTTAAAACATATTCAAGTCCATAGTCCAAATAATTCAAATTTCAGTTGAATGAAATTTGGACCGGATTCAGGTTCGTAGTCCAAATAATTTTTTATAGCTAACTGTTTTTTTGTTTATAGCCTCTATTAATTTAAAGCTAAATGATACTATTATTTACATACCCTCTATTAATTTAAAACTAAATGGAATTACTATTTAGGCATTTTCATAAAAATTTGCCCTAGCTAATTTCCTAAAAAAATGCTAATCATTTTTCCTGAATGCTAAAAAAATGCCTATTACCCTAAACTAATCTAGGGTTCATATGAACACCTAGGGTTCATATGAACACCAACACAGCAGCAACATTTGAATTTCCCTAGCACAGAGAGAGAGAGAGGAGGGTAGGGGAGAGGAGAGGCACAGCCTTATGGTCGACGGCGAGGGTAGGCTCGGGCTCGGGCGGCGGAGGTCCTGGGCGGGCTCGGGCGGCGGCGGTGAGGTCGAGGGCGGCAGCGGTGAGCTCGAGAGAGGTGATGGTGAGGTCGACGACGGCCTTGCGTGGTGGCGGAGAGGTCGACGACGGCCTCGGGCGGCGGTGGTGAGCGGCCTCGGGCGGTGGCGGTGTGGTCGAAGGCGGCAGGGCGATCGACGGCGGCGATGGAGGAGTTGGGGGACAGAGGGGAGAGGGGGAAAAGGACTTAGCAAAATTTTGAGCCCGTGGGGGGTTAAGTCAAAATAGCTATAGCGCGTTAGGCAAAACGCGCTACTGCTAAGTTAGCTATAGCGTTTTCCAGAAAAACGCGCTACTGCTATGCCTTTCTGTTTTTTTATTTTTCTTTTGTTTTTCTTTGCATTTTTTTCCATTTCTCCTTTTTCCATTTCTTTCATTTTCATTTACTTTCCTACTTATTTTCTATTTATTTTCTTTTTCTTAGTAGTAGCGCGCTACACCAGAAAAGCATTGCTACAAGGCATTTAGCAGTAGCGTGCTTTCCATAGACTCGCTACTACTATTCCTAGCCTACCGGGAACAGTGTGGGAATTCTAGTAGTAGCGCGTTTTCCTGGAGGCGCGCTACTGCTAATACCATTTCTGTAGCGTGTGTTTTTGACAAGCGCTACTGCTAAATATTAGTAGCAGCCTTCCATGACCAGCGCTACTGCTATACCTCTGTGTATAAGGTTTTCCCTAGTAGTGTAACCGGCGCCTGGTACAACGCTGGAACCAGCATCCTCATTAGTAGAGGATTGGCTGTGTCTTCGGGGAGCGGAGCTGGACACCACATCCGCTCCGCCTTCTTGATCCAAACCTGTTTGGGATGGGCTACTCAATACCATCGGAAAGATGAACCTATTAGTGTTCAGAGGTTTAAGAATTGACCTCGGTGGCCGGATGGTTCCAGTCGAGGCCGGTGTCATCTGATGACTTTGGCCATGTCTTCTGTTTCTTAAAAAGCAGCTTCCAAATCCCTTTATCCGTCGTGCCGTAGAACCGCTATAGGTTTCGCGGTCCTTCCGGATTGAACTCCCACATCTTGCGGGGCCGCCGTTGGCAGAGAAGTGTGCGGCGGATCAGCATCACTTGGACTACATCAGGAAGGGTAATCTCCTTGGCTATCATACTCTTGATGCGTTTTTGCAACAACAACACCTCAGGGACCGACCCCCAGTCCGGACCCTTGTCGGTCTAGGATGTGAGCCTCAGCGGGGGTCTGGATCTAAAGGCTGGAGCGGCATCCCATTTGGAGCCGCGGGGTTCTGTGATATAGAACCATTCTTGTTGCCATATCTTGACGGTGTCCACAAATACCCCCTTTGGCCAGTTAACCTTGGGGAGCTTGATCACCATGGCACCACCACAGTCCGCGTGTTGCCCATCAACCACCTTCGGGATGCGGAGAAAGGCCTCACACACAACAATGAACGCCAAGATGTGAAGGAACGAATTTGTGGCCAGATCGTGAAAATCCAGCCTATAGTAGAACATGAGGCCCCTTACAAAGGGGTGAAGGGCGAATCTGAGTCCGCGGAGGAAGTGGGGGATGAACATCACCCTCTCGTTGGGATCCGGAGTAGGGATGACCTGCCCTGGATTGGGAAGCCTGTGCTTGATCTCCGCGGTTAGATATCGCACTTTCCGCAGCTCCTTGATGTTCTCCCCCATGACGGAGGAGGCCATCCATTTGCCTTGAAAGCCGGCCATGGTCGGAGGAGTTGCAGGGGGAAGAAAAGCTTGGAACTTGGGCGCTAGAGCTCGAGGATGGAGAGGCAGAGAAAGAATGAGGCGTGGGGTGGAAGAGTTGGATTCTACCCGCTTATATGGACTGCGAA
Organism: Secale cereale; assembly: GCA_902687465.1. NCBI lineage: Eukaryota > Viridiplantae > Streptophyta > Magnoliopsida > Poales > Poaceae > Secale > Secale cereale. The sequence goes on from LR738713.1 coordinate 339,701,765, forward strand.
TATCAAGCGTCCCCCTCCCTCAAGCCTTAAAACTCGCCTGTTCCCAAGGGGTCATGCGAGCGGCATGGTTAGATTACCAAAACTCGTATTGATGGGAATCCCGCAATAGAGGGCACGATCTCTGCTTAGACAAGACGTGTCAATGGGAGTTGCGTATTAAAATGCAAGGCAGGAGGCCCGAAAAATGGTTCAAAATTATGGTAGAGCCAAACGTGACGTTTCGTCGGAAAAAGCTGTCGCTGGATATACTTTTCGTGCTTTTGTGGTCAGGAGGTTAACCTATTATATATAGAGCCGGATATAGATCTCTTGCCCGGAGGACTACTTTGGATTATTCAAAGAAGGAACCTGCCTTGCGATGCCGAAGACAACTGGCGTGCCGAACTCATCGTCATCAGAATACTGGTTCAGGGGCTACTGAGGGAGTCATGGATTATGGGGTCCTCGGGCGTCCAGGCTACGTAACGTGGGCCGGACTAATGGGCCATGAAGATACAAGATGGAAGACTTTCCCCCGTGTCCGGATGGGACTCTCCTTGGCATGGAAGGCAAGCTCGGCGTGCGGATATGAAGATTCCTTTCTCTGTAAACCGACTCTATACAACCCTAGCCCCCTCCGATGTCTATATAGACCGGAGGGTTTAGTCCATAGAGGCATTCATCATCATACATGCTAGACATCTAGGGTTTAGCCATTACGATCTCGAGGCAGATCAACTCTTGTAACCCCTATACTCATCAAAGTCAATCAAACAGGAAGTAGGGTATTACCTCCATCAAGAGGGCCCGAACCTGGGTAAACATTGTGTCCCCTGCCTCCTATTACCTTCGATCCTTAGACGCATAGTTCGGAACCCCCTACCCGAGATTGGCCGGTTTTGACACCGACACTGCCCCAGACCGTCTAGTGCTCACGGATTTCAACGCGGTTCTTGCAAGCCAAGCCCGTAACCCTGAGCGTTTTTACACCATCGGTGGTTTCCACTGTAGCGAATTTGTAGTCGGTGTTGTTGAAAAACCTAGCGAAACGGTTGCAAGGATCCATGGCCATGCAGTAGTGGTAGATGAGCACATGATGGCGCACACACAACGGGGCAACGGCAACCTTCTGATCTATGTTAGGACGACCGCCGGTGTACTAGAGGTCGATGATGACCACCTTGTACTTATCTCGAGCAAGCAACTGCTCAACGGTGTTGATGTAGTCGTCCACCACGCCCGAGTCGATGGTGTACACCAGCAAGAGACCCGTCTCCCTCGCGTGGGTTTCCACTTTATGCTTACCGAACTCCATTGGAGCGCCGCTAGACATCCTGTCGTGGAATTGTTACGGCAGATGTTCGGTTTAGCGGACTTAGTCGTGAGGCCGCGCATCTATGTAGTAGCTTGAGAGGGGTTGAGCGGAATCGAGAGACGCAACGCAAGACAAAGGTTTAGACAGCTTCGGGCCCCGGGAAACATCATCCGGTAATAGCCCTACATGCTGTTTGAGGCTAGATCTCATTATGACCCTCATGGTGTCGCCGGTAAACCGGCTCTTTGTGTCTAGCCCTAGAAACTTGTGAGAACTTCCCCCTCTTTGGGGAGCCCTGCCCCTCCTTATATATGTTGAAGGGGCGGGTTTACATGACTAGTCCTAGTAGGATTAAGATTGCTTTCTTACAAGGAGTCCTAGTCTTGCTTCCTTTGTAAGAGAATATTCCTTGTGCTTCCTTCATAAACCGGCCCACCATAACATGAACCGGCCTTCTGGGCCTTGGGCCTTGTCACTCGTGATCCGCCCGCCAGGTTACCAGTGAATCGTCAAGTGTAAACCGTCAAGTAAACCGCCAAGTCTGGCCGGGTCATATCTCCGGCCGGGTTACGCCGCGGGGTATATCCCTGACATTAGCCCCCAGTTTAGCTTAGATTTATCCATGGTAAACTTATGCTGCATAATAAACGCAAGAACAAATCTGACAGGTTGTGCTCCGAGTTAAGAATTTCTTGTAAACCGGCACCGGATCATCCTCAAATCCTTCTCATTTTCTCCTTGATATGTATCCATGATCTCATACCAAATCTCCTTAGCAGACATTTTCAAACATTACCAATGCAAAAAATCCAGGCACTTCTTCTGAAAACTCCGGGTCAATAGTCCAGCTTCATAATCAATTTGCTTGCATAAGAAATATTGTAAATCAAGAATCCATTTGAATCGGCCTTCAATGCTCTTGTAGCCCCCAAGTCTTAAGAGGAGAACATAGTGATATCTTAAGACTTGTTTGAATATAATGATTGCAATCTTGAAGAAATCCAGATTGTTCATCTCAGTCACTAGTCAAAACTGAATATTCCACATATGTAGCCCCCAAGTGCCGGGTCATTATGTAATAATGAGCAGGGACTTTGTATATACTTCATTGAAAATAGCATTGAATAATGTAACTCCCATTATGGGGCTTGACTTGTTGACAGGAGCAATTGGTAGCCCCCAAGAGCCGGGTCATTACAATGTGATGAGTCGGGTCTGCAATAAGGTGAGAAAAAACTGACTTTGCATTAGCCCCCATGTGTCATGGTGCATGCTTGCAGCGACATGAGACTTGCATATTTGATGTAATCTCAATTTGAATAATGTAGCCCCCAGGTGCCGGGTCGTAAGCCTGCAACGACTCGGGACTATTCCTTTGGAGAATAAATCACTTCCATCGATGAAATAATATCGATTGCACTTAAAGCGACTTTGAAAACCTCAATCATAATATTGATAACCATAATAAAAATCCAGCCATGTTGGCTATTAAAGATTTGAATAATATAATCCGGTTTGAAAACCGGTTCCAGTGATATTTGATCATAACCAGGCCGGGTTAATAAACATCGGTCATTATTTTATCTCATACTGGCGACTTATAGTCGAAAGCCAGGCCGGTTTAATAAACACCGGTCATTATCTTATCTCATACGGGCGACTTATAGCCAAAAGCCAGGCCGGTTTAATAACACTGGTCATTATAACTGATCATGCACTGCCAACCTGTTTTTTGGCTCTTTGTCGGCTCATCATAAAGGCCGATCCGGGTTATGATGAACGCCGGTTTGATTCTCGCTGGTGTTCATGACCCAGACTTTTAACTTTGTAGACATATGGTCAACCTTGTAGTTGCCCAATCCTGCATCAATAGACTTGGTTAAAAACAAAAATTTGTGAAATCGTAGAAACAAAACATTTTTGGCAAATAAAACCATGTAGTCGAGGCTTTTTGCGAGCTGCCAGGCTCCAAATTCGAGGCTTTCTGTGAGCTGACAGGCTCTAAATCGAGGCTTTTTGCGAGCTGCTAGGCTCCAGGCTTTTTGTGAGCGGCCTTTAGGCTCTAGGCTTTTTGTGAGCTGCCTTTAGGCTCTAGGCTTTTTGCGAGCTGCCAGGCTCCAGGCTTTTTGTGAGCGGCCTTTAGGCTCTAGGCTTTTTGTGAGCTGCCTTTAGGCTCTATATTTGACATTTTCATCGATACTACCCAATGTTTCAAGACCTCTGAGGGATCTTGTCTTTAGGTGATCGGCTGGATGATTGTCAATGGT
>LR738713.1:339714292-339724919 GCA_902687465.1 Secale cereale
AAGAAAACTAGTACAGATGAATCCAGGGGAGAAATGCTTATGGATTGTAACCATATGAATGAAGCAACCAATATGGGGTGGGGGTGTATATCCTGAAATCCTCCAAAATTCCTTCAGAAATCGTAGTACATTGTGATTGTAAACTTGGGAAAAGGTGCAAAAAATTGAACTCCCTTATGGTTAACATTTAACAGGAAAGGAACATCACCTCGATATACATCTCCTTCAGGCACAGAAAGCATCTCTGGAAACTGACAACTAGGTCCAGGTTGGGGCCGACAAATTCTAGTGCCAAGACCTTCACTGTGCACAGAATCTGGGTGAAGCTTTTCTGGATGACAGACGAACATACATCTTCAAAACTAGAAATAATGTTGATATCAAGAAGGAGAGGTAGAATGCGACAGTTGTACCTGAAAGTAGTAGTATTTGACAGACGAGTAGCCCAACACTGTCAATTTCGGCGCCGAAATGACATTGATTCTTGTTGGACCTTGCTGATCAACTAGAAGTAATCTCTCAAGTGAAGGTGTGTCCTCAATGACCATATTGCGGTCCACCTTTTGTGATCTCTCGTTGCAACACCAGCAACACACATAAATAGTCCAGAGAGTCCTGGAGGAGATGTGGAAGCTACTCGACTAATTCATCGCCTAAAGATGAAGTAACTCGAGTGCAGTACAGCCACGGAGCAGGCACTCCATGTCATCCTTTGGGATGCAGACGATGACAAGGTCGAGGTGCTATAGTCATGGTATAGAAAGAGCGGGAGCGCCATTAAGGGGGGGATGGTAGTTCATGAACTTGGCGAGGCGCAGCGTGGGCACGGAGCAGAGCACGAATGTTGGCAGCGAGTGCATATGCCCATCATTAAAAGTGAGCTCCTCGAGCTGATCTAGTGTGTGGGATCGGAGCCACTCGTCAAGCTTGGCTCGGTCCTTGCCATTGGAACGGAACTTGCCCATGTTAAGGCCTCTGATTGGAACTTGGTGACTGCCGACGATCTGGAAGAACGCATCCAAGCTTTCGTGATAGCCATGGCAGAGCTCGTGGGCGTCGAGGAGGTTGAGAGGGGTGGAGAGCCATAGGGGGCGCCACCACCGGGAAAGGGCGGTTGTCCTCACCCCATATTTGACTGGGAGAAGGGATATGATTGTTAGAGATATGCCCTAGAGGCAATCATGTATGATGCTATTTCCAATGTGTTTATGAATAATGATAGTCCTTGGATGTAATCAATGATACTTGTTGGCAAGTACTTGACTCGTTTGTGACATCTTGTGTTGTAGGATACATCCTAAATTGTCCCTAGTCGTAAGGGATGTGTGGACACACGTCATACTAGACTAGCATATGACACGGTGGATGGATCGGTCTCACTAGCCATGGGGCATTGGATGCTAACCGGATAATATGGACTTGGAAAGATCTGGTCAGAATCAACATAGTCGGATCCGGGTCAAGATAAGGTCCGAGTCAGACATGCCCAACTATGAGACGCAACGATATGTCATATGTGAGTCTCTAGTGCAACATACGTTATATGTCCTAAGACCTGAGATGAAGCTACTCGGGATAGTGACAGACTTCCTTTAGGCCGACCAAACGCTACTCCGTAACTGGGTAGTTACAAAGGTAGGTTTCGGGCTTGTCCAGACCCATGCTGTGAGACATGGTCGAGCAGATGGGATTTGCCCCTCCGATTAGGAGAAATATACTCTAGGCCCCTCGTGTGATCCGACCAGGATAAGCATGGCCATGCGACAAGGATTATGAGATAATCTGGATAGTGGTCATCATCACTTGAACGAGAAAGAGGTCGGGCTAGCACAAGGATGACAATCTCGCCTTGAGCCCGACAACATATATCGCGAGGCAAAGGGAATAGAAGTGTGACATGTTGTGCAGGTTCGCCTAACCAGCTTCATAGTCTACTTGGTGTTTGGCATGCCCTGCTAGAGGCCGCTACCAACCGTGCAGATCGGAGGTGATCCGAACTGCGACCAAGCTGGCTTGAACCTAAGGGCTCGCACTCTTAAGGGAAGGAACCTAGGATGTCGGATCCAGTGACACTGGTCGGATGTGATCCGAGCTGTATTCGGATTGTGGCTGAGTAGACTTGTGGGCTTTAGGATCCGTGCGAGGCCCAACTGTTGAGCCCACAACGGATGCCTATAAATAGTGGAGGTGCGGCACACTCATTCGGTTGATCGCTTCAGCGTCGTCATTAGGGCTTTGCATGTGTTGCAACTAGCCACCTACACTCGCCACCGGTTGTGTGATCGGACCTAGTAGTCCGCCACACGATGTTCCTCCTGCACGTGTGGATACCATTAGATGCGGTGCACTTGCGCCGCTCCGGCGAACCTGTTCACGGGACTCGATCGACTGCGTGGGAGATCGACGAGGAGGAGACGACTCCGGGGATGCGTTGCCCCAACTCTACTTCCGTTGCACAGCACTGCGTGTCTATTGGTAATGATCTGTGATCCATCTCCCTTAGCATGTTCCTAGATGTTCTGCACGTAGGAAAATTTTAATTTTCATTTGACACACCCTACGGTAGAACCCAACAGTGGTATTAGAGCCTCTGCTATAGGATTTGGATTCAGATCGTATGCATATTGGATATGTGGAGGCGACAGATAAGATCTGTTGTTGTTTATGAGATCGACTATGTGCATGGTCGATAAGATCAATTGCACATGGGGATTGAAGTGGCTATGTTTTCTGTCAATCAGGATCGATGAGGATGTGACACAACCTACCTCTACCGGTCCATTATCCGCCATCGGGTTTAACATTGAAACGTAAATCCGAATCGGATTCACGATGATCTATGAGATCGGTCAGATCATAAAATTCAGCGTGAACGAAGTTCAGATGCGATATGTGATTTCCGTGTGCGTAGCGCCATGTATTTCATACCCAACACACAAACCGGTAGAATGCGATTCTATGCATAACCTTGTTTTGCAGGTTTGATGTGAATAGTATGGATCATGTGTACGTGATGCATGTGTGTAAATTATACATGGCCCAATGCAAATTGCTGTTTTTTTTGCCTATTTCAGTGTTTCGCAGAAAAGGAATATCAAACGGAGTCCAAACGGAATGAAAATTTCGGAAGAGTTATTTTTGGAAACGTATCTACCCAGAAGACTTGGAGTACAAGCGAGGGAACGAGAGAGGCGGCCACGTGGGTCTAGGGCGCGCCCAGGGGGCAGGCGTGCCCCCACCCTCGTGGACCCCCTCTGGCTCCCCCGATGCCCTCCTTCCTCTTATATATATCCACGTACCCTGAAAACATCGAGGCAACAGAGAAAACCCTAATTCCATCGCCGCAACCTTCTTTTCCCGTGAGATCCCATCTTGGGGACTGTTCCGGAGCTCCACCGGAGGGGGGATCCATCACAGAGTGCTTCTACATCAACACCACAGCCTCACCAATGAGGTGTGAGTAGTTTACCATAGACCTTCAGGTCCATAGTTATTAGCTAGATGGCTTCTTCTCTCTTTTTGGATCTCAATACAAAGTTCTCCTCGATCTTCGAGGAGATCTATTCGATGTAATCTCTTTGTGGTGTGTTTGTCGAGATCCGATGAATTGTGGGTTTATGATCAAGATTATTAATGCACAATATTTGATTCTTTTTTGAAATCTTTTATGTACGATTATAATATCCTTGCAAGTCACTTTGAATTATTGGTTTGGTTTGGCCTACTAGATCTATAGTTCTTGCAATGGGAGAAGTGCTTGGCTTTGGGTTCAATCTTGCGGTGTCCTTTCCCAGTGACAGCAGGGGCAGCAAGGCACGTATTGTATTGTTGCCATCGAGGATAAAAAGATGGGGTTTATATCATATTGCTTGAGTTTATCCCTCTACATCATGTCATCTTGCTTAAAGCAGTACTCTGTTCTTATGAACTTAATACTCTAGATGCATGCTGGATAGCGGTCGATGTTGGAGTAATAGTAGTAGATGCAGAATCGTTTCGGTCTACTTGTCATGGACATGATGCCTATATATAATAATCATGCCTAGATATTCTCATAGCTATGTGCTTTTCTATCAATTGCTCGACAGTAATTTGTTCACCCATCGTAGAATTCTTCTATCATGAGAGAAGCCACTAGTGAAACCTATGGCCCCCGGGTCTATTCTCAACATATTGATCTTCCATCTACTTTACTTTGCTTTATTTACTTTCTGTTCTTATACCAAAAATACCAAAAATATCATACTATCCTATCTATGAGATCTCACTTTCGTAAGTGACAATAAAGGGATTGACAACCCCTTACCGCGTTGGCTGCAAAGTTCTTATTTGTTTGTGCAGGTGCGAGGGACTCGCGCGTGGTCTCCTACTGGATTGATACCTTGGTTCTCAAAAACTGAGGGAAATACTTACACTACTATGCTGCATCACCCTTTCCTCTTCGAGGGAATACAACGCAAGCTCGAGAAGTAGCAAGAAGAATTTCTGGCGCCATTGCCGGGGAGATCTATGCAAAAGTCATATACCAAGTACCTATCATAAACCCTTATCCCTCGCACTACATTATTTGCCTCTCGTTTTCCTATCCTCCACTTCACCCTTGCTGTTTTATTTGCCCTTTTTCCGTTTGCCTTTCTATTTGCTTGTGTTGCTATGTGCCCTCTATTAGCTTGCATCTTTGCTTGCTAAATTATGGATCCTCATCCACTTGCTAATCTTTTTAAGAGATCCAATTATGTTGAACCAATTGCTAGTGAGTTGCGTGCACTAGATTATCTTTATGAGGTTTTGCTTGAAATTTGTGAGTCCGAAAATTGTGATGAAGTGTTGAAAGAAGAAGATTATAAGGTGATTCACGATAGCTCCTTGAATAAAAAGCATGAATGCAATGATGTTATTATAAATTATATTAATGTCAGTTGTGCTAATGACATGCAAAACCCTAAGCTTGGGGATGCTAGTTTTGCTATGACTACTATTTGTTGCGATGATCATGATTGGGGTGATTCTTCTTATGATCTTGAGAATTTATTTAAGCCCCATGATGAATATGAGATTGATAATAATGTTTGCAATAATATAGAAAGTGAGTTTGGAAGAGTGTCAACTTTAGATCCCACATATTTGGAGAATGTTCAATCTTATGCATTTTTTGATAAAAGTGGGTTTGGAGAGGTCATGACTTTAGTTTGATCCCACTATTTTGGAAGAGTGTCAACTTCGTATGCATGTGGATCGTGTTGAGAATATGTTTTGTGATAGCTATATTGTTGAGTTTGAATATGATCCTACATGCAATTATTATGAGAGGGGGAAATATGGTTGTAGAAATTTTCATGTTACTAAATTACCTCTCGTTATGTTGAGATTGCTATCGTTCCTTTCTTCTTCCTTGCATATGCTAGATCTTGATGTTCTTGCTAATTTGTTTTCCTATAAAATGCCTGCATAGGAAGTATGTTAGACTTAGATGTGTTTGCCACATGTATTATGATGCTCTCTTTGTGCTTCAATTCTTATCTTTCATGTCAGCATCTTAATGGCTATAAAGAAAGAGCTTGTTGGGAGGCAACCCAATTTTATTTTATTTGTTTTTTCTTCTGTTTAGGAATGAATATTTCATCTAGCTTATGTTTAGATGTGGTTTTGTGTTTTAATTAGTGTTTGTGCCAAGTAGAACCTTTGGGAAGACTTGTGTGAAGTTTATGTGATCATGCTGTAAAAAACAGAAACTTTAGCGCTCACGAGATTGGCTGTAATTTTTTACTGGAGAGTGCTATTTAGTTGATTCTTTTAGCAGATGGTTAATAGACAAATTCCTCACGTTTACCAATTTACTTAATTTTTTTGGAGTTACAGAAGTACTCGAAAGTTACATATTACTACAGACTGTTCTGTTTTTGACAAATTCTGTTTTTCTTGTGTTGTTTGCTTATTTTGATGAATCTATGAGTAGTATCGGGGGGTATGAATCATGGAGAATTTGGAATACAGTAGGTTTAACACCATAAACAAATAATGAGTTCATTACAGCACCTTTGAGTGGTGGTTTGTTTTCTAATACTAACGGAGCTCATGAGATTTTTGGCTAAGTTTTGTGTTGTGAAGTTTTCAAGTTTTGAGTATGGCTTTGATGGACTATGGAACAAAGAGTGACAAGAGCCTAAGCTTGGGGATGCCCAAGGCATCCCAAGGTAAAATTCAAGGACAACCAAAAGCCTAAGCTTGGGGATGCCCCGGGAAGGCATCCCCTCTTTCGTCTTCATCTATCAGTAACTATACTCGGGGCTCTATTTTTATTCACCACATGATATGTGTTTTGCTTGGAGCGTCATGTATGATTTGAGTCTTTACTTTTTAGTTTGCCACAATCATCCTTGCTGGACACACCTTTTAATAGAGATAATTATGATTTAGAATTTATTAGAATACTCTATGTGCTTCACTTATATCTTTTGAGCTAGATAGTTTTGCTCTAGTGCTTCACTTATATATTTTAGAGAACAGTGGTGGTTTTATTTTGTAGAAATTGTTGATCTCTCACGCTTCACTTGTATCCTTTTGAGAGTCTTTTAGGGCAGCATGGTAATGTGCTTTGGTTATGAAACTAGTCCTAATATGATAGGCATCCACGATGGGTTTAGTAAAAACTTTCATACAAGTGCATTGAATATTAGGAGAAGTTTTATACTTGATGATTGTTTTGAGATATGAGGATGGCGATATTAGAGTCATGTGATACGTCTCCAACGTATCTATAATTTTTTATTGTTCCATGCTATTATATTATCCTTCTAGGATGTTTTATGGGCTTTTATATGATTTTTGGGACTAACCTATTAACCCAGAGCCTAGTGCCAGTTTATGTTTTTCTCCTATTTTAGGGTATCACACAAAAGGAATATCAAACGGAGCCCAATTGACCTGAAATTCAACAGAGATTATTTTTGGAACAGAAGAAGCCCACGGAGTACCGGGGGAGGACCAGGAGATGCACGGGCTGCCCACGAGGGTAGGGCTCCCCCTACTGGGCGCGCGCCCTGCCTCGTGGACAACCCGAAGACCCCCTTTGCCTGGCCCCGACTCCAACACCTCCTATATATACTGAAACCTTCGGAAATTAACCTAGATCGGGAGTTCCGCTGCCGAAAGCCTCTGTTGCCACTGAAAACCAATCTAGACCCATTCTGGCACCCTGCCGGAGGGGGGAATCCCTCTCCGGTGGCTGTCTTCATCATCCCGGCGCTCTCCATGACGAGGAGGGTGTAGTCCACCCTTGGGGCTGAGGGTATGTACCAGTAGCTATGTGTTTGATCTCTCTCTCTCTCTCTCTCTCTCGTGTTCTTGAGATGGCACGATCTTGATGTATCGCGAGCTTCTATTATAGTTGGATCTTATGATGCTTCTCCCCCTCTACTCTCTTGTGATGAATTGAGTTTTCCCTTTGAACTTATCTTATCGGATTGAGTCTTTAAGGATTTGAGAACACTTGATGTATGTCTTGCATGTGCTTATCTGGGGTGACAATGGGATATCACATGATCCACTTGATGTATGTTTTGGTGATCAACTTGTGGGTTCCGTGACCTTGGGAATCTATGCATAGGGGTTGGCACACGTTTTCGTCTTGACTCTCCGGTAGAAACTTTCGGGCACTCTTTGAAGTACTTTGTGTTGGTTTGAATAGATGAATCTGAGATTGTGTGATACATATCGTATAATCATGCCCACAGATACTTGAGGTGACAATGGAGTATCTAGGTGACATTAGGGTTTTGGTTGATTTGTGTCTTCCGGTGTTATTCTAGTACGAACTCTATGATAGATCGAATGGAAAGAATAGCTTTGTGTTATTTTACTACGGATTCTTGAATAGATCGATCAGAAAGAATAACTTTGAGGTGGTTTTGTACCCTACCATAATCTCTTCGTTTGTTCTCCGCTATTAGTTACTTTGGAGTGACTCTTTGTTGCATGTTGAGGGATAGTTATATGATCCATTTATGTTATTATTGTTGAGAGAACTTGCACTAGTGAAAGTATGGACCCTAGGCCTTGTTTCCTATCATTGCAACACCGTTTATGCTCACTTTTACCACTTGCTACCTTGCTATTTTTATATTTTCTTATTACAAAAACCTATATCTACCATCCATATTGCACTTGTATCACCATCTCTTCGCCGAACTAGTGCACCTATACAATTTACTATTGTATTGGGTGTGTTGGGGACACAAGAGACTCTTTGTTATTTGGTTGCAGGGTTGTTTGAAAGAGACCATATTCATCCTACACATCCCACGAATTGATAAACCTTAGGTCATCCACTTGAGGGAAATTTGCTACTGTCCTACAAACCTCTGCACTTGGAGGCCCAACAACGTCTACAAGAATAAGGTTGTGTAGTAGACATCATCATGCTAGTAGAGTAGTTGTGAATTTGAGAAATACTTGTGTTAAGGTTTGCAAGTCCTGTAGCATGCACGTATGGTAACTGTTGTGTGACAAATTTGAAGCATGAGGTATTTCATGGAGTGTCATCCTTTGTGTGGAGGTCGGGATCGTGCGATGGTTAACTCCTACCAACCCTTCCCCTAGGAGCATGCGTGTAGTACTTAGTTTTGATGAGTTGTAGATTTTTGCAATAAGTATGTGAGTTCTTTATGACTAATGTTGAGTCCATGGATTATACGCACTCTCACCCTTCCACCATTGCTAGCCTCTCTTGTACCGCGCAACTTTCTTCGGTACCATACACCCACCATATACCTTCCTCAAAACAGCCACCATACCTACCTATCATGGCATTTCCATAGCCATTCCGAGATATATTGCCATGCAACTTTCCACCATTCCGTTTGTTATGACACGCTTCATCATTATCGTATTGCCATGCATGATCATGTAGTTGACATCGTATTTGTGGCTAGGCCACCATGCATAATTTTTCATACAGGTCACTCTTGATTCATTGCACATCCCGGTACACCGCCGGAGGCATTCATATAGAGTCATACTTTGTTCTAGTATCGAGTTGTAAATCAATATAAGTGTGATGATCATCATTATTAGAGCATTGTCCCAAAGGAAAAAAAGAAAAAAAAAAGGAAAGGCCAAAGAAAAAAGAAAGGCCCAAAAAAAAGAAAAAAAAAGAAAAAGAAAAGAAAAAGAAAAAAGGGACAATGGTACTATCTTTTTCCACACGTGCGCTTCAAAGTAGCACCATGATCTTCATGATAAAGAGTCTCTTGTTTAGTCACTTTCATATGCTAGTGGGTTATGGAACTTGGCTTGTATATTCCAACGATGGGCTTCCTCAAATGCCCTAGGTCTTCGTGAGCAAGCAAGTTGGACGCACACCCACTTATTTTCTTTTGTTGAGCTTTCATACATTTATAGCTCTAGTGCATCCGTTGCATGACAATCCCTACTCACTCACATTGATATCTATTGATGGGCATCTCCATAGCCCGTTGATACGCCTAGTTGATGTGAGACCATCTTCCTCTTTTGTCTTCTTGAAAGTGCAACTAATCCCCGGGTGGTTTTGATAATTAATAACAACATATATATCATTGAACTAATAGCTACTTGAGAATCATTTCAGAGAAGTTCAGTGATACGGGTATGGAAATGTCTGAAGAAGTGGACCCCTCAAAATGCTAAGACAAGCATTGGCAAAAGCTCAAGACTCCATTTTTGGTTTAGTGATCAAAGATCACATTGAGTCCATAGGAAAAGCCAATACTATTAAAAGGGGATGAGGTTGTGTTGATGATCTGGTTGCTCAAGTGCTTAGTGATTTAGCTCCTTCAACTATCAGCAACTTTCACTACTAAACACACTCATAAGTAATCTCGGACAAACCGATTCTTCCAACTCAGTCCCACCGAGATGAACCACCTCAGCTATTTTCCAAACCCTAGAAATTTCGGTCAATTTGAGTTCGGTCTCACCGAAACTGGACTGCCAACCTTCTGTAACCGTTTGTCATCATTTCGGAATATCCGAGTTGTTGATTTCGGTCCCACCGATTCTGGCAAGTTCCTATCTTTGACTCATATCGGACAAACCGAGATGGTATTTTCGGTCCCACCGAAAACCCCAACGTTCACTATATTTGAACTTTCGGTCTGACCGAGTTTCAACTTCGGTCTCACCGAGATTGCTCAATTATGTGTGTAACGGTTGGATTTTGTGTGGAGGCTATATATACCCCTCCACCCCCTCTTCATTCGTGGAGAGAGCCATCAGAAAGTACTACCACTCCTACCTTACACTTTCTGAGAAGAGAATCACCTACCCTTGTGTTGAGATCAAGTTATTCCATTCCTACCATATGAAACTTGATTTCTAACCTTCCCAAGTTGCTTTCCACTCAATCCTTTCTTCCACCAAAGCCAAATCAGTGAGGAGAGTTGAGTGTTGGGGAGATTATCATTTGAAGCACAAGAGCAAGGAGTTCATCATCATCAACAACATCTATTACCTTTTGGAGGGTGGTGCCTCCTAGATTGGTTAGGTGTCGCTTGGGAGCCTCCGTCTTCGAGATGTGGAGTTGAACCAAGAAGTTTGTAAGGGAAAGGAGATCGCCTACTTCGTGAAGATCTACCCCGAGTAAGGCTAG
>LR738713.1:339745479-339764645 GCA_902687465.1 Secale cereale
GGACATTTTGCCGCTTCTTTCGAATTTCGGGACAATAAGCATCCACGTTTACCCTGGCAACTAAATTTCAATCCATTTTGTATTCCTATATGAATATTTATAAATCATTCTATGTGTTTTTATATATCTTCAAAAGGACGACAATGATGTATTCCACTGTCATATATAAATATGGTTTACAAATGCGGATACTCAAATTCAGAAGCTAGAATCTAGTTTAAGGTGAATTTGAATATTTGGAACACTTCATGTCCAACTCAAATGTCACACGCAACATAATGTGTACTCCCATTTAGATATGTACACAAGCAATGTATCAAGATTCAAATACCGAGTCAATCAACCAAGAACGTACAGAACTAACAGACATATAAAAACTTATAGAGTATATGGATCAATAATATCAACTAACATACATAAGCCAGGCCGTTGTACTTTTCTTTGCTACAACAGCATCCTTTTTTTAGCCAAGTTACTACATCATCTTGGCCCTTTCCGATGCGTGCCACTTATGGTCCATGTATACTACTATTATTGTTGAATGCACATTCAGCCCGATTGGCATATTTGTAGGTCTGGCACAACAATCAAAATGAAATGTCTCCGAGTCTTATCAATTAATACAGACTTGTGCTCAAATAAAATTACAAACCCAAAAACAAAAAACAAAAAACAATTATTACATGATCTCTAAAACAAATGGTTTGATTGATTACATGAACAAACAACACAAAGGTTATTCAACGATGGAAAGAACATTTCACCTATGATTTACCAAGTGGGAATTTAATTTCCTTTTTTCCTTCAGGACCTTAACAATGTGGTCAATCTCAGCTTGCTTCGTTTTGAAATCCACCAAATATTTAATGGTTGTCTTGAGTACTGCTACTGATTGTGTTGTTTGCTTCCTCAACATGTCAACTTCATATCTAAGTGCAGAAGCAGAATCTCTTTCTACCACTAGTTTAGCCTCTAGAGCATCAGCAGTTGGCAATTCATAATGCATGATTGGGCCGGTGCCACTGTTGTGGGATGATACAACTTCCATGGGGACCTCGCTCTTTGATCTTGGGCTAACCTGTTTTGCCATTAAAGTTCCGATTGGATTCAGAAAAGTTGAAGTTAGCAAAACATCTCAGCTGGGAGTTATAACAGCAAACCAGTTAAACAAACAAGGAATTAAAGAGTTTCAATTCGATGCTGAAAATTAGTTATTAACATCATTGTAACCCGTTGTCGCAGCAGCAAAGCAGTTAAACAAACAAGTAGCTATTTAAGTTCAGGCAAACAGGTAATTCTTAACAGTAAGTATCAAACACATAGATAGGCGCATCCTATAATAGGATTAACAGGCTGTGGCATTATGTAATCAGTAGCAAACTAAATTAAGCCAAGCAACGTAATTGAACAATTTTGCAATAAGTGGCTAACTAAAATTCCGAGAAGCAGGTAACTGAACTTACGCTAGTTCTTTGTACAGGCACACTACAACTTCTTTTTCGCTTACAAGGTTGTACGAAGGAGTCCATGGCATCAATTGCTTGGATACGCAGTCCCAATATTTCTTCCTTCCTACACTGATTGGTAAGTCGAATGGTTAATCTGGTAAGATGGTGCGTCCTTGATATGTTTTATTAGGACATGTAGTCAGACTAGTTGTAGCCACACATATCACACTGGCTTTTACTGTATATTTCATGCGATTACTTTTGGCATATCGAGATCTAAACAATCGACAATAGGATGAAAAGACTGGCATCCTTCACATTATTGGCGAACTTAGTTCATACAAACAAGCAATTCACCATTCTGTGGGCAAATCAAAAGCGCCACTGTAATATTTTTCACTACCCCTATCATACACACAAAAAGGGGCGACGCCACCACAGGGGCTGGTATGGGCAGCCGCCTCGGGTGGCTTGAAAGTGTGCACCTAGTTTGAGTCGTCCAGGTTGGCCCAGGCTAGTTTTGTTCGTCCCAACTCACGAGCAGGCAATGTAAAAATTGAAGAAAAATGTTTGAATTTGGATAGGCCAATAACATGAGTGCAAGGCAGGCCCTATAGCAGGCTCGTGTCCCAAACGAGCGCCTCCCATATTGATCGGCAGCAGGAAAAATCCCAATTCCTCCGCTCCAGCCTCTAGTCTGGTTCGCTCCTAACCTAGCCGCCGCTGGACAGACCGACACAACACTTCCTCGCGCCCTTGTTGGAGGGCGGTCGACGGGCTTCAAGCGAACGGAAGGACAAGAAGATGAAGATCCAACCCTGGGTGTAGCCTGCGTGGGAGGTAGCGGCGGCAACACGGGCATGGCATCGAGCTTGCGCAAACGGACAGTCCCAGCTTGCAAGAGTAGCATGCGTAACGAGCAGGTACATCACATCCCTGATTATATCTAATTCACCTCTTCCTTTTCTGGCCAATAGTTAAACCTGGCGGTGTTGTAAAACTGCTTGTATGTAGGAAATTTATGAGAAAATGAAACCTATTTCTACTTATTTTATAACTCCCCCAATCAATACTGAACTGACTGAATCTGATAAATCTAATCAAGTTTCCGGTGCAAACATCCAAGCTCATGTTGTTCTTCAGCCTGAAGTGTCTAATGAATAGACTAGTAATGAAGGATTTGATGCAAACATTTTACATGCTCCTGGTGATGAACATATAGTGTCTAATGAGGCATCTAATGCAAGCATTTTGAAAGCTCCCATTCAAGGATTTAGTCTCTAATGATGATCTGCAGTGTTGAGAGAGACATAGAGATTTGCACGCATTGATGACAAGCAAATTATAGTGCATTTTCATGGCTTGAGGAAACGTCGAGGACATCTACCAGAATGTCCCCGTATCATGACAACGTAGCATAAATACTTTTCTAATCTGTTGTTCGAAACTATTGGCATAATTGTGCAGGATAGATATATTGATATGCAGTTTGCGCACTGGTTATAGGTGTAATTACACTTCATTATTTTCAGCCAGAGAACGAATAAATCAAGCAGGTACAGACCATGTTTGTAGTCCTTGTACACCATGTTGCATTTTGTGTTTTTTGGTGCCTGCATCATTTAGTTTTTATAATCTGAACTACTTTGGATCATTAGCTGGTTTTCAAAGTGCATGTAGCTTCACATTTCTCAAGTTATGTTGATTTCCGGAGTGCAAGTGCCTTCGTATTTTTTAAGTTAAATGTTCGCCCCTGGTAACTTGAATTCGTGGATCCGCCACTGCACACAAATCATACACGAATGCCAGTACGAATTAAATGAAATGCAGGGACTTACGTTAGGTCGTTGTACATGCTCACTGCAGCTCTGCTTGCGCTTGGGATGTTCCATGTACAAGTCCATGTTACCACTTGCTGGGAGGTGCAGGCCTTGTGATCCTTGCGTCCCCCTCTGCATTTTTGACACGGCGAATGGCTGATCAGATAAGAGGAATCGACCTTGCTGTTGTACCGGAGGACAGATACTTACAAGGTTATACGGGTGTGCAGGATGTGTACCAGATCCCATAGCGCCGTCATGCTTCGCTAAAAAATGGTTTGCTTGTTTCAGATGATATCTCCAGAAGAAATAAGAGTTAAAGTCAGAGTTGGATAGACGTGTAAGCTAAGAGACGAGTGAAAGGATATCCAAACATCGTCGGAACAGTGCACAAGGGAGTGACGTGTGGATACCTAGTTCGGTCCGGCGTTTGGGCATGCTCGCCTAGCTAGAGTGCGGGTCACTTCAGAACCGTTGAGGGTGATGCACTGACGTTGGCTGGCCGCGCACGGATGCATATCTTGAGTGGCAGCAGAGCACTACGATGCGGTGGACGAGACCGTTGGTGAAGCCCCAGCAGCCTCGGGGGGTGGAGGCGCGACGATGTGCTCAGTGAAGTAGCCCCGGTGATCTGGGAGACGGCGTCGGTGAAGCGCACCTGATGTGGTGGAAGTCGGTAGCTGTGAGGCACATCAGTTGCAGCGGCCGACGTTGTCGGTGGACTGATGACCCACAAGTGTAGGGGATCTGTCGTAGTCCTTTCGATAAGTAAGAGTGTCGAACCCAACGAGGAGCAGAAGGAAATGATAGGCAGTTTTCAGTAAGGTATTTTCCGCAAGCACTGAAATTATAGGTAACAAATAGTTTTGTGATAAGGTAATTGGTAGCAAGTTACAAAAGGTAAAAGTAAATAAGGTGCAGCAAGGTGGCCCAATCCTTTTTGCAGCAAAGGACAATCCTGGACAAACTCTTATATAAAGTAAAGCGCTCCCGAGGAGACATGGGAATTATCGTCAAGCTAGTTTTCATCACGATCATCTGATTCACGTTCGGTACTTTGATAATTTGGTATGTGGGTGGACCGGTGCTTGGGTGCTGTCCTTACTTGGACAAGCCTCCCACTTATGATTAACCTCTAATGCAAGCATTCGCAACTACAAAAGAAGTATTAAGGTAAACCCAACCATAGCCTGAAACATATGGATCCAAATTAGCCCCTTACGAAGCAACACATAAACTAGGGTTTAAGTTTCTATCACTCTAGCAACTCATCATCTACTTATTACTTCCCAATGGCTTCCTATAGGCCCAAATAATGGTGAAGTGTCATGTAGTCGACGTTCACACGACACCACTAGAGGATAGACAACATACATCTCATCAAAATATCGAACGAATACCAGATTCACATGACTACTAATAGCAAGACTTCTCCCATGTCCTCAGGAACAAAAGTAACTACTCACAAGACATAATATTGTTCATGATCAGAGGGGTATTAATATGCATAATGGATCTGAACATATGATCTTCCACCAAATAAACCAACTAGCATCAACTACTAGGAGTAATCAACACTACTAGCAACCCACATGTACCAATCTGAGGTTTGGGTACAAAGATTGGATACAAGAGATGAACTATGGTTTGAGAGGAGACAGTGCTGGTGAAGATGTTGATCAAGATAGCCCTCCCCAAGATGGAAGAGTTGTTGGTGATGACGGCGGTGACGATTTCCCCCTCCCCGAGGGAAGTATCCCCGACAGAACAGCTCTGGTGGAGCCCTAGATTGGTTTCCGCCTCGGTTCCGCCTCGAGACGGCAGTGTCTGGTCCCGGAAGCCTCCTTATGATTTTTTCCAGGTCAAAACACCTCATATAGGAGAAGTTTGGCATCGGGGGCCTTCCGGCTGGCCCACGAGGCAGGGGGGCGCGCCCCCACCCTCGTGGACAGACGGTGGCCCCCCTCATGGACTTCTTTCGCCAGATATTTTTTATATTTTCTGAAACGAAGTTCTGTTGAGTTTCGGGGCTTTTGGAGTTGTGCAGAATAGGTTTCCAGAGTTTGCTCCTTTTCCAGCCCAGAATTCCAGCTGTCGGCATTCTCCCTCTTCATGTAAACCTGGTAAAATAAGAGAGAAAAGGCATAAGTATTGTGACAAAACATATAATAACAGCTCATAAAGCAATAAATATCAACATATAAGCATGATGCAAAATGGACGTATCAACTCCCCCAAGCTTATACCTCGCTTGTCCTCAAGCGAAAGCCAATATCGAAAAATATGTCCACATGTTTAGAGATAGAGGTGTCGATAAAAACAAAATACGAACATGAGGGCATCATGATCATTCTCATAACAGCAACTTATGTAAATATAGTCATATGATTCTTATGCTAAAGTAACAATTCATCCACAATATCAAGTATGAATCATAAACTTCATTGGAAACTAACAAACTTTGATCTCGGTCATTGAAGCAATTGCAATTTATCATAACATCGGAAAGAGTCAATATAAGAGCTTTTCAGCAAGCCTACATACTCAACTATCATATAGTCTTTCACAATTGCTCACACTCACGCAATACTTATGGTTATGAAGTTTTAATCGGACACAGAGAAAGATAGGGGCTTATGGTGTTGCCTCCCAACCGTTTACCTCATGGGTAATGTCAACAGTAATAGATCATGAAAACTTACATCCAAGTGGGCATATATGTCAGGATCTTTCCAACACAGTGTTCTTGCCAAAGGATAAAATGTAAAAAGGAAAGGTGAATTTCACCTTGACTCTTATAAGGCAAGAATAATAGATAGGCCCTTCGCAGAGGGAAGCAGAGGTTGTCATGTGTTTTTATGGTTGGATGCACAAAGTCTTAGCATAGAAGAACTTCACTTTATATTGCCACTTGTGGTAAGGACCTTTATTATGCAGTCCGTCGCTTTTATTACTTCCATATCACAAGATCGTATAAAGATAATTTCTCCCACACTAATAAATCATACATATTTTAGTGAGTTTGCAACATGACAACTTACTTGGAAGGATCTTTCTCAATCCATAGGTAGGTATGGTGGACTCTCATGGCAAAACTGGGTTTAAGGATATATGGAAGCACAAGTAGTATCTCTACTTAGTGCGAGGAGTTTTGGCTAGCATGAGGGGGAAAGGCAAGCTCAACATGTTGGATGATCCATGACAATATACTTTATTTCGGATATAAAAAGACATAACCCATTATGTTGTCTTCCTTGTCCAACATCAACTCTTTAGCATGTCATACTTTAATGAGTGCTCACAATCGTAAAAGATGTCCAAGATAGTATATTTGCATGTGAAGCCTCTCTTCTTTTATTACTTCCTATTAATTGCAACGATGACCAAAACTATGTTTGTCAACTCCCAACGACTTTTATACATCATACTCTTGTATGTGAAGTCATTACTTCCCATAAGATTAATATGATCTCTTTGATATTCTTTATGTTTTCTTTCTTTTTATCATGACCCAATTGAGGAAATCAAGCCCTTGACTCAACACTAATCTTTATTATATAGCTCACGGACTCGATTACAAAGGGTAAAGATCACAAAGCAAAAGCTCACAACTAGATCATGCTAACTTTATTCTACTAAATCAAGATACTACCAAAATGATCGAACTAAGTAAAACGGCAAAGATAGGAGTGATGGTGATACGATACCGGAGTCACTCCCCCAAGCTTGGTAGTTGCCAAGGGGAGTGCCCATACCCATAAGATTATGTCTCCTTCTTCGGGGATGGTGATGATGACTTCTTCCTCAGCTTACGCTTAAGGGCAGGATTTTGCTCCTTTAGATCATTGATCTCTTGC
The DNA here is from genome assembly GCA_902687465.1 of Secale cereale. Classification (NCBI taxonomy): domain Eukaryota; kingdom Viridiplantae; phylum Streptophyta; class Magnoliopsida; order Poales; family Poaceae; genus Secale; species Secale cereale. Next base: position 339,752,605 of record LR738713.1, read on the forward strand.
TCAAGATTTAATATCTTCTTGCATAGTGCCTGCTTGTTTTCCTGCAAGAGGTTAAAAAGGATAAATTTGATCTTAGGTTTCTTAACTCTGTCGGGGAGGCTTGACTTTTTGAACTCCACATGCATGTCCCCCGGTTGAGGTAGTGGAACTTTGTCTTCATCTGAGCTAGTCCAATTCTTCCCCTTGGGATCATGGTCCTCTTCTTCCTCCGTGGTCCAACCATAGTGCTCCCAGTCCCCATAGACCTTAGGGTCAGCGAGGGAATGAGCCACATAGCTTTCTCCTTCCGAATCTTGGGACGACATGTTGCTTTTATCTGCGACAGAAACAGCTCGGAACGAAAACAGAGGATTTCTGCGTGATACAGAGGTCAAAACCTTCGGGAGTAAATGTAATGAATTTTTACCGACCAAAAGGAGTAACCCACAAGAAAACAGAGTCCGGGGGACACACGGGGTGTCCACGAGGCAGGGGGCGTGCCCTGGGAAGGGGGGCGCGCCCTCCACCCTCGTGGACGCCTCGTGTCTCCTCCGGACTGCTTCTTATTTTTCTATTTTTCTAAATATTCCAAAACAGAGAAAAATTTCCTTTAGAACTATTTTGGAGTCGGTTTACTTACCGTATCACATACCTCTTCCTTTTCGGAGGCTCAATCGTTCTGGAAAGTGCCCCTTATGTATTCCTCCGGGGTTACGGTTTCAATAATATTGGTTTCAACATTTATAGGATTACCTGAGATATAATGTTTGATTCTTTGACCGTTCACCACCTTCGGATTCGTGCCTTCGAAGTTGTTGATTTTTATGGCACCGGAATGATAGACCTCCTCGATAACGTAAGGTCCTTCCCACTTGGAGGGAAGTTTTCCTGCAAAAAATCTTAAACGAGAGTTGTATAGCAATACATAATCACCTCCATTAAACTCACACTTTTGTATCCTTTTTTCATGCTATCTTTTAACCTTTTCTTTAAACAGTTAGGCATTCTCATAGGTCTGGGTTCTCCATTCATCGAGACAGCTAATGTCAAATAACCTCTTTTCACCGGCAAGTTTGAAATCATTATTGAGCTCTTTAATAGCCCAATATGCCTTATGTTCTAGCTCAAGAGGTAAGTTACAAGCTTTTCCATATACCATCTTATATGGAGACATACCCATAGGATTTTTGTATGCAATTCTATAGGCCCATAATGCATCATCTAGTTTCTTGGACCAATTCTTCCTAGACCTATTAACTGTCTTTTGCAAGACTAGTTTCAACTCCCTATTACTTAGTTCTACTTGACCACTAGTCTGTGGGTGATAGGGGGATGCAATTCTATGGTTTATATCATACTTAGCAAGCATCTTACGGAAAGCACCATGAATAAAGTGTGAACCACCATCAGTCATTAAATATCTAGGGACTCCAAACCTCGGGAAAATAACTTCTTTAAGCATCTTAATAGATGTGTTATGATCAACACTACTAGTTGGAATAGCTTCTACCCACTTAGTAACGTAATCAACAGCAACTAAAATATGTGTGTATCCATTAGAGGCAGGAAACGGTCCCATATAATCAAAGCCCAAAACATCAAATGGTTCAATAACAAGTGAATAATTCATAGGCATTTCTTGACGTCTACTGATATTACCAATTCTTTGACATTCATCACAAGATAAGACAAACTTACGGGCATCCTTGAAGAGAGTAGGCCAATAAAAACCGGATTGCAATACCTGTGTGCAGTTCTATCTCCCGCATGGTGTCCTCCATAAGCTTCGGAGTGGCACTTGCGTAGGATCTGTTCCTGTTCATGCTCAGGTACACAATGTCTAATGATACCATCTACTCCTTCTTTATAAAGATGTGGGTCATCCCAGAAGTAATGTCTCAAATCATAGAAGAACTTTTTCTTTGTTGGTATGTGAAGCTAGGAGGTATAAACTTAACAACAATATAATTAGCATAATTAGCATACCATGGAGCAGTACAAGATGTATTTATGACAGCTAGTTGTTTATCAGGAAAGCTATCATCAATAGGTTGTGGGTCATCAAGTAAATTTTCTAACCTAGACAAGTTGTGTGCAACAGGGTTCTCAGCTCCCTTTCTATCAATAATATGCAAGTCAAAATCTTGCAGTAGGAGAACCCATCTAATAAGTCTAGGCTTAGCATCTTTCTTTTCCATAAGGTATTTGATAGCAGCATTATCAGTGTGAACAATTACTTTAGAATCTACAATATAGGGTCTAAACTTATCACAAGCAAATACAACTGCTAAAAATTCTTTCTCAGTAGTGGCATAATTTTTTTGGGCACTATCTAGAGTTTTACTAGCATATTGGATAACATTCAATTTCTTATCAACTCTTTGCCCTAGAACAGCACCTACATCATAATCACTAGCACCGCACATAATCTCAAAAGGTAAATTTCAGTCAGGAGGCTGGACAATAGGTGTAGACATCAATGCTTTCTTAAGTATTTCAAATGCTTCTAGATAATCATCATCAAAGACAAAAGGAATATCTTTTTGTAAGAGATTAGTCAGAGGCCTGGAGATTTTGCAGAAGTCCTTTATGAACCTCCTATAAAACCCGGCATGACCAAGGAAACTTCGTACACCTTTGATGTCCTTGGGGCATGGCATCTTTTCAATAGCATCAACTTTAGCTTTGTCAACTTCAATACCTCTTTCAGAAATTTTATGTCCCAAGACAATGCCTTCATTAACCATAAAGTGGCACTTCTCCTAATTCAAGACAAGGTTAGTGTCTTCACATCTCTGCAAAACTTGATCAAGGTTGCTTAAGCAATCATTAAAAGAAGTTCCGTAAACGGAGAAATCATCCATGAACACCTCAACAATCTTTTCACAAAAATCAGAGAATATAGCCATCATGCATCTTTGAAAGGTAGCAGGTGCATTACATAAACCAAAAGGCATACGTCTATAAGCAAAGGTACCGAAAGGACAAGTAAAAGTGGTCTTTTCTTGATCCCCTTTTGACACAGGTATTTGAGCGAAACCAGAATAACCATCTAGAAAGCAGAAATGAGTATGTTTGGATAACCTTTCTAGCATTTGATCAATAAATGTCAAGGGGTAATGATCTTTCTTAGTAGCTTTATTTAACTTATGGAAATCAATTACCATCCTATAACCTGTATCTATTCTTTGCGGGATCAATTCATCTTTATCATTAGGAACGACAGTCATACCTCCTTTCTTAGGGACAAACTGGACATGACTTACCCACTGGCTATCAGCAACTGGATAGATAATACGTGCCTCTAGAAGCTTTAGTATTTCCTTCCTTACCACTTCTTTCATCTTAGGATTTAATCGTCGCTGATGATCAATAACTGGTTTAGCATTTTCTTCCAATTTTATCTTGTGTTGGCATATAGTGGGACTAATGCCCTTAAGATCATCCAGAGTATATCCAATAGCAGCTCGGTGCTTCTTCAGAGTTTTCAATAGTTTTTCTTCTTCCTGCTATGAAAGGTTAGCACTAATAATAACAAGATACATCTTCTTTTCATCAAGATAAACATACTTAAGATTATCGGGTAACGGTTTGAGTTCAAACACGGGATCACCCTTGGGTGGAGGAGGATCCCCTAGGATTTCAACAGGCAAGTTGTTTTTCAATACGGGTCCCTGTTTAAGGAATATTTCATCTATTTCCCTTCTCTCATTCATATGCATATCATTTTCATGGTCTAGTAAGTATTGTTCTAAAGGATCATTAGGTAGCACGGCAATAGAAGCAAGACCAATAATTTCATCCTTACTGGGTGGTGCCTTTTCAAGGGGTTGTCTACGAAATTTAGCAAAGTTAAAATCATGAGACATATCCCCTAATCCAACAGTAACAGTATCTTTCACGCAGTCTATCTTGGCATTAACAGTATTCAAGCAGGGTCTACCAAATATAATGGGACAAAATTCATCTTGTGGGGAACTAAGAATAAGAAAATCAGCAGGGTATTTAACCTTCCCACACAATACGTCAACATCTCTAACAATCCCAACTGGTGAAATAGTGTCTGTATTAGCAAGCTTAATAGTAGCATCAATCCCTTCTAACTCAATAGGTGCAATATCATGCATAATTTCGTTATACCAATCAAGAGGGATAATACTCGCACTAGCACCTACATCACATAAACCATGATAGCAATGATCTCCTATCTTAACAAAGATAACAGGCAAGCCTACAACCGGTCTATGTCTATTCCTAGCATTGGGTTTGGCTATTCTAGCAGACTCTTCTTGGAGGTAAATAACATGTCCATCTAAATCTTCTACCAAGAGATATTTAATCATAGCAACACTAGGTTCAACTTTAATTTGCTCAGGGGGTGTAGGTGTTCTGGTATTACTCTTACGAACTATAGTTGAAGCTTGAGCATGGTCCTTTATCCTAACAGGGAAATGTGGTTTCTCAATATAAGCGGTAGGTATATCAGGATCAATATTATAAGTGATAGTCTTTTCTTCAACTTAATAGGTTCAACTACTTTTACTTCAATAGGGGATGGTATTTAAACCACTTCTCTTTGGGGAGATCAACATGGGCAGCAAAAGATTCACAGAAAGAAGCTACTATCTCAGAGTCAAGTCCATATTTAGTACTAAACTCATGGAAAACATCGGTATCCATAAAAGCTTTAACACAATCAAAATTAGGGGTCATACCTGACTCCTTACCTTGGTCGAGATCCCAATCTTCAGAGTTGCGTTTAATTCTTTCCAATAAATCCCATTTGAATTCAATAGTCTTCATCATAAAAGAGCTTGAACAAGAAGTATCGAGCATGGAGCGATTATTAAGAGAAAGCCGAGCATAAAAATTTTGAATGATCATTTCTCTTGAGAGCTCATGACTGGGGCATGAATATACCATTGACTTAAGCCTCCCCCAAGCTTGAGAGATGCTCTCTCCTTCGCGAGGACAGAAATTATAAATATAATTGCGATCACGATGAACCTGGTGCATAGGGTAGAACTTCTGATGAAATTCCAACTTTAGACGATTATAGTTCCATGATCCCATATCATCACATAGCCTAAACCATGTCAATGCGTCTCCCTTCAAAGATAAAGGGAAGACCTTCTTCTTGATAACATCCTCGGGCATACCTGCAAGCTTAAACAATCCACAAACTTCATCCACACAGATTAGATGTAAATCAGGACGCAATGTTCCGTCTCCTGTAAAGGGATTTTCAAGCAGTTTCTCTATCATACCCGAAGGCATCTCAAAGCAAACATTTTCAATAGGTGCAGTAGGTTGAGGAGCAACTCTTTGCTCTTCTGATCGGGGTGAAGATACCCCGAACAAACCCCTCAAAGGATTTTGAGCCATAGTAACAAGTGACAATAAATTTCAGCACACTATATAAATTTTTCCTTACCAAATTCCACTTACCAAAGGCGCTTCACTCCCCGGCAAGGGCGCCAGAAAAGAGTCTTGATGACCCACAAGTGTAGGGGATCTATCATAGTCCTTTCGATAAGTAAGAGTGTCGAACCCAACGAGGAGCATAAGGTAATGATAAGAAGTTTTCAATAAGGTATTTTCTGCAAGCACTGAAATTATAGGTAACAGATAGTTTTGTGATAAGGTAATTGGTAGCAAGTGACAAAAGGTAAAATTAAATAAGGTGCAGCAAGGTGGCCCAATCCTTTTTTTAGAAAAGGACAAGCCTGGACAAACTCTTATATAAAGTAAAACGCTCCCGAGGACACATGGGAATTATCGTCAAGCTAGTTTTCATCACGATCATCTGATTCGCGTTCGGTACTTTGATAATTTGGTATGTGGGAGGACCGGTGCTTGGGTGCTGTCCTTACTTGGACAAGCCTTCCACTTATGATTAACCTCTAATCCAAGCATCCTCAACTACAAAAGAAGTATTAAGGTAAACCTAACTATAGCCTGAAACATATGGATCCAAATCAGCCCCTTACGAAGCAACGCATAAACTAGGGTTTAAGCTTCTGTCACTCTAGCAACCCATGATCTACTTATTACTTCCCAATGCCTTCCTCTAGGCCCAAATAATGGTGAAGTGTCATGTAGTCGACATTCACATGACACCACTAGAGGATAGACAACATACATCTCATCAAAATATCGAATGAAGACCAAATTCACATGACTAATAATAGCAAGACTTCTCCCATGTCCTCAGGAAGAAAAGTAACTAATCACAAGACATAATATTGTTCCTGATCAGAGGGCTATTAATATGCATAATGGATCTAAACATATGATCTTCCACCAAATAAACCAACTAGCATCAACTACTAGGAGTAATCAACACTACTAGCAACCCACAGGTACCAATCTGAGGTTTGGGTACCAAGATTGGATACAAGAGATGAACTAGGATTTGAGAGGAGACGGTGCTGGTGAAGATGTTGATGAAGATAGCCCTCCACAAGATGGGAGAGTAGTTGGTGATGACGGCGGTGATGATTTCCACCTCCCGGAGGGAAGTATCCCCAGCAGAACAGCTCTGCTGGAGCCCTAGATTGGTTTCCGCCTCGGTTCCGCATCGAGACGGCGGCGTCTGGTCCTGGAAGCCTCCTTATGATTTTTCCAGGTCAAAACACCTCATATAGGAGAAGATGGGCATCGGGGGCCTTCTGGCTGGCCCACGAGGCAGGGGGCGCGCCCTGGGAAGGGGGGCGCGCCCCCCACCCTCGTGGACAGCCGGTGGCCCCCTCGTGGACTTCTTTTGCCAGATATTTTTTATAATTTCTGAAACAAAGTTCTGCTGAGTTTCGGGGCTTTTGGAGTTGTGTAGAATAGGTTTCCAGAGTTTGCTCGTTTTCTAGCCCAGAATTCTAGCTGCCGGCATTCTCCCTCTTCATGTAAACCTTGTAAAATAAGAGAGAAAAGGCATAAGTATTGTGACAAAACATATAATACTAGCCCATAAAGCAATAAATATCAACATATAAGCATGATGCAAAATGGACGTATCATGGACCACCCGGTGCGGTGGACGAGGGCGTAGATGATGTAGCTCCGGTGCGGTGGTGAAGCGCGACCATCATCTTCGTCGTCGTCATCCGGCACAGAGGTGGGGAAAGAGACGAGACGAGGGGCGATTCGAACTTTGATTGGGTTGGCGGCGAATTAGGGATTTGAGCAATCTGGGCGTGGAAGGGGATGGTGGAGAAGGGAGATTTTGCAAGGCTGGAATTGGGGCCGCTAGATATTTCAATCCGCAACGTGGAACGCGAACTTATTTTGCCATTCAACACACGTGACCACCACGACACAACCCTGATCTGCCTAGTGCGCCTACATTTGAGAATGCAAACGAATCTTCTTTCATTTGCAAACAAATCTGTATGTGTTACCATGCCTCTGTTTTCCTTGCAATAATTTGTGATTCGAAACGAGATACTATAAATTAATTAATGAGGAGTTATTTGAAAAAAATCGAAACGGTATCCACGCTAACGTGGATTAGAGTTTGTGTCACATAATTAGTTATTTGAATTAGAGTGCGTGTCACATAGCGATCTCCAATTCTAACGTGGATTTCGCATTTCACTTTATCCATGCTACTTTTCAATACAAATTCATATGTATATGATGAACACCATGGTAGTGAGAAAACTTTTGGATGGATTCAAACATATGACCTACAAAATAGCACAACAAATTGAATCAATATCAGCTTTTCGAAACCTAGTATGGCACGAATTCGAAATAATTACCCATATGCATGGTCCTCAGTTCAAATCTTACAATGTTCACCAAATTGAAACATCGATATTAAGTCTCATACTATCTACATTCAAATGTTGTTTTTAGCCCCCCCCTCCCCCGCACACACGCTACATAATTTTTGTATCGGTCAATCTTCCTCTCCTAGCCACCTTAGGAAGCTACCGGTTTCCAACACACATCCATTCTTTCTCTCCATGTTTCGATCTCTAGCTCTCTCAACTACACAACTTCCTTTTTCCACTCTGTTACGAAATGTATTAACCTCACACACCCGCCATTGAACCCCATGTCGAGCTATCTCTCTCTCCCTCTCCCTCTCACCCTCTTGCGCTAAATACATGCATTGCCTATCTAGCCCCCCAATCACTTGTGCGTACGCACGCACGTTGTCTATCTAGGTCACTCCCTCGAGACTGTCTCACTCTTTCTTCCGCACGGCGGGCCACACTCGCTCAATCTCGCTCTCTTTATCCGAGTCTCGTTTAACCTCGATTTCTTCACACACAAATGATATATCTCCCTGTTCGGGCCTCGATCGACACACTCTATACTCTCTCACGCAGATTGTCTATCTAGGTCAGTCCATCGAAGCCGCCCCACTCTTTTGACCTCATGGCAGGCCATGCTCCCTCCCTCTCTCTCTCTCTCTCTCTCTCTTTCTCTCTCCCTCTCTCTCCCTCTCTCTCTCTTTGTATGTCTCGATTGACCTCGCTCTTTCTCGGACGGAAACGATATATCACCATGTTTGAGCCCAATTCGACTTATTCACATTGTATACTCTCTCACACACATTGTCTATCTAGGTCACTCTCTCCAACCCGTCTCACTCTTTCGATCGCAGAATGACCCTATGTGATCGATTGACCTTGCTTCCTCCCAAGCACAAAATATATCTACACATCTGTGACTGGATCATCTCTCAAGCTCTATCTTACAGCCCTCACCCATGTCAAAAGCTCAATCGGACAATATCTCTCCAGAGCATATATATTTGTTCAACGAATATCGGACCACACTCACTTTGTCTCTCTATCTATATGTCTCTCGATTGACCTCGCTTTCTCACGCCGTATCTTCCACACATTGAAGCTACCTCTCCATCCCTCGCAAAGCCGGAGCTATTTATATTGCGAGGGGCACTCCAACCTTGGATTAATTTGTGTAGGCATTTATTCCGGTCGGTTTAGATTATATTTTCGTAGCATTCGGCCCACAACTACTCGAAACACTATTGCAACCCCCGCAACTCCCCTAGTTGATTTCCCTGTGGCTCGATCATCGCTCTCTCGCACGTCCTTTCTCGCCTTCAACGTCGCACCATGGTATTATTGCAAAAAACTCTGTTGTTCTCTTTAATTATTATAAATAAGCTACAAAACTACACACCGATAGTCCACTTGGAATGGAACAAATTTCGACCCACAAATTAAAGTGCTACAAACTACACACCGAGGGGCCCACATGTCATGAAACAAATTTGGACCCATATACAAATTAAAAATAAAGGACGAGGATCGAACATGCGACCAGGGCCTTCAAGCCGCACATCAATAGGCAACATACGTAGAACAACACTTTTTGTTGTACCTCCCTTTGTTCACATAATGTTTCTATATTACCACAGCCCATTTAATTGATAACATGTAATATTATTTTTAGTACTATTTGCCTTGACTTACTGGTGGGTTCCATGTGTGCTCTCTCTCTCTTCTCCCCTTCTGTGTTTAGAGGCATGGGCAAACACGAAGAACTCGCGGGCGATGTTGCTGTTGACCATATCTGGACGCGTTCACAAGTTACGGCACCAGCTTCACGTGCTAGCAGCATTAGTCAGTGTGTACGTGCAATGCACGTTAATTTGGAAGTATATTAAGTGCATGCGGATATTAAGTAGGATATCATTTGCGTGTTATTATGTGATTAGCACTATTTTTGGCATGAAATTAACTGTACGCTAAACGTGTTGAGCGCTCGACATTGAAGCAGTCTAGGTCGTTGGATGACAAGGAATACATGTGGCTTGATGATGTTTTATATTTAATTTGATACGGATCTAGCAGAACATTCAATCGATCAAACAATAGATTTCGTTTAGTCTGACCCCGACTTTAAATTATACGACGATCGATCTAAAATAAATGGAAATGATAAACGTTCGGATTTTAAGCATGGCAATCCGAATGTTTTTCATGGCAAATTTAGATTACGCGGCGGCGGCGGGGGCGTCTTGCGGTGGGAAGCGGCTCCTCTGCTGTGCTCTGTGTGTCGTCGGGCCACTGACCGACGGCGACGGTGGCGCCTTGCGCCATTGTTGGCGTACTCCTGGACGTTGGCCTAGCTTCAACGAAGGCCAAAATTTCTGGACTTCGGAACGAGTCAACTGGCGGGAGGAGCCGACGGGCGTTGGTGCAAGGAAGCGGTCGACGGTGGCCATCCATGCCGCTGAGGGGGCCACTGGCACCCGCGCGGGGACATGCACTGTCAACGGCGCAGCGGAGACATTCGTGTGCACGGGCACTGGCATGGGCGCGCACGTCAGTGCAGGCGCAGGCGCATGCGATGGCAGGTGCACGGGCGTCGGCACGGGCGTGCGTGTCAGTGCACGCGCAGGTGCATGCGCTGGCAGGTGCACGGGCGCGTGAAAGTCGGCGGGGACCTCGTGGAACCCCGTGGCATCAAGCTCGGCGACAATGTGTGGCTCCCAGCCCATCGATGTCATGGGGATGGGCGCTGGCGCAGTCGGGGCGACGGGAGCCGGAACGGGAGCAGGGACAGGCGCGACGTCTTCCCGCAAGGCCAGTTCAAGCTCATCCCAAAGCGTCTTATGTTCTCAAGACTCCGGCTGGGTGTCTTCCTCAGGAAACTGGAAGACTAAGGGCAGACCATCGTGATGCGGCATGGCGTACGTTTAGGTCAGGCTGGTTGGAGGTAGAAGATAGGAGAGTCCGAGAGGAAGAGAGAAGATTGTAACGATACCGAGTAGTGCGAGGTTGATTTTAAACTGCGGCGCCGGCGACATTAAAAGTGGGAGCAGTTGGGACGATGGTGGGCGACGGAGCCTAGTCAAAGGGCTCGCCTCCCGATGAGCCTGCACAACGGTCTGCTCGCACGCCTCCCTGTCAGCCGGCACAGCGGTCTGCTTGCACGCCTCCCGTCAACTCACACGCTTGCTCAGACGGCACCTGCCGATGAGAAGCGGGACTCGTGGCGGCACGTAAACGCCCACAGTTTCAATAGTGAAAGTGTTCGCCTTTAACGTGACAGGTCTTTGCTCCAAAATACCTTGGCTCTTCATTTGTGCAACTTGTCATAAGCAGCTTGTCTCAAATTGAAGAAAAAAATACGAAGTAATATTTGTGCCATATGACGTGACCATGCTCAGTTTCAAGAATTTAAGGTGACTTTTGGATTTTCTGAAAGTTAAGATCCATGATTCGAAACAATATCATAACCTGCGTCATGCAATAAATTTTCAAGCCATACATCTGTCATGTTGTATTTCTTAAGAAAGGATTTGGTCAAACATTTTGCTTAGTTAGACTTCACACAAGTTATATATGCAGAGCAAAAGGATAATCCCTCTGTACCAGTGCATTACCTGATATATTAACTCAAGTACTAGGCACGAACAAACGAGCTCAATTCTGTGCTCATCCTGGTGTAGTAGTAGTACTAGGCAATGCAGTTGACATATGACCTTGGCGAGTGGCGACCGAGGGAATTGAACCGTGCTCAGCACGGTAGGTAACGTTGTCTAGTTACTAAAGCATCCCTTCGTTGTTCGTCGGTAGTCATTATGGACCGGGGACATGAGGGGAATTTTCTAGGGCTGGAATTCTGGTCGCCAGATATTTCGACTCGAAACGCGGAGGCTCGACTGTTTGGGGATGCCTAATGTTCGTACCACGCACGCCACCATAAGGACACGAGCCCATTTTTTTTACTTTTTTAGAATCAACACGAGCCAAGGTCTGGCTGGTACGCCGTTTGGTCCTACCATTCGAGAATACGAAAGGAACCTTTTAAATTGCCGAACGAATATATGTGTATTACAATGCCCGTATTTTCCTTGCAAATACTAATCTCAACGTGGTAATTGATTTATGACGAGTTGTTGAATTAGAGTGAGTTTGTGATATAGTGATCTCAACGTGGATTTCACATTTCATGGTATCCATGGTAAGTTTTTCAATGCAAATTCAAATTTAAAAGATGAACAATATGGAGGTGAGAAAACTTTGTATGTATCAAGCATATGAACACACACACACACACACACACACACACACACA
>LR738713.1:339764655-339774869 GCA_902687465.1 Secale cereale
CACAGACACCCGCACACGAACACAACAACAATCCAATAAGTATAGTGCATCTATTTTTCCTGACCATGCATGTATGACACGAATTCAAAAATACTCCTTCTTTTCCTAAATATTAGTCTTTTAGAGATTTCAACAAGCGATTACAAACGGAGCAAAATGAGTGAATCTACACTCTAAAATATGTCTATATACATCCGTATGTGCCAGTCCACTTGAAATCTCTAAAAGACTAAAATTTAGGAATGAGGGAGTAAAATGTAAGACATGCATGGTCCTCAATTCAATATTTAAAATGAACATGAAACTGAAACATGAATATTAGGTCTAGTACTATAGTACATGCAAATGTTGTGTTTAATTAGGCGAAGCTATGATTGTCGGGGGTCACCCCCTCGACCTTAGATAAAATTGTGAAGCTCTGTTTAGGGTTGTTTAGATTATATTTGTCCCCACCCTCCCAACCACCGATTGGTTGTGCACCCCACCCCTCCTCCCCGGGAGAATATCATGTGCCCCCATACCTTAGATATGCCGATACGAGTTGATTGGAGCTTGTAGATCTGAGATATAGCAGCTCACATGGTGTCTTAATATTTTTATAGGAAACCTTGATGAGTTTGAGAATTGCACACAATTTCTACAAAAACTACTCAGATGCCCTTGGATCCCATATCCAACGACCTCGAATCTCGTATCGTCGTAGCATCTAAGATGAAGGAGGACATCATATTCTCCTATATGTAAGAATATCATGTGCTACCACACCTTAGATGCTTTGGTGATACAAGCTCTTCGAGCCGTTGGATTTGTGACCCAGCACCTCCTCGGTGGTTCGGAAGGTTTTTTGCGAAAAAGCCCCCAAAGAGTTCGGCCACAGCTTACAAGCACAAAGACTGCTCAAATGCCATTGGATCTCAGATCAAACGACCTCGAAGCTTGTATCACCGTTGCATCTAAGATGAAGGAGGACATCATATTCTCCTATATGTAAGAATATCATGTGCTACCACACCTTAGATGCTTTCGTGATACAAGCTCTTCGGAGCCGTTGGATTTTTGACCCAACACCTCCTCGGTGGTTCGAAAGATTTTTTGCAGAAAAGCCCCCAAAGAGTTCGGCCACTGCTTACAAGCACAAAGACTGCTCAGATGCCATTGGATCTCAGATCAAACGACCTCGAAGCTCGTATCACCATAGCATCCAAGCTGCGAGAGCACCTTATGTTTTCTCGCACGGGAGAATATGAGGTGCTCCCGCACCGTAGATTCTATGGTGATACGAGTTCACGAAGATCTAACGGCCCAAAGTAGGAGGTTTGAATGTTTTTGCAATATACGGCTGAGATAGTTTGGGAATTGCGCAGAAAGTACAAGTACTACGCATGTGCCATCTGATCACTGATCATACGACCTAGATGCTCATATCACCGTAGCGGGTAATTAAGCTACGGGGAGCACCTAATATGAGCAACGGGCAACCGTTGGATCCAAGATGCAGCGGTACACACGAGGCCTGAATGTTTTATTTGCAAAAAACCTTTGGAGAGTTTGGAAATTGCGCATAATTACAAAGACTACTCCCAAGCCATTGGATCTCACTTCCAATAGTGTAAAAACTCGTATCACCATAGCATCTAAGCTGCGGGGTGGATGTGATATTCTATGCCGCTGTCATTTTTGTTCGTAAACTTGCAAAATACGTGTAACTTGTGCCGTTACTTGTCAAACCGTGCAAAGTGTTTGTTCAAAAAAACCATCCTACACTGAAATATCGGAAGAACGCACGGGGGTCCCACTTGTCATTAATCAAATTTGGACCTAAAACTAACAAATATGAAAGACGAGATTGGAACTGGCAACCTGGACTACAAAGCATAAGTAGCGTGAAACAACAACGGTTGTTGGCTTTGTCCCATAACTTGATTTTATACAGTATTACGTTTAGTAGAGTAGGGGGAGTGCCTCGCCAACACATGCATGACCGTTGACTCACTTACTGGTGGGTCCCAGGTGTCGTGGAATTAGCACGACAGATGTCCGGTTTAGAGGACTTAGGTGTGGAGCCATCGCGCGGGTTAGCTTGAAGAGGTTAAAAGCACACAAAGGACACAGAGGGTTTATACTAGTTCGGCCCCTTCGAAGAAGGTAAAAGCCTACATCTAGTTTGGTTTGGTATTGCTTGGGCGTCGATGAACAGGGAGCAGATTGCTTGCCTGTCTCTCGACGGATTGTTGCCTGCCCTTGAACCGTCACCGGGTGTCGGGGAAACTGATCGCCCACGAACACCTATGGGACCGGAGCCCCTTTTAGGTATGGCAAGGGAGCGGAGGGAGCACAAAGAGCAGATCGAGGGGCACACGCGAGCAGTTTACCCAGGTTCGGGCCGCACGGATGCGTAAAACCCTACTCCTGCCTTGGTTGTATTGAGTTCTTGGCTTAGGAGCAAGAAGATCTACAGTACTAGCTACACCGAGCGTGGGAGTGATCAAGTTTCGGAACCTCCTACGTTGTGCATGGGCCTCCTTTTATAGTTCAAAGGGGTCACCGACAGGTGTCAACGTAGATGAGGGTAAAAGCATAAAATTGGTGGTAGTTGTAACAGTGGATGCACAGTGCATGCACAGTGGTCTATACCTAACCCAGACGGTGGGGGACAAGGGCATTGAATGCCCGTCACCGTCGCCCCAAACAGTGTAAAAAGCGTCCGTCCGGGCGTCTCCGTTCGCCACGACGGTAGCCTCTTCATCGTGGCTCGCCACCGTGTACCCTAGGCTGCACAGCCATCCGCCACGTGCCCCAGGAAGGGCCCCAGGGTGACGCGTGGCCAGATGAGCTGGAGCGTAGGCACACGGTGGAAGCTTGCCGCGGCAAGCTCCTTGCCACGGTCGCTATCTTGCCGGGCCCGGAAGTTTGCCGCTCTCCGGGTCTTGCCGGGGCGCGCGGTGCGCCGCGGTATGTCTTCTGAAATGCTGTTCTTTGACCTTCCTGGCAAGCTCCTCTTGCCAGGGTCTTGTGCAGAAGGGATGATCTCGAGCCTGGAGCGGCCTTCCCGGCAAGCTCCTCTTGCCGGGGTCTTGTTTCTTAACTTGAATACTTTGTTCTTGAATGGCTTCAAGGGTATCAGAGTGGGCTTTGGCGGGCGCGTGGTGAGCCTGACCACGGGACGCTGCTACTGCCCGTGCACAAGTCGGGATACTAAGGTACCCCTACTTTAGTACACCGACAGGAGCCCCCGGGCCTGGGCCACACACGGTGCGAGCGCTGTTGGGCCAGGCCCAAAACAGTGCACGGGCACACACGGCCCACGGCGCGCCGTTTCCCACTCCGTATTCGCCGCATCCTTCCCTAACGGCACACGTCGATTGCGGCGTCGTGGGAGAGATTGTGGCATGTTTCTTTAATGGGAAAATGCGGAACGTCCCCCACTTCCCCCTTAAAAGCAGAGGAAGCAGGGGTAGTTTCCCCCCCCATTGCTTCATTGCGTCTTCAATCTCCAGAAACCCCCGCCGCTCTCCGCCTCCCCAAAGGTCGACAGAGAGCCGAGCTCCACCCTTCCCCCGCCGTCTCCAGCATCCTCAGCGCCGCCGACCCCCCTCGCCATCCCCGCCATGGCCCTGAAGAGCGACAAGGTGAAGAACGCGAAGTCCGAGAAGGCGGCGAAGCTGGCAGCGATGCGGAAGAGGATAGTGGTCTTCCCGCCGAGGCTCGGCGCGAGGGAGCTAAGGGACAAGTACTACTTGTTCTGGGCGAGGGAGACGAAGGCTCACCCGCGCACCAGGGTCCTCCCCGCCGAAGCCTGCGACATGTATCCGGGAGATTACCATTACTTCGCTCTGTTCTTCCATTGCGGTCTCTGCCCTCCGTACTCTGAGTTCTTCTGCGACGTTATGAACACGTACGGATTCCACCTCCTAGATTTCACCCCGAACGCAGTCTTGACCATGGCCGTTTTCGCACATCTGTGCGAAAACTTTGTCGGAGTCCACCCCAACGTAGCTCTCTTCCACCATTTCTTCACACCTCGAGTAGAGTCTGGGTACCCCCACTCCGGTGGCATCTCTTGGATCTTTAGGCTTAACAAGAAAGAGGCGTACTTGATTGGAGAGCTCCGCGGCAAGTGGGATGAGTGGAGGGCCGATTGGTGCTGGATTGTGGAAGAGGAACCCCAGCAGTTTACATCACCTCGTCGGGCCGCAATAGTGCGCGGCAAGGACTGGAGCGATCTGGCCCCGGAGGACGAGAGGCTGAAGATTGCCCTTACTAGTATCCTTCGTCTTCGGGCCGCCAACCTTACTGTAGGTGAGGTCGGGGCGGATTTCCTTCGCCGCCGCATTGCCCCCTTGCAGGACAGGAAGAGGTCCGCTTGGGAATTCGGCAACGCGGCAGACTGCATGAGGCTGCACCCCGGCCTGAATTACAACTTCACCGTCTTGGAACTCAAGGGAATGGTCCGCTCGCTGTTCAAGCATGACCCCAAGCACACTGAGTGGTTTACCCCGTCACGGGGAGTAGTTCCATTATGCAACAACTCTTCACTTAGTGCCATCCGTGCGGTAATGCCTCTGTGCGATTCCCACGGGGTGGATCCCACTTGGTTGGCGCCTTCAGAAGAGACCGTGCAGACTTTCTTTGATAACCTGGTTGAGCGGCCGGTCAATCCCGAAGAGAAGAAGGGTCTCACCCACACGACCACCGACCGGGATGTTGCGTATATCGCTAGCAGAATGGAGGAGGCCGCCGCAGCTGAGGCCGCGGGTGAGTTTGGTTACTCTGTGGAGGAGGCAGAAGCAGCAGATGCAGTGAGCAGGGCCGAGGAGGAAGAGATCCTCAAGCTGTTGAAGCCCGCCGGGGAGCCAGCCGGGGAGCCTGCCGGGAGGAGCGAGGCTGCCGGGCAGGGGACCGAGTCCAGTGAGCCCGCCGAGGAGGACGCCGAATCGGGCGATTCCGACGAAGACTCGGGCGGGTCACTGAACCTCGACGACGCTTCTTCATCCTCGGAGAATTCTCCGCCACCGCCAAGTCCTCCGCCACAGCCAAAGAAGCGCCTCCGCAAGACCACTGAGACGGCGAGGCAGCCGGCGCCCCGACAGCAGCCGAAGCGTCGCTCAACGCGTGCCACCACGACGAGCAAGGTCGTCAAGGAGGCGCCTCGCGCCTCAGCGGCAGGCGGAGGGGGATCTTCCCGAACCGGTTCCGGCGCTCCTTCCGCCCCTCGGTCTTCGGCGACGACCGGAGCGGGGTCTTCTCAGCCCACGGCTCCAGAGCCCGCCAAGCGCCCGAGGGAGCCTACTCCTCCAGCTCCTCGCGCTGGGACGCGCGAGGCAGACTTTGACTTCTCCGCCCTTAGTTCCGACGAGGAGGAGGAAGAGTAAGCATTTGCAACTTTTATTTCCTTTGATTCTTGTTGCTCTTGTCTTGAATTCTCCTTGCCTGACTCTGATCTTGCTTATATTCCAGGACCCTGGCCCAGAGATCTGCGAAGAGGGCCAAGATCCCTGTAGTTGATCTTGAGGGGGACGAGCCCGTCGCAGCGGCAGGAGATGCGCCCGCGACAGGCTTGCCGGACCAGCCTGCTGCCTCGGAGAGCAGCCCCCAGCGCAGCCCCCAGCGTAAGTCTCTTGTTTACTTTTCTGCTTGACGGGCGCGCTTGAGCTTCTTATCCTTACTAATGTCCTGTTCGCTTGTTGACTTGTGCAGAAGTGGAGCCGCAGCCGCAGGAGCATCAAGAGGCTGCTCCCGACGAGCCGCTCGTCCCACCCTCCCCGCCAAGGAGGAGTTCCCCGGCGAGGGAGGGTGCTCCGCCAAGGGCGGGTACTCCGCCAAGGGCGAGTACCCCGCCAAGGGCGAGCACCCTGACAAGGGTGGGTACCCCGCCACGGGAAGGCGCCAGCGGCCCTCCGCCGGTGGGAGCCACTACTACGCCGCCAAGGGAGGACTCCCCGGCAAGGATCCTCGTAGAGGACGAGGCCCGCGCAGGTAACCCTTGTACTTTCCTTCTCTTGAATTCTTCTTTTTGGATATTTGCTTGACGATTCTTCCTTTCTTTTTGTTCTGTCAGATCCGCCCGCCCCGGAGTCGATGGAGACAGAGGCCATCGCCGAGGAGGACGTGCGCGGTGATGCCGGCGACTCCACCACCGCTGAAGGGACGGCCGATGCTGAAGAACCAACCGCCGACGAGACCACCGCGGCCGCTGACGCGGCAGCTGGGGAAGGGACCGGCGACCGCACTGCTGGCCCCGAGGCCGCAGGTGCGCCGGACGCTGCGCCGGCCGCCGACCCCTCCGCCGCCGCGGCTGGGTCGGGCGTTTATCTGGAGGCCGCCAACGGGATCTTCATCCAAGTCCCGTGGGCGTCCTCATCAAGGGCACCTGCGGAGGGGGAGAGCTTCGATGGAGAAGTCCTCGCCTCCGCCAGGCTAAGGCTTGTCGACGCGCCCGGCAGCAGCAGCGAGTCCGAAGAGGAGCAGCTCCTGCGCTGGTTTCTGGCCTTGTATCGGGCCAGGCAGGCCAAGCTGGAGTCCCGAGAGGCTCTGGCTGCCAAGGCCGGTGTCGAATTGGAGAAGCGCGCCGTGGAGCTCCGCGCCGCCAACCAAGCGGCCCTCCGGAACTTGGCGGAGGAGCGTGAGGAGCTCGCCGAGGCGCACCAGGCGTTCATCCTCGAGAAGGCCGAGGTTGAGGAGCAGCAGCGACTGGCCGCCGAGGATCTGTCTCGGTGGGAAGGAGAGCTGAACCAGCGGAAGGTCGACCTCGATAGCCACGAGGACGACCTTGCCGCGCGCGAGCAGTCCATTGGCGGGGCTCTGCAGGAGGCGAGGGATGCCACTGCTGCCGCAGAGACCGCCAAGAGGGACCTGGAGGCGAGGGTGGCGCAGTTGGAGCTCAATCTGAAGACGAGCGAGGAGAAGGTTGCCGCGCTCAAACTTGAAAGGGAGAAGGACGCCCACAGCCACTCGGAGCTGCAGGTCCGCCTCTCTGACAAGGGCAAGTAGCTAAACGACGCCAAGGACTCCATCGCAGACTTGGAGCTGAAGGTTTCCACCCTCACTGAGTCACTTGACGGTGCCCGGAACAGTGAAACGAAGCTGAAGGAGGATCTTCGCGCTGAGAGGGCATTGCTGGATAGCGCCGCCGTCTCGCAAAATAACTTCAAGCAGACGGTGGAGCAGTGGACCGAGGGGCTCATCGCTGCCGCCGCCAACATCGACAAGGAGATGGTGGCGCTGGGGATGGAGCATCTCGTGTACTCCCTCGACGAGAACCTCCCACACAGCGCCAAGCTGAGTTTGTTCTTCAGAGGAGTGGCGCCGGCCCTCGCGCAGCTACGGGAGAAGCTCCCCACGCAGCTGGCTAACGAGGCACGCCGGCTTTGCATGGGTACTATGGAGCGAGTGTTGACGAAGATCGTCTACCGCAACCCCGGGATTAATCTTGAGAACATCCTCCGGACCTTGCCGCCCGAAGCTGACCAGGAAGCGTTGAAGGCACAAGTTGCCCACATCGTGGCCAAGGTGGGCAAGATCAGGAGGGTTGACGGAGACCGTGTAGACTAGGCTTCCTTCTTTCTGCTTCCCTTGCTTTTGTGTTCTGTTTGCTTCCCGGCAAGGCTTTCCTTCCTTGAACAGCACTTGGTCCATACCACTGTCTCCTTCTCCCCCGGCAAACTTGTGCGCGAGGAACACTTCTTCTGCTTGAGAGAAAAAGGAAGAGGGGAGGAAACATAGATATGGAGCCTTGTGGCTTGTTATTGCCTACCGGGATCGTGTGCTGCACAAAGTGTCAGATAATACATGCAATGAAAACAAGAATGCATGAAACGACAAGCCGTGCGAAGCACAAAAGTTTTACTGATGCACGGGGTCTGCGCCCGGCTTTGTACAAAGGTTTACATGCAACAGCGGCAAGACTTGTACAAAAGGTGGTTGCTGGAGCGGATCACGGCAACCGCGCCTCATGGGTGAAACTTACGAAGATGCTCAATGTTCTAGGAGTTGCTCACCGGTAAGCCTTCTTTGGTCTCAAGGCGGACAGCACCGGGCCTTGTGACTCGTCTCACCCGATAAGGGCCTTCCCACTTCGGCGTCAACTTGTTGGAGTTCTTGGCGGACTGAACGCGCCGAAGAACAAGGTCGCCTTCCTCGAGACTCCTGGCCTTGACTTTGCGGCTATGATAGCGACGCAAAGCTTGCTGGTATCGAGCAGCTCGTACAGCAGCCTGGAGACGGTCCTCCTCGAGGAGCAATGCATCATCTTGCCGCAGCTGCTCCTGCTCAAGCTCATCGTAAGAGAGCACTCGAGGAGACCCGTATACGAGTTCCATGGGGAGAACTGCCTCTGCTCCATAGACAAGAGCAAAGGGTGTCTGTCCGGTGGCTCGATTTGGTGTCGTCCTGATTGACCAAAGAGCCGCCGGCAACTCCTCGATCCAGTTTCTTCCGCACTTGTGCAGCCTGCCGAAGGTTCTTGTCTTGAGTCCGCGCAGCACTTCAGCATTTGCCCTCTCCGCTTGACCATTGCTCCTCGGGTGAGCAACAGAAGCGAAGCAGACCTTGGCGCCAAGGTCTTGGACGTATTGCATGAAGGTGCGACTTGTGAACTGTGTGCCGTTGTCGGTGATGATCCTGTTAGGGACTCCGAAACGGCAAACGATCGATCTGAAGAACCTGACTGCTGACTGTGCGGTCACCTTTCTCACTGGTTCCACTTCCGGCCACTTTGTGAACTTGTCGATAGCAACGTACAAGTACTCAAAGCCCCCGACAGCGCGGGGAAAGGGGCCGAGGATGTCGAGCCCCCAGACCGAAAAGGGCCAGGACAAAGGGATCGTCTGGAGAGCTTGAGCTGGCTGGTGTATTTTCTTGGCATGGAACTGGCACGCTTCACACTTGGTTACTTGTGCAGTTGCATCTTGGAGGGCTTCTGGCCAAAAGAAACCTTGCCGGAACGCCTTCCCGGCAAGTGCTCTTGCGCCAATGTGGTGTCCACATATGCCTCCATGTACCTCTGCCGACAGCTTCTGTCCATCTTCTCGGGAAATGCATTTCAATCTGACACCATTGAGTCTTCTTCTGTATAGTTCGTTGCCGACGAACTGGTACATACTTGACTGCCTGGTTATTCTCTCTATCTCTTCTGGTTCTTCGGGAAGTTCTCCAGTTTGAAGGAAACGGAAAATTTGCTGTGCCCAGGTTGGAGCTTGAGGCTCAACAACAAGGACTAAAGGCATCAGTGCTGCTGCGGGAACGTCAGCTTCTACGGCAAGAACCTGCGGCTCTGCCGGAGCTGGACGTTCCCCGGTAAGCCTGCCGGAGCAAGACTTGCCGGGAACATCTGCTTCAACTGCACGAACCCTAGGGTCCGTAGGAGCAGACTGTTCCTCAGCAACTTGGTCGTCGATCATGGGGATCTTGGCGGCGGCTTCAGGAAGATCCGCCGGCGAGTAGTCACCGGAGACCAACTTTCTTTTCTTGCTCTGCCCAACTGATGGTGTAACGGATGGCTGAGTTAGCTTGAGCACGAAGGTCCCTGGTTCCACAGGTAGCTTCAGTGCAGCACACTTTGACAGGCCGTCTGCGATATCATTTTGAGCTCTTGGAACGTGCTCCATCTCCAGGCCTTCAAAGTGTTCTTCAAGTTTCCTTACTTCATCGACATAAGCTTCCTTCAAAGGACTCTGGTAGCTCTTGTTTACTTGTCGGACCACCAACTATGAATCTCCCCGCACAATCAGCTTCTTGATCCCAAGTTCGGCTGCAATTCTGAGGCCGGCAAGCAAACCTTCATACTCCGCAGTATTGTTTGTCGCTTGCTCCTTGGGAAAGTGCATTTGAACAACGTACTTGAGGTGCTCCCCGGTGGGCGCTACGAGTAACACACCAGCACCGGCGCCTTGCAGCGAGAAGGCACCATCGAAGTACATTATCCATTCTTTGCTTGCTTCTTTGACGGGGATGTTTGTCTCTGGAACTTCTCTGTCTGGTGTTGGTGTCCATTCTGCTATGAACTCTGCCAAAGCTCTGCTCTGTATAGTTGAAGTGCTTTCAAACTTAAGACCAAAGCTTGACAGCTCCAGTGCCCACTCGACAATCCTACCTGTTGCTTCTGGGTTTTGCAATATCCTCTTCAGCGGAAAGCGAGTGACCACTGTTATCTCATGTGCTTGGAAGTAATGGCGTAGCTTTCTCGAGGCCATGAGGAGGCCGAAAAGCAGCTTCTG
>LR738713.1:339774994-339800248 GCA_902687465.1 Secale cereale
GGAAGCCCCCTGCTTGTCGCTGGATGCGCTTGCCGGGGCTGTGGATTCCTCATCTGCCTCCCTCTCCGCTACCAACGCAGCACTAACAACTTGATTGGTTGCTGCTAAATACAGCAGCAACTTCTCTTGTGGCCTAGGTGCGACAAGTATTGGAGTGGAGGACAAGTATCCTTTCAAGTCATGCAGCGCTGTCTCCGCTTCTGGAGTCCATTTCATAGGACCTGCCTTTTTCAAGATTTTGAAAAAAGGCAGAGCGCGTTCTGCAGACTTTGAAATGAACGTGCTGAGGGCAGCCACACAACCAGCAAGTCTCCGTACATCCTTGACGCGCTTCGGAGCTTCGATCTGCTCAATGGCTTTGATCTTGTCGGGATTGGCTTCAATCCCCCTCTGGGACACAAAGAACCCGAGAAGCTTGCCGGAGGGGACTCCGAAGACGCACTTCTCGGGGTTCATCTTGAGTTGTATCTTGCGCAGATTTGCAAAAGTCTCATTGTCACACCCAGATTTTCATATCACATTGCTTAAGCTAATTTTCATGTTAAAAATGTGGATTTGCAAAAACTTTTGAGTGTTTTTGACTTTGCTTGATTTGACTTTTGTCTGCTGTTTGCTAGTGCTATAAAAATCAAATAAATCCTCCAACCCTTATACTTCATCTCCTTGACCCAAAACCTTTTCCCAATGATCATGCCATGTGTATAGACCAGTATAGAATTTTCTTATAAAAATATTTTTGGCCAAATGGTATTTTCTAAAATTGGTTTTCCAAAAACCCCTGAATTGAGGTTTGCACTGCAAGTACCTTATTTAGGGTGTGAAAAATCTTTCAAAAAGTATATTTGAATCCTATTAGGTATAGGACTCCGAGAAACCACAAAAGTATAATTTTAAAAGTTATTTTTATATTTTATTTAAAAGCTTTTTCTTAAGGCCAGAAATGGTCTTTAATAGGGAAAAATTATTTAACTATTTCAAAAATATTTGCCAAAATTCAGGGAGACTCATAGGACATATATTGTCCATATATAAGAGTTTCAACACATGGTCATGTTCAAAATGTTGGGCAAATCCTTCCAAAACCCTTTCTGGATATTTCAAGCTTTTGAAATATTTACAAAGGAAATATTCTCCAAAAATTCCACGGAAATTCTATCATGTCATATATGACATATTTGATGATATTGCAAAGCCTCATGCCTTGAAGATCAAGGAAACATCCTATAATCCCCTCAAAACCCTTCTGTTCCTATTTGAAGTTTGAGCAACTCTACATTGCCAAACTTGTCCAAATGCTCTCAAACTTGGTGTACGTGCTAAAATGATGTAATCATGCATCCATGACAAATGGAACAAGTTTTGGAGAAGCATAACTGGGTCTAAGTGCCCCAAAACCAATTCTGTTCAAATGCAAATTTGAACAACTTTACATTACCAACTTTTTATCTGGGGCCTCAAACTTTGTGGTCATGATCATAACCCCAAATGATGATGCTAACCAAGTGGTGCATCAAGGGGAGATGATTTGCTTAACTCAAACATGGTGAAACCATTTCTGTTGATTTCTAGGGTTCACCAAAGTTACATTGGCCACTTTGCCCAAATGAGCCCAAATTTGGTGTAGGGGCCTAATTATATGTGACATTTGATCCTGTTAAGTCCCATGTCAAGCGGAGGTCATTTGCCCCCCCAAAACCTGATCAAACACCTTCTGTCCATTTACCAAAACCAGTGTTTGAACCTCTTTTACTTTATCTCTTTACCCCAAATTCTTACCACATCCTCCCCTGATCATCTCCTACCCCCAGTAAATTCCCCATGTCCTCAGCTAAATGATTGAGGGGTAAGAACCCAAGTTTACCTTGCTGGACAGCAAACTTTCACCAAGTTACCAGCATCCTCCCTCTCTCTCAGCATCCCCAGGGCATCCAAGACCTTCACACTATTGTTTACTACTCCCTAGCACTGCTGGACACAAGAGGACACGGCCAAGGAGCAAAAGGCACGGCCATGCCGGCCAAAAGCACGCTTTGGAGCGCGCTACAGTGCTCCGGAGCACTGCAGCCGCCCCCAATCGGCTGCTTCCGACAGCCTTGGGCCTCCCCCTCGTGTCCCCCGAGGCGGCCTCGACGTCCGCAACACGCCGGGCGGTCGGCCCCCTCCTCTCTCCTCCTCCCTCACCCCTGCTCGCACGCGCACCGGCCGACCCTGAGCACCAGTGAGCGAGCTCACACGCGCGAAGACTCTGGCGCCTCCCTGCTCCTCCTCTGCTTTCCCCTTGGACTAGACCTCGTCCACGAGCGCCTCAGACATGCCCCGGAGAGCCAGATTGGCCTCCAGCAACGGCCACGGCCCCGCCGGCGCACAGCCCCGCGGTGAACCTCGGGCTAGCCTATAAAAGGCCTCCCCGAGCCCCTCTCCGTACTCCATCCACTCCCTCACCCTCCAGCAAGCCTCCCTGAGCAAAGCACGCTCCCTCCCGAGCCCTCCTCTCTCCTCCTCAGTCGCCATTGCCGCCTCGGGGCCATGCTTGAATTTGGGCACCCCGGCCTTTCCCTCTCCACCTAGCCACCACTGGATCCCCTCACGCACCCCCTTGATCCTCCCCGTGCTCCGCCAATCCTCCCCAAGCCGCCGTGCGCTCGAAGCCCAAAGTGACCGGAGCCCTCCTCCGCCACGGTTGGACCCCTGCTCGATCTGGTCCTCCCCGGCAGGCGTGTCACCCACGACCGGATGCGCCTCTCCGCGCTGGTCATTCCGGTGGCCGGAGCGTCGCCAGAGACGGCCTGAGTCGACGGGGCCACGCCGGCGAGCGCTCGGCCGCGCCTCCTCTGCCTCGCCTCTGTCCGCGCGGGAGGAAGAAGAACCTACCATGGGGGCCCGCGCGTCAGCGACCTAGAGGCTGGGCCCCTCCGTTTAAGTGGAGGCGGGTCTGGTCGCGACCGCTTTCCCCGCGCGGAAGCGCCTTTCCTGGCGGCGCCTTCGACGTGGCCGGGTCCCTGCGCGCTGCTGAGCAGATGGGCCGACCCGGTGCACAGAAGCACTAAGCTTCGCCCTGTGCGCAGTATAGGGGTAAACCCTTATTCCTTTTCTTTTTCTTTATTCTGTCAACTTCAAAAATGCCTAGATAATTCAAATGAACTCCAAATTGCATGATTCAAATTTCTTATGGCTCCATAAATCATGCTCTATCACATGGTGCAACATGCACATTATTCCAGAAACATTTCTTTCACAAATATTTATCAAATTCCTTCATTTCATTTCTGTGATGAACTTTAGAAAATCACAGAGAGCTCATTTTTGATCCAAATGTAGTGATTCAAATTCCTAGATGCTTGTCATATCCAAACTTAGGTTTGGAACATTTTTATTAATACTTTATGTACCCCACCAAATATTGAGCCATTTCTTCATAATTATCAGCTTTGCAAAATCCTAGGAAATTCATTTGAATTCAAATCCATTGAAACCAACTCCTAGATCCTTCTAAAATCATGACTTGTTGATGGGTGCCTTAGCTCATCATTTAAGGAAATATTTCTGTATACTTCTTCCAAATCCATAAACCCCTTGGTTCCATCACATTGAAATGTTCCAAACTACCTATTGATCCAACACCTATGAAACCACCTTGGTTATTTTTCATATGACCAGAGGTATCCTAGAGAAGTCCAACTCCTATTTTAGAGCACTTTTATTTTTGCTTTGATTGTGTTGCTTGTTATGATTGTTTCCATCGTTAGTTGACGAAATAAACGGAATACTCGGAGATGGACCAGAAGGTTTGAAGACTCGGAAGAATAAGGCAAGCAGCCCTTTGACCATGTTCGAGAAACCTTTTTATGCATGTCTCATAGCACCTTATTATCAATGCATCGGAATCATGTTGAGGTGGAGACCACTTTGGTTGCTACCTTTGTTACTTACTATTGGTACTTGCATCAAACATGACCCTACCTTCCTATGAGGGTTATGTGGGTGGGAGTAGATAGTTGTATGCTATAGTAGTTGGCTACGCAAAATGGGTCGGGGTTATGCATTGAGTGAAACAAGTGTGGTCTGACACACTTGCAAATGACCCAGTGGGTGCCACTAATGCCCCTGGGAGCTGATGAGGAGCTAGGGCACTACTTGGTGAAGAAGTAGTGTGCCGAGGCTTGACGAAAGTGTTGTTTACAGAGATGGATTAGATTTATGTGTGACTACCGTCCCAACCAAACATGCGCAACCACTCTACCTTATATGGGAAAGGGCATTATTGATTACCTAGGTCGATACTAGCATGGTGCTCGCATTACTAGTGACGGGGGTGACACGAGGTCACTCTCGGGACGGGGTCGTTCTTGGATAGGCGGCCATGACTGTTTTCACAGGGCACCGAACACACCGTTGGTACCCCGTGTCAGTGGCATGTGATGAATATGGAGCGAGTCTCCACAATTATTAAGATGTGAAATGTGGGCACGGGGATTACTACCAATCGAGTGGACTCTATGTTAGTGTCGTCTAGGGAAAGATAGTGATCGGGTGCTTACCCCGGGTACTTGAGGTACCGCGGATCGTGGATGACACGGAAGTTCCCCGGATCTTGTGGGTAAAGTGTGCAACCTCTGCAGAGTGTCAAACTATTCGAATAGCCGTGTCCGCGGTCAAGGACAGTTGGGTGGTGGTACTTAGACTATGTCCATAAGTTTCTGGGAAACAACACGATTCTGAGATATTGTTGATGTGATCGCGAGAAAGACACAATGAGCTTGAGCATGAGTTGATTACAACTCTTTCTCGATAATGATGTCTGTGACCTCCTGATACTTGTTGCAGACACATGCATGTCCATGTTACATGTTGATCATACTTGCATATGAAAAACTAGCTTTCCGCAAAACTACCAATTTAGCAGTAGAGCCTTGCATAAATTATTCTGTTATCACACTTGGGTTGCTTGCGAGTACATTCAATGTACTCATTGGCTTGCCACTGGTTATTTTATTGGCCAGGCAGGAGAGAACAGCTTATGATGAAGATTTCTTGGCGACGAGCATGCGAGCTAGGACGCTTCCCAGTCAAAATGCCTGTAGGGTTAAGGCAGATGGCATGGGTCCCAGTTGTCTTTGAAGATTTCCGCTGTGATGATATATTCAAGACTTGACCATTATGGTCCTATTTGTGTAACACGGTATGTAAGGATGTAAGACTCTTGTTATTCAGCTTCTGTGTGTTCAGCGAGCATTGATCTCTGGGATCACTGTACACGTGCATTCGGTGATCACGACTTATGAGTCGGGGTCCCCACAGAGATGGTATCAGAGCCATCCTGACTGTAGGAAGCCTTAGTTAGCATGGTCGTTAGTTAGGGTAAAACTATTTTCAAAACTATTACTAGTTTTCAAAACTATCTATACTTCTCTTCCCTTCTCAGTTTTTCGAAAACTAGGCTATACTTGATCTCTTCCCCTTCAAAACCTTGGTCGCTAGAACCCTTATGCCCCTGACCACTGGATTTTCTGTAATCCTCGTGGAGCGCACCTTGCTGAACACTCACCCACCACTTTTGCACGCAAGATTGGTGACACCACGACAAGACGATGTCCACGGAAAATCTATCCTCGATGAGTGAGGACATGAAGACCCAGAAGATGGTGCAACCCTAGCCTACGATGACCATGGCATGAGTTGTGCAAAATCATGATATGCATCGCTAATAGAGTAATCCTGTCACTACCGTTGTTGTATCGACAACCACCGGTGGATGAGAACCTTGCCATTTGGTCCGCCTCACTAAGGTGAGCAGGAAAACGGTTCTCTTCGTCCCCCGCTCTTGGTGTCGATGTTTTCAACAACGAAACCGACATGTTGGACCTCTATTATGCCTTGTTATTGTCATTGCACATGGTTTGCCTACCTGGTACCCTTGACGTCCCAGAAGGCACAAGGGATCGTCATGATTAAAGAGACAAGAGAAGATCAAGTCAACGCTAGCTACAAGGGCTAGACCCCGAGACCTCCAAATCACTTGCGAGACTTATTCCACTTCTCTCCCCTTCTGAACTATTCAGCAGCGACAACCTTTTGCGCTTGTCGTAGAAACTCTTGTCATATTGACTCTTCTCTAACCTCCTTGTAGATGGCCGTCGCCCCCACGAGACTCCTCATGATCGGATTTCCACCACTCCTAAGGGACTGCCTCCAACAATGCCACTATCCTTTGGAGCCGATGTACACCCTGCACGAACTAGACAATGGTGAATTCAAGACGGAATTCTATGCCAAAGTGATTGTACCTGCCAAGAACTCACCTCAAGGCTGGTTCTTTATCGGACCACCTATGCCCACTAAGGACCTGGCCATACAGCAAGTGGCCTACGAAGCCCTTCTTCGCCTTCAAGATCTCCTCCCAGAAATGAAGGAAGGTCGGGCTACTTGTTACCTGCCCAGCAAAAGCGGAACAGGAACCACCTCGCGGGCCATGATTCCCCCAGGAGATGAAGACCCAACTCTCAAGCTCCAGACCCGCTTCGCCCACACAGCTGATTATCTTCTGCGCAACCTCACGGAAGAATTCCTCAAGTACCGCGAGGATTTCCCTTCACTTCTACATCTCCACTGCCTCGAGAAGAAGAAGGTGATCGAGGGGGAACAACAAATTACTGCCCTACAAGTCTACATTGCTAATCAGAAGCAACAGATCGAAGAGCTTCAAGGAGCTCGCCATCGGACCCCGCGAAGAAGGCATAAGGCTAGACTACCATATCTACGTCATGAGGGACCAACGTCAGGCCACCAGAAACAAGACCCAAGACGGGATAACAACCTCTTTGCTTCCATCACATGTTACGAGTGTGGTGAGCTCAGGCATATCAGAAGGATGTGCCCCAGCAAGCAGCCATCTGTCAAGCCACCGGAAGACCCACTGAGCTGAAGACTGAAGGCCTTCCTCCTCACGACTGTCAATCCGAGGACCCCTAGGGTAGGATGAGTCGTGTACCCCCTTATGCGAAGTCGAGTCTATGTAGCGGTTCATATGAAACCATGTCATGTGTTGCTTGTCCTTATCCGTTTGTGTTTTCGATATAAGTCGCACTTTTGCCTTGGGCAGCATGTACGCGACTATATCACCTATCTTATCTTAACAAATGTGTGTGGCCTTTACGGCACTTGGTTGTTTGTTCCTTCACTATAAAAACCCCCTTTAGGCATTTCCCTCCTCTACGCTGCTTCTTCCCTCTATTCTCTCTCTCTCTCCAACTGAAGACCCGCAAGACAAGATGCACCAAGGATTCTACCTCGACAGCCAACTGGCACTGAAGACTCCTGCCACAACCTCCGTGACCAAGTACAACCCCGTAGAATTATGTTTAACCCTCCAGACAAGTAACCCTCTTCCCAGACCCTTTGAGACTTCACGAGACACTCCAGCACGAATCCTTAACCATGTGCCTAACCCATGGTAAAGCGAGAGAACCAGTTAAGCCTTTATGACCTTGCACAACACTGGGTTCGTAATGGAACTAGTGGATACAGTGAACGAGCACATTTTCATCCTAATATAGCACGAGAATTGAGGATGCCATAGATAGACCAGTTCGAGGATATTGGACAGATGACTTGGTGGTTTATATCAGTGACTTCGAGGAACTATCTGAGACCTTGATGGATTGTGAGGTTTTCAAGTTGGTGGGGTCATGACTTTGGGGAAGCATGTAGGAGTACCCGTTAGACATGAGATTTGGATTTATGTAGGTGATTCTGGTTGGTATAATGATGGATATGTCTGCATGGTTTAGAGTAAGTTGGATTTAGACCGATGATCTTGATCGTGATACCATGCTTCTCGGTGGATAATAACCTAGGAGATTGGATTATTTGTCGGAGTTGATCTAGGGATCTATATAATCACGATCTTGGAGTTTACTTGACCCAGATGATGGGAATTTGGTGGACATACTATCGTCATGCACAGTCCTCCCCAGTACTTGGATATCATAGGGACTTGAGATCTTGTGGAACGCCGTAGGCATCGGATTTGTAGAATTGTTGGATTGTGTGGAGATTGATGGGAATTACCGGGCTATTGGAGGTGATCTATAGGAAGCAAACAAATCTTGGAGTGGCATATGACGTGTTTCCTTAGAATAGAGATGCATTATCTTGAGCCTTGCAAGAATAGGTTGGGTGCTTGGATTGTGGAGTTTAATTTAAGCCTAGCAGCATGTATGACCTACCCATCGATTTTAGGGGTAGACATACATATGGATTTGGGGATCGTAGACTAGTGCAATTTTGTCAGACCGTCTCTTATGAGTCATGAGGATATGTATGGCATGAGTGGTGATTGAAGCTGATCTATGCTTTTTCATTTGGAGTACTAGATAGAGCTATTGGCAACTCGGAAACCGTGCTTAAGGATAAGATGATAAAAGTTCACTCACTCACTAGAACCCTCGAAACCCTTAAGCCCCATCGAGCCACAACCTGACCAGATTCTGACCACGGGCCTTCGCTCTGAGTCAGGAAGGCCTCTGCAAATACTCAACCTAGACCACCACCAATACCCAGCCTACCTTGCGTACCCCCATAGACCTCATGGAGTAAGTAGACAAGATGGGTAACATCATTATTTGATGGCCTACTTGTCTGCCCGGAGATGAAGAAGCGACGGACAACTGGATAGAAGACATTTGAAGACCGCCCTGTCAAGAAGGAAGATCTACACCGACCATCGTCATCAAGAAGTAAACTTCCGCGTCGAAGACCGGGCGTATCTGCAAACCACTCCTCCCGGAGGAACCGAGCAATTCCGTGTCGAAGGAACGCTCACGCCAAGATGTATCAAGACTTGAAGCCACGATTCGGGTGGCACGAGATGAAAAGAGAGATTGCAACCTGTGTTGCAAAGTGTGATGTGTGCCAAAAGGTCAAGGCTGAATATCAGCGACCCGCTGGATTGCTTCAACTACTCAAGGTTCCTGAGTGGAAGTGGGATAAAGTCGGAATGTAGTTCATCAATGGATTACCAAGGTCGAATAGAGGACATGACTCTATCTGGGTCATAGTCGATCATTTGACCAAGGTGGCCCATTTCATTCCTGTCAAGACCACTTATGATGGCAACCGGCTGGCAGCTCTCTACATCGACCGAATCGTAAGTCTTCACGGTATTCCCAAGGAGATTGTGTCAGATCGAGGAACCCAGTTCACCTCAAGGTTCTGGAAGAAGTTCCGAGAAGCCTTGGGAACCAAGTTATCTTTCAGCACGGCTTTCCACCCACAGACCGGAGGTCAGACAGAACGAGTCAATCAGATTCTCGAAGTCATGACTCCGAGCCCGTGTCTTGGCATATGGAGCCAAGTGGGAGGATTGTCTCCCTTTTTGCCGAGTTCTCCTATAACAACGGTTACCAGTCGAGCCTTCTGATGGCACCATTTGAGGTGTTGTACGGACGCAGATGTCGCACACCCCTCAACTAGTCAGAGACTGGAGAAGGGCTAGTCTTTGGACCGGATATTCTCCGCGCAACGGAAGAGCAAGTCCAACTAGTCAGAGAACGTTTGAAGGCAGCCAAGTCAAGGCAAAAGAGCTATGCTGACACTCACCGTCGGGACATGAGTTTCCATGTCGGGGACCACGTGCACCTGCGGGTAACTCCTCTGAAGGGAACCAAGCGTTTCCACGTCAAGGGGAAGCTCGCACCAAGGTTCATTGGACCCTTTGAGATCACTGCAAGTCATGTGGTAGACGGCTCCCCAGCTAGATCTACCACCTGAGATACCCTCCGTGCACCAAATCTTCCACGAGCCCCCCACTCTGGAAGTACTTCTTACCTCCTAGCTAGCCCGATGCCCTCAAGGACATCGATCACCGAGCCTTTGACAGCTAACCCAACCTAAACTATGCAAGAGACCCCTCAGCAACCTCCATCAAGGAAGGCATCAAGCAAGAAGCCATACCATCAAGCACTTCAAGATTCCAAGGAGCACCACTCGGAAGCAGAACCAACAAGGAAAAGTGAAGACTACCTCGTATCCAAGACCCCGCCTTTCTTTCCACGCCTAGTCTGGGAATCTCGGGGACGAGATTCTTGTAAGGGGGGTAGGTCTGTCACACCCAGATTTTCATATCACATTGCTTAAGCTAATTTTCATGTTAAAAATGTGGATTTGCAAAAACTTTTGAGTGTTTTTGACTTTGCTTTATTTGACTTTTGTCTGCTGTTTGCTAGTGCTCTAAAAATCAAATAAATCCTCCAACCCTTATACTTCATCTCCTTGACCCAAAACCTTTTCCCAATGATCATGCCATGTGTATAGACCAGTATAGAATTTTCTTATAAAAATATTTTTGGCCAAATGGTATTTTCTAAAATTGGTTTTCCAAAAACCCCTGAATTGAGGTTTGCACTGCAAGTACCTTATTTAGGGTGTGAAAAATCTTTCAAAAAGTATATTTGAATCCTATTAGGTATAGGACTCCCAGAAACCACAAAAGTATAATTTTAAAAGTTATTTTTATATTTTATTTAAAAGCTTTTTCTTAAGGCCAGAAATGGTCTTTAATAGGGAAAAATTATTTAACTATTTCAAAAATATTTGCCAAAATTCAGGGAGACTCATAGGACATATATTGTCCATATATAAGAGTTTCAGCACATGGTCATGTTCAAAATGTTGGGCAAATCCTTCCAAAACCCTTTCTGGATATTTCAAGCTTTTGAAATATTTACAAAGGAAATATTCTCCAAAAATTCCAGGGAAATTCTATCATGTCATATATGACATATTTGATGATATTGCAAAGCCTCATGCCTTGAAGATCAAGGAAACATCCTCTAATCCCCTCAAAACCCTTCTGTCCCTATTTGAAGTTTGAGCAACTCTACATTGCCAAACTTGTCCAAATGCTCTCAAACTTGGTGTACATGCTAAAATGATGTAATCATGCATCCATGCCAAATGGCACAAGTTTTGGAGAAGCATAACTAGGTCTAAGTGCCCCAAAACCAATACTGTTCAAATGCAAATTTGAACAACTTTACATTACCAACTTTTTATCTGGGGCCTCAAACTTTGTGGTCATGATCATAACCCCAAATGATGATGCTACACCAAGTGGTGCATCAAGGGGAGATGATTTGCTTAACTCAAACATGGTGAAACCATTTCTGTTGATTTCTAGGGTTCACCAAAGTTACATTGGCCACTTTGCCCAAATGACCTCAAATTTGGTGTAGGGGCCTAATTATATGTGACATTTGATCCTGTTAAGTCCCATGTCAAGTGGAGGTCATTTGCCTCCCCAAAACCTGATCAAACACCTTCTGTCCATTTACCAAAACTAGTGTTTGAACCTCTTTTACTTTATCTCTTTACCCCAAATTCTTACCACATCCTCCCCTGATCATCTCCTACCCCCAGTAAATTCCCCATGTCCTCAGCTAAATGATTGAGGGGTAAGAACCCAAGTTTACCTTGCTGGACAGCAAACTTTCACCAAGTTACCAGCATCCTCCCTCTCTCTCAGCATCCCCAGGGCATCCAAGACCTTCACACTATTGTTTACTACTCCCTAGCACTGCTGGACACAAGAGGAAACGGCCAAGGAGCAAAAGGCACGGCCATGCCGGCCAAAAGCACGCTCTGGAGCGCGCTACAGTGCTCTGGAGCACTGCAGCCGCCCCCAATCGGCTGCTTCCGACAGCCTTGGGCCTCCCCCTCGTGTCCCCCGAGGCGGCCTCAACGTCCGCAACACGCCGGGCGGTCGGCCCCCTCCTCTCTCCTCCTCCCTCACCCCTGCTCGCACGCACACCGGCCGACCCTGAGCACCAGTGAGCGAGCTCACACGCGCGAAGACTCTGGCACCTCCCTGTTCCTCCTCTGCTTTCCCCTTGGACTAGACCTCGTCCACGAGCGCCTCAGACATGCCCCGGAGAGCCAGATTGGCCTCCAGCAACGGCCACGGCCCCGCCGGCGCACAGCCCCGCGGTGAACCTCGGGCTAGCCTATAAAAGGCCTCCCCGAGCCCCTCTCCGTACTCCATCCACTCCCTCACCCTCCAGCAAGCCTCCCTGAGCAAAGCACGCTCCCTCCCGAGCCCTCCTCTCTCCTCCTCGGTCGCCATTGCCGCCTCGGGGCCCTGCTTGAATTCGGGCACCCCGGCCTCTCCCTCTCCACCTAGCCACCACCGGAGCCCCTCACGCACCCCCTTGAGCCTCCCCGTGCTCCGCCAATCCTCCCCAAGCCGCCGTGCGCTCGAAGCCCAAAGTGACCGGAGCCCTCCTCCGCCACGGTTGGACCCCTGCTCGATCTGGTCCTCCCCGGCAGGCGTGTCACCCACGACCGGATGCGCCTCTCCGCGCTGGTCGTTCCGGTGGCTGGAGCGTCGCCGGAGACGGCCTGAGTCGACGGGGCCACGCCGGCGAGCGCTCGGCCGCGCCTCCTCTGCCTCGCCTCTGTCCGCGCGGGAGGAAGAAGAACCTGCCACGGGGGCCCGCGCGTCAGCGACCTGGAGGCTGGGCCCCTCCATTTAAGTGGAGGCGGGTCTGGTCGCGGCCGCCTTCCCCGCGTGGAAGCGCCTTTCCTGGCGGGCGCCTTCGACGAGGCCGGGTCCCTGCGCGCTGCGGAGCAGATGGGCCGGCCCGGTGCGCAGAAGCACTAAGCTTCGCCCTGTGCGCAGTATAGGGGTAAACCCTTATTCCTTTTCTTTTTCTTTATTCTGTCAACTTCAAAAATGCCTAGATAATTCAAATGAACTCCAAATTGCATGATTCAAATTTCTTATGGCTCCATAAATCATGCTCTATCACATGGTGCAACATGCACATTATTCCAGAAACATTTCTTTCACAAATATTTATCAAATGCCTTCATTTCATTTCTGTGATGAACTTTAGAAAATCACAGAGAGCTCATTTTTGATCCAAATGTAGTGATTCAAATTCCTAGATGCTTGTCATATCCAAACTTAGTTTTGGAACATTTTTATTAATACTTTCTGTACCCCACCAAATATTGAGCCATTTCTTCATATTTATCAGCTTTGCAAAATCCTAGGAAATTCATTTGAATTCCAAATCCAGTGAAACCAACTCCTAGATGCTTCTAAAATCATGACTTGTTGATGGGTGCCTTAGCTCATCATTTAAGGAAATATTTCTATATACTTCTTCCAAATCCATAAACCCCTTGGTTCCATCACATTGAAATGTTCCAAACTACCTATTGATCCAACACCTATGAAACCACCTTGGTTATTTTTCATATGACCAGAGGTATCCTAGAAAAGTCCAACTCCTATTTTTAGAGCACTTTTATTTTTGCTTTGATTGTGTTGCTTATTATGATTGTTTCCATCGTTAGTTGACGAAATAAACGGAATACTCAGAGATGGACCAGAAGGTTTGAAGACTCGGAAGAATAAGGCAAGCAGCCCTTTGACCATGTTCGAGAAACCTTTTTATGCATGTCTCATAGCACCTTATTATCAATGCATCGGAATCATGTTGAGCTGGAGACCACTTTGGTTGCTACCTTTGTTACTTACTATTGATACTTGCATCAAACATGACCCTACCTTCCTATGAGGGTTATGTGGGTGGGAGTAGATAGTTGTATGCTATAGTAGTTGGCTACGCAAAATAGGTCGGGGTTATGCATTGAGTGAAACAAGTGTGGTCTCACACACTTGCAAATGACTCAGTGGGTGCCACTAATGCCCCTGGGAGCTGATGAGGAGCTAGGGCACTACTTGGTGAAGAAGTAGTGTGCCGAGGCTTGACGAAAGTGTTGTTTACAGAGATGGATTAGATTTATGTGTGACTACCGTCCCAACCAAACATGCGCAACCACTCTACCCTTATATGGGAAAGGGCATTATTGATTACCTAGGTCGATACTAGCATGGTGCCCGTATTACTAGTGACGGGGGTGACACGAGGTCACTCTCGGGACGGGGTCGTTCTTGGATAGGCGGCCATGACTGTTTTCACAGGGCACCGAACACACCGTTGGTACCCCGTGTCAGTGGCATGTGATGAATATGGAGCGAGTCTCCACAATTATTAAGATGTGAAATGTGGGCACGGGGATTACTACCAATCGAGTGGACTCTATGTTAGTGTCGTCTAGGGAAAGATAGTGATCGGGTGCTTACCCTGGGTACTTGAGGTACCGCGGGTCGTGGATGACACGGAAGTTCCCCGGATCTTGTGGGTAAAGTGTGCAACCTCTGCAGAGTGTCAAACTATTCGAATAGCCGTGTCCGCGGTCAAGGACAGTTGAGTGGTGGTACTTAGACTATGTCCATAAGTTTCTGGGAAACAACACGATTCTGAGATATTGTTGATGTGATCGCGAGAAAGACACAATGAGCTTGAGCATGAGTTGATTACAACTCTTTCTCGATAATGATGTCTGTGACCTCCTGATACTTGTTGCAGACACATGCATGTCCATGTTACATGTTGATCATACTTGCATATGAAAAACTAGCTTTCCGCAAAACTACCAATTTAGAAGTAGAGCCTTGCATAAATTATTCTGTTATCACACTTGGGTTGCTTGCGAGTACATTCAATGTACTCATTGGCTTGCCACTGGTTATTTTATTGGCCAGGCAGGAGAGAATAGGTTATGATGAAGATTTCTTGGCGACGAGCATGCGAGCTAGGACGCTTCCCAGTCAGAATGCCTGTAGGGTTAAGGCAGATGGCATGGGTCCCAGTTGTCTTTGAAGATTTCCGCTGCGATGATATATTCAAGACTTGACCATTATGGTCCTATTTGTGTAACACGGTATGTAAGGATGTAAGACTCTTGTTATTCAGCTTCTGTGTGTTCAGTGAGCATTGATCTCTGGGATCACTATACACGTGCATTCGGTGATCACGACTTATGAGTCGGGGTACCCACACTCATCCAGGTCTTGGATCAGGGTATCCTTGTCCTTGCTCTTGACCACTATGTCATCCATGTAGGCTTCAAAATTCCTGTGTATCTATGGCTCAAAAGTAGTGTGGACCACCCTTGCAAATGTTGAGCCCGCATTCTTCAGTCCAAAGGGCATGCGTATGAAACAGTAAGTGCCACATGGAGTAATGAATGCGGTCTTCTCTTCATCTTCCTCAGCCATGAATATCTGGTGATACCCGGAGTATGCGTCAAGAAATGAAAGCAACTCACATCCAGCCGTGGAGTCAACGATATGGTCAATGCGCGGCAAGGGGAATGGATCCTTGGGACAAGCTTTATTCACACCAGTGAAGTCTATACAAAGTCTCCACTTCCCATTAGCTTTGCGCACGACAACTGGATTGGCCAGCCACGTTGGATGAAGTACACCTCTAACAAGGCCCGCTGCTTCCAACTTCTTGATCTCTTCAGCAATGAACTCTTGGCGCTCCACCGCTTGCTTCCTGACCTTCTGCTTGACGGGTCGCGCGTGAGGACAAACAGCAAGCTTGTGCTCAATTACCTTCCTGGGAACGTCGGGGATGTCAGACGGTTGCCATGCAAACACGTCGACATTTTCCCGTAGGAAGGCAACGAGCGCGCTTTCCTATTTGGGATCGAGCGTAGCACTGATGGTGAAGGTACCACCAGTGCCGTCCTCCTTGGCGGACGCCTTCTTGGTTGTAGGTGGAGCCTCCATTCCTTTCTTGCACTTGCCGGTGGAGCTCGATGGTGCGTCCTCGACGGCAGCGCAGCACTCCGAAGAGGTGCGTTTGCCGGAGTGGGCCCCGGAGCTCTTGCCGGACTGCGTCTTCTTGGTCTTCCCCCTGGGAGCTTCAGCGGCAAGTGTCTTGCTGTCTGCCGCGGCTGCTGCGTCTCGGTAGATCTTGTCGGCGCAAATAAGCGCGTCCTTCTTGTCGCCGGGGACAGAGATGACGCTTATTGGCCCTGGCATCTTGAGCATGTTATATGCATAGTGAGAGGCTGCCATGAACTTGGTGAGCGCAGGACGACCAAGTATCCCATTGTATGGCAATGGGATATCGGCGACGTCGAAGGTGATCCTCTCAGTCCAGAAGTTTAGCTCTCCGCCAAAGGTTACTGGCAGTGTGATCTTCCCCTTCGGCTTGCTCCTTCCCGGGTTGATTCCTTGGAAAGTTCCGGTTTCCTCGAGCTCACTGTCGGGGATCTGCAGCTTCCGGATTACAGCAGAGGAGATCAAGTTTAGGCCGGCCCCGTCGTCAACCAACATCTTGGTGACCTTGAGGTTGCGGATGGTTGGCGAAACCAACATCGGCAAGCACCCGACCGCAGTTGTGCGGTCAGGGTGGTCCTCAAGGTCAAAAATGATGGGCGTGCTGGACCACTTCAGCAGCTTGCGCGACTCGACGGGTGGCTCAGCTGCATTCACTTCCCGCACCCATTGCTTGAGTTGGCGGTGGGAAGTGTGCAGAGAGGCACCTCCATCGACGCACAAAACTTCTGTGGCCTTCTGGAACTCCTGCTTGCTGTTGTCTCCGTCATCCATGTCCTCGTCATCGTCTTCGTCTTCATCCTTGTCGCGGCCGCGGCGAGGTCTGTCTCCTTGTCGCTGCTTGGCCTTGCCGCGGCGTCCTCCCCGGCCATTGAATGGCCGCTTCTTGACGGACTCACCTCCGCCTCCGTGGGCCTTCTCCTTGTCGCGCCGCTCGTATTCAGCCTTCTGCTGCTCTACGAGGTATTCGACCCTCTTGCAGTTCTGGAGATCGTGGCCCTTGATGCGGTGGATCTTGCAGTACTGCTTGTCGGAGCCGTCCTGCTTGTCGGCGG
Organism: Secale cereale; assembly: GCA_902687465.1. Classification (NCBI taxonomy): domain Eukaryota; kingdom Viridiplantae; phylum Streptophyta; class Magnoliopsida; order Poales; family Poaceae; genus Secale; species Secale cereale. The sequence goes on from LR738713.1 coordinate 339,791,750, forward strand.
CGGCTACAGTGGCAGGCTCCTTGCCGGAGCCACCAGCCTGAGTTTTCTTGTCGCCAGCCTCCTTGTCGGACTTCTCCACAGCCAGTACTTCCTTGTTCTTCTTCTTCTTATTGTTCCGCCGCCGGTTTTTCCTTGCCGGGGCGGCATCCTCGCTGTCCGTTCCTCCTGCTCCAGTATCCTCTCCGGGGAGTCTCCTCCCTTCTTCAACGCGCGCACACTTGTCAGCCAGAGCGTAAAGCTCGCTAACGTCCCGGATCTTGGTCATCGCCATCTCCTCCCTCATCCGGCGGTTACGCACGTTCTGGTGGAACGCGCTTATAACCGAGGCAGGGTGGACATCCGGGATGTTGTGCTGAACGCGGCTGAACCTCTGGATGTACTTTCGCAAGGACTCTCCCTCCTTCTGGGCGAGAATGTGGAGATCGCTCTCCTGGCCGTGGGGTTTGTGGCCGCCCGTGAAGGCGCCGACAAACTGGTGGCACAGGTCTGCCCAAGAAGAGATGGAGTTCTCCGGCAAGTGCATAAGCCAAGATCTGACGTTTGGCTTAAGCACGAGCGGGAAGTAATTCGCTAGAATCTTCTCGTCGCGTCCCCCGACAGCCTGCACCGCAATGGTGTAGATGCTGAGGAACTCCGAGGGATGGGTCTTGCCGTTGTACTTCTCGGGTACGTCGGGCTTGAAGTTCTTCATGCTGGGCCACTGGACTTGCCGCAGCTCTCGGGTGAACGCAGGGCAACCTGCCGCATACGGCAAGTCGCCTGGTTCACCGGGCGCGTGCATGTCGACAACGGTCACAGCACGTTGGTCGGACTGTCGTCGCGCTTCTCTTCGACGCTCGATGCGAGTTCGAGCGTCCTCTTGTCGCCTGTCGTCGAGGACTTGGCGTTGATCGCGGCGAGCTCGCGGGTCCGACGACGCCGTGGAGTCGTCGTCGATGTTGATCCGGCGAGTCGGCGATTTTTGCTTCTGCGGCGGGGAGTGCACGATAGTTGCACCCCCGGCGGTCTTGTCTCCATCAGCCTTCGCTTGGCTGACTTGCCGCGGCCGTGATGTTGCCGACTGCTGCGGCCTGTCGTTGTTGGCGAAGGCGATGAGGCTCTGGATTGTAGCCCTCCAGTCTTCGGCCTTGTCCGCCGCTGGAGGGAAGTCGATGAGCAGCTGAGCTCTAGCTAGAGCTTCTGCTGGAGAGGAGGGGAGCGGTGGCGAGCGGTGCGAGGAGCGAGATATGCTCGGACTTCTAACAGCGTTAGAAGGAGCAGGATCTCGCCCTGGCGACCGCGCCTTGCTCGTGCCAGCGCGTTGGCCTTGAGCATCCCGCGACCCGCCGGCTTGGCCATGTCCCAGCAAGCGTATGGTACCCTGGGTACCACACCGCTGCTGGTCTGGCACCTCCTGAGAGGGGCGTGGTGCGTGCACGGACACCGAGGTTTTGGAATGGGCTCGGTCGTCCGTCTTGTCCTTGGACTTGGCGGCGCCGTGAGTTTCCTCGCCGGCGTCCGCCCCTCCGCCAGCGTCTACCCCACCAACCGTTGGTTCTAGTGGTGGCGGGATCGACGCGGACGGGCCTCCGACCTCCGAAGCTTTCTTCTTCGGCGGCATGTCGATGTAGTCGATGAAGCTGACGAAGCTGGAGAAGGTTGCGCCCGCGTGAGCGCCGGATCAGGTTCGCACAACCTCGACGTCCCCTACCTGGCGCGCCAAAGATGTCGGGGAAACTGATCGCCCACGAACACCTATGGGACCGGAGCCCCTTTTCGGTACGGCAAGGGAGCGGAGGGAGCACAAAGAGCAGATCGAGGGGCACACGCGAGCAGTTTACCCAGGTTCGGGCCGCACGGATGCGTAAAACCCTACTCCTGCCTTGGTTGTATTGAGTTCTTGGCTCGGGAGCAAGAAGATCTACAGTACTAGCTAGACCGAGCGTGGGAGTGATCAAGTTTCGGAACCTCCTCTACGTTGTGCATGGGCCTCCTTTTATAGTTCAAAGGGGTCACCGACAGGTGTCAACGTAGATGAGGGTAAAAGCGTAAAATTGGTGGTAATTGTAACAGTGGATGCACAGTGCATGCACAGTGGTCTATACCTAACCCAGACGGTGGGGGACAAGGGCATTGAATGCCCGTCACCGTCGCCCCAAACAGTGTAAAAAGCGTCCGTCCGGGCGTCTCCGTTCGCCACGACGGTAGCCTCGTCATCGTGGCTCGCCACCGTGTACCCTAGGCTGCATAGCCATCCGCCACGTGCCCCAGGAAGGGCCCCAGGGTGACGCGTGGCCAGATGAGCTGGAGCGTAGGCACACGGTGGAAGCTTGCCGCGGCAAGCTCCTTGCCGCGGTCGCTATCTTGCTGGGCCCGGAAGTTTGTCGCTCTCCGGGTCTTGCCGGGGCGCGCGGTGCGCCGCGGTATGTCTTCTGAAATGCTGTTCTTTGACCTTCCTGGCAAGCTCCTCTTGCCAGGGTCTTGTGCAGAAGGGATGATCTCGAGCCTGGAGCGGCCTTCCCGGCAAGCTCCTCTTGCCGGGGTCTTGTTTCTTAACTTGAATACTTTGTTCTTGAATGGCTTGAAGGGAATCAGAGTGGGCTTTGGCGGGCGCGTGGTGAGCCTGACCACGTGACGCTGCTGCTGCCCGTGCACAAGTCGGGATACTAAGGTACCCCTACTTTAGTACACCGACACCAGGCCGTTCCTTTATATAGGAGGCAACGTCCGGGCCGGTTTACAGAGTACTGAGGCCGGCTCATACTCGTGTCCGCCTCGGTCTCTTCTCTTTCTCCCTTGTATCTCAAGTTACATGATAGGACAGTTTATAAACCATAAACTTTACATATGGGCCCTAAGACTTCATGGGCCTGTAACCTCTACTGAGTTTATAACTACACAGCTACATTACCATAATCCGGATCTCCCTAGCCGGTTTATACCTGCTAGCAATATCCCTGACATTAGGCCCCAAAATGATTTGAACTTGTTCATGTCAGTCTTATAAATCCTGCATCAACTTCTTCTCTATATCTTCTCTGTTTTGTAAACCGGCCATGACGTCATCTTCAGAAATCATTTTATTCAGTCGTGACATCACCTCCGCATTTATTGCTCACATCTGTTTGTTACCTTTGTTTAAAGCTCATCCCGAAAATCGAGGCGACAATGGAATCTTTATCCAATCTGACCTCCTCAAATCCCGCGCTTGCCGTTTCCTTCTCTTAGTCTTTATAAATACCGATGCACCTCGTTATCTTTCTTCCTTCCGCTCTTCTTCTTCCTCCGTCGCCTGAAGCTCCGCTGCTGCCTTCGAGCTCGTCGCCGTCATCAGCCAGGCCGCTGCATCACCCTGAAACGCGACCAGATTACTCCGCCGCCATCCCTTTCCTTCTCAGGTATTCCTTTTCTCTTGCTGCAGATCTGTGACCTAGGGTTCCTCCATTGCTTCTGCCATTAGACCTCAAAGCTTTTGTTGTTCGTCTTATACGCCATGTTTGCAGTAGGTTCCACCTCTGGAGTAGCTTCGAACTCGCTCCTGCTCCGTAGTTTTAGACTTAGATTAAGTTCGCCCTTAGATTCATTTGCACTGTAGAAAACCTTCGCAGTTCTTCCTGTGATAGACTTGCGTAAATTTCGTCTTTTTCTTACTGCTCAGATCTATTTTACTTTAGCCTTTTGTAGAAACCTGTTTCTTCGTCTTGATAGATCTGCAAGTTACTCGCCGGTTTAATCAATCATATATTGCTCCTGCAACGCATCAACCATGAACCCGACGGTTTAGCTTCTTCTTTTTTGTTATCATAAACCGGTAGCAGCTCGTTTCCCCCCTGCTTTCGGGTTGTCAATGCCATTAGCCTCCTGTCTAAACCGTTGATGTAATTTGATAACACAATCCAGTTTATGCTTCAGCACTTGTATAATCCGGATTTTGCCCTTTACTTTTTCAGCATTTTCCTTTTGCTCATATGTCTGCCAAGCAGTTCGTTTCTTGCAACTGGGTTCCTTCCCGCATTACAGAAGAAGATTTAACCAATGCTGCTTTGATTGGTATTCTGGGCCCCCAAGCAGTTCTGAAATGGCGGGCCTCAAGGGATGAGTGTCCTCCTACCCCCAAAGAAGGAGAAGTTATTGTTTTCTTTGACCATATGGCCCGGGGTTTTAGCCCTCCCGGTTCAAAAAATTTCCGGGATGTGCTGGCCGCTTTTCATCTTCATCCTCAGGATATAGGCCCAAATTCCATATCAAACATCTGCAATTTTCAAGTCTTCTCCGAGGTTTACCTTCAAGAAGAGCCGTCAGTGGACTTGTTCCGGGATTTTTTCCACTTAAACCGGCGGACAGAGTTCACTGCTGGACCACATCAAGAACTGGGCGGGGTCGGTATTCAAAAAAGAAGAGATGCGGTCTTTCCCCACGCTGCTCTCCATACACACCCCAAGGACTGGAACCAATCCTGGTTCTACTGTAAAGATACTTCGCCTGAAGGAGAGAATCCGCTGCCGGGTTACCGTGAGCATTGCCTTCCTGAAGATCATCCCCTGCTGCAGCGTCTTAGTTCCTCAGAGCTGGCCCAGTTTGCCCCTCAGCTTGCGAAGATTAAGGCCTTCATGGCCAATGGTTTAACTGGAGTGGATTTCGTCCGCTGCTGGCTTGCCTGGAGTATCCTTCCTCTAAGCCGGCGCTCCGGTTTAATGTGTCAGTATAGCGGAAAGACGGATGATCCTCAACGCCACATCGACATAATGCTTCCTGAGAAGGAAGTTATTGAATCTGCTAAGAAAATGCTCAACATCTCTTTGGAGGAATGTAGCCAAACCGGATTGGCTCCTTATTACAAGAAGAACAAATTGCCAGGAGTAAGTTTTAATCTTTCCTGTTTGCTTCTAATCCGTCCATTTAAATTATCTTCCATTTATCTTTCATCTTCTACACAGGCCGACGATCCTTTTTGGAAAAGGAAACCTCAGGATAAGTCAGGTAAACAGCCACGCCGGAAAACTTTCGCTGTTAAGAAGAAAAAGGCAGCTGCTGGCTCCGGTTCACATCTTGAGGAAGATGATCCGGATTCGGAGGTATGAGTTGATCCTGATATGTTTTGATCTCTTTTATCCAGATTTTTGTTAACAGTGTCTTTTCATAGGATTTGGCTGAAGGAGATAAAGCGGCAGAAACTGAGGTAATCTCTTTTTCTTCAGATTCTGAACCGCCGGTGCCCAAAGTTCGTCGGGCATCTCGGAAGTACCCTTTTTCTCATCCTTACGCTCAACTGGACCCTAAATTTCTTTTGAAGAAGCAGCAACATGAAGCCCGTCGGACTACACGCCATAGTGGCCATGTAGTAGAGTCTTCCAGAATATCTCTCACTCCGGATCAGAGGCGCCGCTCTGAGGTTTTACTTTTTCCAACTCTTCTCCATCCAAAGGCTGGACTTATACGCAAACCGCTTAAACCGTCTGATCCTAAATATCAGGAGACGCCTTTATCATCTTCTGGTGAATCGACTGCCACACAGGTCCCTGTACTGAAAACTGTCCCTGGGTAAGTCATTTACCTTATCCGGTTTAACTTTGTATTTGCCCTTTATAATCTGATTGTCTCTTCAATTTCTTTCAGCAAGCCCAAGCCTAGTAAAAGGGCAAAGGCCACTAAATCGGCGGCCGAGGTTGCCGCTGCTGATCCGGATGATGTCATCCCTCCGGAGAACGAGCCTGCAATTCATCTTGACGATCCTGCTCCCATGGATCATGATTATGTTGCTGTTCTTGAAGATACCAATGTTGAAGATATCCATGAACCGGCAAGTCCTGTCCGGGCTAGCCCCCCTCGGACCAGCCCGGCTCCCGTTAGTCCGGCTCATACTGCTGCCCCTTCACAGCCAACCACTGCTTCCTCTCCGGACGTTCAAATAACCGGGACGGGTTTTACCGCTCCTGCTGAGCCTATCGTTTGAGCCAAGCACACTGCTAAAGCGGAGAAGCTTCAGCAAGAGAAGGGCAAATGGAGTACAGATTTGTCCAATTATGCCGAACTGAGTGCCCAGGAACTTTACTCCGGGTATTTGAACCGGCTTCATACCAGCCGTGAATATGAAATGGGCTTGGTTAACATGATGAAGGACAAATACAAGGTACCTTACTTGTCTTTGCTTTGCCTTCTTTATACTTCTGTCTTTATGCCATAATAGCCCCCAAGTGCCGGTTTAGCTTTGTTGTAGGTGAACCGGTACTTCCAAATGTATGGAAAATGAACTTACATTAGCCCCCAAGTGCCAGGGTCATAATTTGTGTTATGTGCCTGGGACTTGTCTGAGTCTCTCTTTCGATACTTCAATTGCCCATTAGTCCCCAAGTGTCAAGTAGATAACTTGCTTATGTGCTTGAGAATTATCTTTAATTGTCTTCTTTTGATACTTCAATTGCTCATTAGCCCCCAAGTGTCAAGTGGATAACTTGGTTATGTGCTTGAGACTTGTCTGAACTGTCGTTTATTCCACTTGATTTTCTCGTAGGCTGATTTGACCGGGAGGGCTGCAGAAATAACCGAGCTCCGGAATAGACTTGCTGTGACTGAAACTGCTTCTGCCAAGGCCAAGGATGATCTGGCGTTGAGCTTAACCACTGCTGAACAATTGAAAAAATATTTTGAAGCGGAGCGGACAACCTGGGAAGTGCAGAGGAATGCTCTTGAAAAAAGACCAAAGGATGCTGAAGAGGCCCTTAACCCGGTGATGCAAGAGTTGACCGGTTTAAAGCAGCAAATAGAGCTTATGACCTCTGCCGTCTTTGGTAAATACTTAACTTACATGTGCTTTCATCTCTGCAATCTTTATTCCGCTCCGGTTTAACTCTGATAATCATATACAGGGCGACGCGTCACCCATCTTGGGGATGACCTCCGGAAAAAACTCAAGGCCTCTTATACTCTGGTTGAGCAGCTGTACTCCGGCGCTCAAAGGATTATAAGTGCGATGTCTTTTCATAAACCGGCCCCCACCACTATCCAAGGCACTTTGGAGAAGCTTTCTATATTGCCTGTACGCTTGGAAGAGGTGAAGAAATCTACTGCACGGGCCGGTTCTCTTGTAGCGCTGACTAGAGCCAAGGCGTCGGTTCCGGACTTTGATCCGGAAGAAGCCATGAACGGGTACCCCAGCACCAAGGAAGATGGACCGGCCTTCTCTGGCAAAGACCTTCACACTTTGACTAAAGAAATGCGTCCCCTTGCCAGCAAGCTTGCTGATGAATCGGACTTGACCAGGTATCATCCGGCGTATGACTTAAAGAATGAGCGGGTGGATCGGCCGGTTTATGACACCGAAAATCTAATTCCACCAGTGCGCCCCCATACTTTCGCCCCAGATGTTGATCCGTCCGATCACATTACTGAAGAGATGTACTTTCGTGCCTTATCCAAGATCGACTGGCGCGTTCCTGATTTTCAGCCGCTTCGAGAGGACGAAGAAGCTCCAGAACAAATTGTTCCTCAGCCTTCGCGTCAGGAAGAAGCATAAGTCACTTTATTTTACTTTTATCGGCTGTAATCCGTTGCTGAAAAACTTTAATCCGTCCAGGCCTTCAAGTGCCTTGTAATAGGATAGCTTGAAACATTTTCCGTCTTAATCCGGATGTCACAGCTTTGATTTGGCGTCTGCCAATTTTAATCCCTTGTCTGCTATGGTTGATCTTTTATATTATCTGTATCTGCATAGATAACACTCAAAAGGATGTCCTAGCGGTTTAGCGCCGGACCGATTAAATAGCTCTCATACATATCAAACGAGTATCTGTTTTATACCAAAAATAACTTCATACCTTTGACTAAGTATGCTTGACATCCTTAATCCGGCGAACATTGTAGTTTCTGAGGAAGCTCTTGGCTCTGTTGGGGTGGATCCAATAATTGTTCCGGGTTATAGTAACTACCCGTTTAAATAATGCTGGAGCTCTATGTCCAGATTTTTGAAAATATGTGGTCAACTTTGAAGTTGTCCAGCTCCGGATAAAAAAACCATAGAAAACATTGAAAGAATCACAAAACACAAAACACAGTTTGCAAATAAGATCATGTAGTAGAAGCTTTTTACGAGCTGCCAGGCTCCATATGTGCCAATCAAAGGGTGGGACCCAAAGGGCTATGACTCTTTTTCTTTTGCCATCAAAGGATGTACTCCAAGGGGCAAGAATTTTTGCATTTGCCATCAAAGGAAGTACCCCTAGGGACAAGAACTTTTCTTTTTCCATCAAAGGGATGTATCTTCCAAGGGGCAAGAAATTTTGCATTTGCCATCAGAGGAAGTACCCTAGGGACAAGAACAATTTTTTCTTTTGCCATCAAAGGGAGTGATCAACCAAGGGGTAAGAAATATTGCATTTGCCATCAAAGGAAGGTTCCCTAGGGACAAGAACGGTTTTTTCTTTTGCCATCAAAGGGAGTGATCAACCAAGGGGCAAGAAATATTGCATTTGCCATCAAAGGAAGGTTCCATAGGGACAAGAACAATTTTTTTTCTTTTGCCAT
>LR738713.1:339800512-339814279 GCA_902687465.1 Secale cereale
TCCCTAGGGACAAGAACATTTTTTTTCCTTTTGCCATCAAAGGGAGTGATCAACCAAGGGGCAAGAAATATTGCATTTGCCATCAAAGGAAGGTTCCCTAGGGACAAGAACAGTTTTTTTTTGCCATCAAAGGGAGTGATCAACCAAGGGGCAAGAAATATTGCATTTGCCATCAAAGGAAGGTTCCCTAGGGACAAGAACAGTTTTTTTCCAATCGATGGAGTTTATCCAAAGGGCGCTTGATGTGAAGATAATCATGTAGACCGGACCAGGAAAGACTTTTAGCGAGGATTCACATGTGATCTGTAGCCCCCTAGTTTGGTCCCTTCTGCATAAAATAGTTTGTTTCAAAATATCTGTAATAATTTTCACAGGACATATATTTAGAAGAAAAAAGGCTGATCCCCCGGTTTACCAAGGGTGCCGGTTTATTTATTAATCATAATATATACATAGGATACAGCAGAGCTCATGGCTCAGGTGTAGTAGGGCCGCAGGAGAGCTATGTTCCACGGCCTCTTCGTCTCTTCTTCTGATGTCCGTGAGTCTTTGTGCTCTCGAACGTCCACCAGGTAGTATGAACCGTTCTGTAAGTTCTTGCGGACCACAAAGGGCCCTTCCCAAGGTGGGGATAGCTTGTGCATATCTGTTTGGTCCTGGATGAGCCGGAGTACCAAGTCACCCTCCTGGAATGTCCTGGTTTTAACCCGGCGGCTGTGATATCTGCGCAAGTCCTGCTGATAAATCGCGGATCGTGCTGCTGCTATGTCACGCTCTTCATCTTGCCGGTCCAAACTGTCCTGTCTCGCCTGCTCATTGGCCACTTCAACATAAGCTGCCACCCTTGGTGAGTCATGGCGGATATCACTTGGAAGAACCGCTTCAGCACCGTACACCATGAAGAAAGGTGTGTAGCCCGTGGACCTGTTCGGCGTAGTATTGATGCTCCAGAGGACAGAGGGCAATTCCTCAACCCAGCAACCTAGTGTTCTTTCCAAGGGAGTCATAAGCCGGGGCTTAATACCTCGCAAAATTTCTTGATTGGCCCTTTCAGCTTGACCATTGGATTGAGGGTGAGCTACAGAAGACACATCTAGGCGGATATGCTCCCTTTGACAAAACTCTTCCATCTCTCCTTTAGATAAATTGGTGCCATTGTCAGTGATGATGTTGTGTGGAAAGCCAAACCGGAAAATTACCTTCTTGATGAATTTAACTGCTGTTGCCGCATCACACTTGCTCACAGGCTCTGCCTCAATCCACTTTGTAAACTTATCCACAGCAACCAGCAGATGACTTTTTTGATCTTGGGATCGTTTAAAAGGCCCAACCATATCAAGCCCCCAAGTCGCAAACGGCCAAGTAATTGGAATCATCCGCAGCTCCTGTGCCGGAACAAGAGCTCGCCGCGAAAATTTCTGACAAGCATCGCACTTCCGGACTAAATCCTCCGCATCAGCATGGGCTGTCAGCCAGTAGAACCCATGACGGAAAGCTTTAGCTACCAAGGATTATGAACCGGCATGATGACCACAATCCCCTTCATGGATCTCTCGCAGGATGTCACAGCCTTCCTCGGATGATACACACCGCTGAAACGCTCCGGAAACACTACGATGGTGAAGTTCTCCGTTTACAATTGTCATGGATTTGGATCGCCGGATTATCTGCCTTGCTTCAATCTCATCATCCGGCAACTCTCCACGGCTTAGATATGCCAAGTAAGGGATCGTCCAATCAGGAATAACATGAAGTGCCGCCACCAACTGCGCTTCCGGATCAGGAACAGCCAAATCCTCCTCCGATGGTACCTGAACGGATGGACTGTGTAGCTCGTCCAAAAAGGTATTTGGTGGCACCAGTTTACTCTGAGAACCTAGCCGGCTTAAAGCATCGGCCGCTTCATTTTTCCGCCGGTCTATGTGATCCACATGATATCCTTTGAAATATCCTGCGACTGCTTCAACTTCTCGTCTGTAGGCTGCCATGAGAGGGTCTTTAGAATCCCACTTGCCGGATACTTGCTGTGCCACTAAGTCTGAATCACCAAAACACTTGACCCGGCTCAAGTTCATCTCCTTAGCCATCCGCAGGCCATGAAGCAATGCTTCATATTCTGCTGCATTATTAGTACAAGGAAACATTAGACGGAGGACATAACAGAATTTGTCACCTCGCGGGGAAGTTAACACAACTCCAGCCCCCGAGCCTTCTAATTGTCTTGACCCGTCAAAGTGAATAGTCCAGTATGTATGATCCGGCTTTTCCTCTGGTGCTTGCAACTCTGTCCAATCATTGATAAAATCTACCAATGCTTGCAATTTGATAGCGGTGCATGGCACATACTTCAATCCGTGCGGGCTAAGCTCAATGGCCCACTTTGCGACTCTGCCAGTGGCTTCTCTGTTCAGGATTATATCCCCCAATAGAGCTGAACTGACAACAGTTATTGGGTGGCCTTGGAAATAATGCTTCAACTTCCGGTTTGCCATGAACACGCCATATACCAGCTTTTGCCAATGCGGGTACCTTTGTTTGGATTCAATGAGAACCTCACTGACATAATAAACCGGACGTTGAACCGGATATTCCTTGCCTGCTTCTTTGCGCTCGACCATTGTTGCCACGCTAACTGCCCGTGCATTGGCGGCCACGTATAACAGCAGCGGCTCCTTATCAACGGGAGCAGCGAGGACCGGTGGTTCCGCCAGTTGCCGCTTTAAGTCCTCAAACACGGTGTTTGCTTCATCGTTCCATATAAACCGGTCTATATATTTTAGCATCTGATAAAGCGGAATCGCCTTCTCTCCCAGACGACTGATGAATCGGCTCAACGCTGTAATCCGGCCGGCGATACGCTGGACATCATTGATGCAAGCTGGTTTAGTCAGGGACGTGATTGCCTTGATCTTCTCCGGATTGGCTTCTATTCCTCTGTTCGACACCAAGAATCCAAGGAGCTTGCCCGCCGGAACACCAAAAGCGCATTTCTCCGGATTAAGCATCATTTTATAGGCCCGAAGGTTATCAAAGGCTTCCTTGAGGTCCTCTATCAATGTCTCCTCCTTCCTTGACTTCACCACGATGTCATCCACATAGGCATGAACATTTTTCCCTATCTGCCCCTTAAGACAGTTCTGTACGCAACGCTGGTAAGTTGCTTGGGCACTCTTGAGCCCAAAAGGCATATATACGTAGCAAAAGGCACCAAAAGGAGTTATGAAAGCTGTCTTCTCTTGGTCCTTAACTGCCATCTTGATCTGGTGATTCCCTGAATATGCATCCAAAAAACTTAGCCGCTCACATCCCGTTGTAGCATCAATGATCTGATCAATACGGGGGAGAGCAAAAGGATCCATTGGACAAGCTTTGTTTAGGTCCGTGTAATCCACACACATCCTCCACTTTCCATTTTTCTTTAACACCAAAACCGGATTAGCCAACCACTCCGGATGGAACACCTCAACTATGAACCCTGCGGCCAAAAGCCTGGCCACTTCTTCCCCTATAGCCTCGCGCCTTTCTTCGTTGAAGCGGCGCAAATACTGCTTGACCGGTTTGAACTTCGGATCAATATTAAGACTGTGCTCAGTGAGTTCCCTCGGTATACCTGGCATGTCAGAAGGTTTCCATGCAAAGATATCCCGGTTCTCACGGATGAACTCGATGAGCGTGCTTTCCTATTTAGGATCAAGGTTAGCGCTGATAGTGAACTGCTTGGATGAGTCGCCTGGTACAAAGTCGACTTGCTTGGTTTCCTCTGCCGATTTAAACTTCAACGCCGGATCATGCTCTGTGGTTGGCTTCTTCAACGGGGACATATCTGCCGGATCAACGTTGTCTTTATAAAACTTCAACTCCTCCGTAGCACATACTGCCTCTGCATAAGCAGCGTCTCCTTCCTCGCACTCTAATGCGATCTTGCGACTCCCATGAACCGTGATGGTTCCCTTGTGACCCGGCATCTTGAGCTGTAGATAAACATAGCACGGTCTAGCCATAAACTTGGCGTAAACCGGCCGTCCAAACAGGGCATGATAGGTGCTCTGGATCTTTACAACTTCAAAGGTTATCGTCTCTGACCTGGAATCCTGTTCATCTCCAAAGGTAACTTCTAGATCGATTCTCCCAACTGGGTAAGCTGATTTACCTGGCACCACTCCATGAAACACCGTATTTGACTGCCTTAGCTTCTTGTCCGTTAATCCCATGCGACGGAAAGTCTCATAATATAAGATGTTGATACTGCTGCTGCCGTCCATGAGTACCTTAGTGAATTTGTAGCCACCCACCTGTGGTGCCACTACTAAGGCCAACTGACCCGGATTATCAACCCGCGGCGGGTGATCCTCTCTGCTCCACACAATAGGTTGTTCCGACTAGCGCAGGAATCGTGGTGTTGTCGGTTCAACCGTGTGTACCGCCCGCTTTAGGATTTTTTGATCTCGTTTGCACAAACTCGTAGTGAACACATGATACTGGCCACTACTCAGCTCCTTCGGATTACTCTGATATCCGGATTGCTGCTGCTGCTGACGCTGCTGATTGCCTTGGTTATTGTGATTATCCTGGCCATGCTGTTGGTTGCCTTGGTTATTATAACCGCCCTGACTAGGCTGATGGTTGCCTTGGTTATTATAACCGCCCTGACCATACTGATAATTGCCCTGGTTGTAGCCATTATTGCCACCCTGATATCCTAATCCGGAGCCATTACCCTGGTGACCCGGACCATGAAACCCGGGACCTGAACCACCGCCCGGTGGTCCGTTGTTGAATCTGGCCCGGTTCATGGCCTCCATCATGACCCGGCATTCCCCCCATGTGTGTTTGGCTGGGCGTTCCTCTGTGTTGTGCTTCGGGCAAGGCTCGTTCAACTGTCGCTCCAGATTAGTGAATCCTCCGCCGCTCCGTGGAGGCGGTCTATCCTTGTTGCACTGAAAGCTTCCTTGAACCTTGGTATTGGCCACAAAATCATAGCCACCCTCTGCCTTTCGCTTACCGTTGAAGCTTGTTCCGACCGGACTAGCCTGCGCCGGTTTACCAGGCTTGCCTGCTTTTCCGGACTTATCCCCATCCGCTTCTGGGTATTTAGTGTTGTCAGAGTCCCCATACTTTACCAGAGCGCTCATGAGTGTCCCCATGTCATTACAATCCCGCTTGAGCCGTCCCAACTTCAGCTTCAGAGACTCGAACCGGCAATTGTTTTCCAGTGTTACTATTGCCGTGCTGGGACTGATACCGTTCGAAGAGTGTAAGATTTCTGACACTCGCCGCACCCATGCGCTCGTAGGATCCTGCTCTCCTTGAACACATGCCGCTAAATCCACTACTGACATTGGCTGTTTGCACGTGTCTTTGAATTTTTTGATAAACTGGCGGCGCAACTCACCCCATGATCCGATGGAGTTAGGTGGTAAGCCTTTTAACCATGTCCATGATGTACCCTCAAGCATCATGGTAAAATACTTTGTGCATGCCGCTTCATCCACGTCCAGCATCTCCATAGCCATCTCATAGCTCTCAATCCAAGCCTCTGGAGCCAGATCTGCTGTATAATTAGGCACCTTACATGGACCCTTGAAGTCCTTAGGTAACCTTACGCTTCGTAAAGCGGGAACAAGACATTGCACTCCGAAGGAACTCGCTGTGACTCCCGTCTCTGTTGTGGCTGTGTGAACCGGCGTTGTTTGGCGGATCTCCTCCCGGGCGGTAGGTCTAGCCCGGTTCATCGCCTCCTGGCCGTGCGCCTCCGCTCCTGCCGGATTATCTTGCCTGTGACGGTGACGTCTCCGCTCGCTGCTAGATACCTCCGGTTCATCCCAATGCCTAGTATAACTCCTGCTATGGCGAGGTGTTGAATGAAGTCTCTCCCTGCTGTAAGAGTACGCCTGCTGGTGAGTCAACGCTGTGTTTAGCAATTCTTTGACCCTGCGCGCTTCTGCAGCCACGGGAGATGTTCCTTCAATGGGTAAAGCGGCCAGCCGTGAAGCGGCAGCAACAATGTTATCCAGGGGGTTTGAGTAATGCCCAGGAGGAGTGGGGACGTGCGGAGTAGGCACAACCCGACGACGGTCTTGCTCTGCGGTTGGTTGTTGAACTGGTGCGCCTGTTGCTGGGGCTCCCCTCCGGTTTACTTCTAGATTATTGCTGGCTCCCGCTCCTGGTGTGCCAAAGCGATTCATCGCCTCATAAACCGGCGGTAGACAAGTCTGGTACCGTCTGTTCCTTACTCCCTGCGCAGAGACCTGATCCATCCTGAGCCGGAAAGCCTGAGAATCCAACTCCGCTTGCCTTGTTACTATCATGACTTTTTCTGCGTCCAGATCCCGTCTGGCTTGCTCGATCCGGCCCTTTAACTGAAGGATCTCTGCATCGTGTTGCGCCTTGTTAGCAGGAGCCACCTCTGCTGTTGCTCGGGCTGTCAACTCCTCAACCAAGGTGGATAGAGCGTCGGACGGTGAGGGGGCTTGGTTGCTCGTCCCAGCACCAGCTACCTCTGCTGTGAACGCCCTAGTCGCCGTGGGCTGCGGCGCAGATTGTGATCCGGCCATAAAGACAGCCGCCCGATTTGACGGATCAAAGGGGTCCGGAATGCTATCTCCATCGGATACACCTTCGGATCGACCGTCCCGCAACAGATACAAAGCTTCAGTCTCTCCGGATGAAGATTCATCGTCGGAATAGACAACTGTCTCGCCACCAGAATCCGATCCGTCCTCGCCGTGACCTCCATGTATTGCTTCAACGAAAACGTGCTTCATGGCAGGCTGAATCCGGGCCAATCTCGCACGCTGAGCCGGCTCGACGATGTTGGGGAGGACGTCCGGCTCAGGTCCCGGTTCACCAATCTTGCCGATGAAGACGTGGATGCCGTCGAAGGGGACCCGATACCCGTATTCAATTGAATCGGCCTCAGGGCCCCAGCCTGCATCGTCGAGGTAGATCCGGCCGCAGCGACTCTCGGTCATCCGGCCGACCGCGTAACCCTTGAGTCCTTCAAAGCCGCCCTTCAAGAACTCGAAACCATCGTGCGATATCCCTGACACCAGGTCTGCGATCTCTCTCTTCTCTCCATCGTCTAACCTTTGCACGGGCACACACGAAGAGCGGTGATAGCTTGCCGTGGTGTTATTACAACTAAAAGAAAAAGCTTGGAAAATAGAAGAATCGCCTAGAACAAGAGACGTTGTGGCTGGTCGAGACGGAGCTAACCACACCTATCCTCCGTGCCATGTTAGCATGATGAAGCTGTGTGGCTAGTGGGGTGTTTTCGACCGACTGGCTGGGTCCCGAGGTCGAACCATAGGTACTACGTCCGATACAGTAAATTTTTACACGCACATTTTTTCTCCGTGCTGAGACATGGCACACCCTACCGCGCGGTTTCGGGGTCCTCCCGGGTGGTGCATGCATATATTCTTCCTAACGTGGGACGCCCTACCGCATGTTTTCGCCGAAGCAAGTAAATGAGTCGTCAAATCACGAAAGACCACTTTTTCTGCCGAGTACATCGGTGAAGCACGGTGGCTAGCTAGTTGGGCTAGTTCGACTGATTAGCTAGGCCGCCGCCACATTTGTTTTTTCACCCCTTTTTTATCTACTTGCCGGCAGGTAAATTTAAATATCCACCGCAACGTTGCTATGGTGTTTGAGTGAGGCAAGATTTTTAATTTTTTGATTGACGGGAGCGGGCGCGACATGAATTTTAATTTTTTGATTGACGGGAGCAGGCGCGGCAGCAATTAGTCATGATGACTCCGCTTGTAAAACCCACTGCTCCCTGATGTGAGAAGTGATCGACTGGTGTTTTACCATGGTGAAAATCAAAAGATTCCCCGCTCCTCGGCTGGCTCCCTCCGGCTCCCCGTAGATTGTATTGCCTTTCAGCTGTTTCGCCCCCTGCATCAGCAACGTCCTACGCCTCGAGAAGCAGAGGGACTTTGGTGGTGTTTAGGCGCCCTCTACATGGGCATGTCCATGTCTCGGCGCAACATGACCGTTGGATCAAACTCAGACGGTGTAGATCCGTCACTGTAGCACAAAGCGTGTGGGTGTGTTTGGTTGCATTCTCATCTCAATATACTCCTCTATCTAGGTGTGTAAGTCACCTTACGAAAACCAAATAATCCCAAAACACTTAGGCACGGTACATTAACTCCCTCCTCGTTTCTTGTTTTGTGACATATCAACCAATAAGAGACGTGGGCCGTGCATGCTTTCAATGATTTAAGACTAATAAACATGACATGCAGTGGTTAGTTCATTGCATGCAATGCTATTAATTAGCAAAAAGATATTAAGTTTTCTCGTTTTTCTCTCCGCCTTGGTCGCAGTACTCTTCGAGCGCTGTAGACCTAGTTCTGTTAACATTGATCTCACCATTCATTCTCGACCGGACAGTCGAGAAAGCGGTACCATGTTACTACATCACTGTTCATATAGTTGACATGCGCACAACATCATTTGTTGTCGTCATATCTTACTACACTAGCAACAAGATTATGTAGACGTATGAACAACTGCACATGCCTAGCAGTAGGAGCACTGTGTATGTTCAAGTGGCTGCCGTGCTTCGCACTCCTCCGTCGTAAGAGTGGAAACGCTTGTTGTAGTCATTTTTTTCTTCAGAAAAACAGTGGACACGCTCTACGGTGCGGATCCTCCTCCAGCCATGCACTTAATTACTCACTTTCGCAGACGTGTGGGACAACCAGCATCGGGGTCCACCGGCCATGCACTAAATTACTCCATAGTAGAGTGATGGTAGACTATCCCGATCGAAGCACCGCAGTAATGCCCAATGAGTTGTCAAATCACAAAACCCCCTCCTTTCCAGCAGTAAGTTGGACGGACGAAGAAACCATCATCTCACTCTTCTCTCTCACCTTCCTCTCTACCCAACTCGCTTCTCCCTCATCTTGTTCCTTAGTTCGTCAAGAAAACCCCGACCTGCTTCTGCCATTGTTCTTCTCTCCCAAAGAAGGAAAGGTGAGCGCATCAATGGTGTTGATTCTGGCCAAGGCCCGGTCTTGCAACCCCGAGACTGATCCTATAACTCCCTCTATTTTCTTCTTTTGGGTTTGTGATTATGGTTTCTTTTCTTTTATTTCTATTCGAAAGTTTTTTGATGGACGCTGGAGCACCGGCCAAAGTGATGTCTATGGCTCTGGCCAAAACCGTCGAGGCTCATAGTACGAAGAAGCGCAAGCACCCCGCCGAGACTACCGCAGACAAGCTCAAAGCCATCGCACTATCCAAGCCCCCCTCTCCAGGATCCCTCATTACGCAAGTCCAGGTAATATCTCTTATTGATGATCTTTTTCTCGATCTTGATCGTGTTTTTTCGTCTAACACGCAGTACTAGTACTAGTAGTACAACTTTCTGGGTGATCTTGCATGTGATTTTTGTGTGCCAAATGACGGTTCTAAATTCCTCTTTTGACCAAAACATGCGAGAGGTTGACACTGATTTCTTATAGATTACTTTCAACTACTCCATTTGTCCCAAATTTCTTGTCTTAGATTTGTCTAGATACGGATGTATCTAATACTAAAATGTGACTTGATACATCCATATCTAGACAAATCTAGGACAAGAATTTTGGGATGGAGGGAGTACTTTATGAACATCAATGCTACTGTACCTTTGAAGAGGGTATATTTGCCTCAGTAACTTGTGTTATGGATATTGCAAGTAATCCCCCTATTCTCATGCCTTTGAAGACATGTTCTAGTGTCTTTGTTCACTCATTTCTGTGCGTATATGTAGTCATATATGGAGTATAATATTGAAAAACATCTTATATTTCTGAACAGAGGTAGTAATAAAATACGGTTTCTGTTTGAAATAGAACCAGGTCCGCGGTGGAGATGAAGTTCTCAAAGTCATGTTGTGTGAACTGGAAGACCTGATGATGAATTCTACCGCTAAACTATCCAGCTGATGTGTCCTTGTCACCACGTGTCCTGAACTAGTGTTTTCCTGTGGCATTGTTGTCAGGCGTGTTCTCGAGGCTGTACTTGACCACAACAAT
Organism: Secale cereale; assembly: GCA_902687465.1. Lineage (NCBI taxonomy): Eukaryota > Viridiplantae > Streptophyta > Magnoliopsida > Poales > Poaceae > Secale > Secale cereale. Next base: position 339,810,550 of record LR738713.1, read on the forward strand.
TTCCTGGCTATGCCTTCGATTACGAAGGGTGTGGTTCTTGTAAAGCTTCCCAACAAATCTGATGCGGCCTGTCTTCATCATCATGTTTATGAGTGGAAAGACCACTCTGTTAGGTTCTCCAAGGTTATCGAGATGGTGACCGTGCATGTAGACATCTCTCACGAAGTCCATGGCCTAGTCAGTTATACGGGGTTCATCCCGTAGGTCGGTGGCAAGAAATAGTCTGCAGAGTTTAATTAGTGCAACTTTGCTTGTCTGTAGTAAGTACTATTGTTCAGTACTTGATTTGCGTTTGTGAACCCTGTATTGCTTATTAGTACTGCCGCTTTTGGTGTGTGGTCAGTCCTGAGAACGGTCTATGTTAATGTCTGTCCACTCAATTCAGTCTGTATATTTTGAAGTATCCAGATCATCTTTTTTGTGAGGACGGTTTATCAATTATGGTTACACTCCAATATGTGTATGCATTGCAGGGTTTATCACACCCACCAGGATTTCCAGTCCCATATATGTTCGGTCCATACGATTTGTCATGACCTTTGGACTGTCCCGCTTGTGGGAGTAGGCGGGGCCCCTGCATGCCACCCGTAGTTGGACGATCAATCTTCAGCTTAGTACTTCAACATAGGTGATTTCCTGGTAAGGATTCACTCGTGTCACATCAAGTAAATCTTATTGATTTACTATCTAAATCTTATTGATTTAATCTCATGTTTTCTTTATTTTCCTGCAATTTTACGATGCAAGTTTTGCCATGTGACATTCATCACAGAATAAACCGTTTGGTTTGCTCTACGATGGCTATTTTTGCAGGTTTCACTTCTTATGTCGTGTTAGTAACGAAGGCACTGTCCATCGCTTATATTACTGGGAAAAATTGGATCAGTCTGTTGTCTGAGTAGAAGCTGAATCCCAATGATGAACTGCAGTTTGGTTTAACAAAAATGCCAAAATTAGTCCTTCTCGCGTTTAAAAGAAATGAAGAAAAAATAGGATCACGGTCACGACGCCTAGTCAAGTTAGAAAGCTGATCATAGCAGACCAGACACGATCGCCGCTGTCTCGCACATCGGTACCACCTTCAGCAACAGATTGAGCACCGGCAGTTGCTCTAGCACTGACAGCGGTAGCAGCTCAGTCTGATCCAGCTGAGGATTGGGCACCGACCGCATTAGTGGATCAGGCTGATCTACCAGAGGATCGGGCATCGACACCGGTACCTACTCCGACACCGGCACCAGCTCTACAAGGAGCACCATCTCCGGCAGCAGCAGCGGCTTTGGCACCTGCACCAACACTTGCACATGCATCTGCTCCGGTCCGTGCAGCGGCAACAGACTGGGCTGCAGTTCACACTTCATATACCGAAGTCCTTACAAAAACCGACATGTCCACCTTCTTGGTAAGCATGGGCCGCCCAAGTGTTTCGTTCTTTTTTCTTTCCATGTTGTTTCGCATGATTCACTGTGTTGATCTAACTGTTTGGGTATGTCTTTTAGTTTGCAAACAGAGAATTCCTAGAGCAACGAGGGAGTCGTTCAACAATCCGGGCGACATCGGCCAAGTTTCTCTTACCATGCACAGCCTTGGTGTGAATGAACCTGCTCAATATACCGTAAGTACAAAGGATGGTCGCATGATAATTGATTCTAAAGGATGGTCAAGGTTCAAATCTAAATCATATCTTGCGGTAGGGGATGATCTCAAAATCAAACTTTCTCGGCAAGGAGAGCTAGTCCAAATCAACTTTCAAATTCTTCAGTAGCAGCACACAACTGCCGAACTGATCTATCCTACGAGAGATTTTGATGTAATAATCTGGCATGGTGAAACAAGTGTCCTGTGTGTAAAAGTAATACGACAGTATTATTTATCACATGGTATATCGTTGATAGAATTGCAACTCTCATTGCAGGTTAGGAACTGTCGTTTGATTTCATTCCAACAACTGCCGTGTTTTATTCAATTTTGTGTATTCGCCTTGCGACAGCATCTAAAACCAGTGCCGTACCGATCAATTGCAATATGAAAAGCGCTGAGGTAGAACACATGGGCCCCCAAACATGCAGGGTGGGCCTGCGGCCCAAGTCCAGAACCGTGAGCCTGTCTAAGTATTATATTCTCAGCTGAACCCCCATAATTGTCTCAAAAAAAAAAGCTGAACCCCCATAATGCCCGTGCGTTGCACGTAACATCAAGATGCATTTGTATGAGTATTTTACCTTGTGAGAGAAAAGGATGAACGAGGGAAGGCCTTATTTGCAAATGTGGAGAGGTGTGTGGGTACCTTTTTGCAAAATTGCCATAGTTTCCTTCCTATCCGTCAGATATAATTTTTTATGTATAAAGTTGTGATATAAAAGATTTGTATATTTCTTTACAAAGGGAGTATCTCTCTATCAAAAATATATTTTTGTGTAACTAGTCACTCCTGTCTTTCTACTTCCTTTCGCTGATATGTGGGGCATCCGGCAACGGGGTCCATTGTAACATCCCAAAATTCTAAATTTTGGAATGTTATAATAAATAGATAGATTTGATTGCTTGTTTGATGTGCTTAGTGAAATTGAATGAAATTCAAAACTTTTGAAAGTTAAATGAGAGGGAATAAAATGACTTTCCCAAAACTTTCACTTTGCATTTTGATCTCCGGGGAATTCAAATTCTTTTCAACACAAAACCCTAGAGTGAAGATAATATGACTTCTTCCATTTATTTTAATTGATAAAGGGCTTTGAAAGGATTTTCAATTTCATCCTCGAAATATTTCAAATTCAGAAACTTTAAGCAACTCAATGATTTTCCCGAGAGAAGATAAAATGACTTCTTCAAATTATAGGAAATATGAGTTGGAAGTTTTTCTGAAATTTTCTGCAACTCATTTTCAATATTTGAGTTATTGGGTTTTATTCAAATTATTTTTCTCCAAAAATAAAATATATGGAAGATAGGGTAACAAGATTCCCTACAATGGAAAATTGGAGAGAAATAAAATTGGAATCATTTTGGTATTTTTAAAATGATTTTTATTGGATTTTATTGCTTCAGTAGCACTGTTTGATTTATTAGAATTTTTGGGCATTTTATTTGACTGTAGAAAAATGTTCACTTTGAAGGAAATCTTTTTCTGAAAATTGTGATATATAATATGCCTATAGTATATTATATATTATTTGTTTTATTTCTGGTTTTGTGTCTGTGTTTAAAAAAAAGTTTCCCGACTAAACCAGGCCGGCCCTGCCAACCGGGCCAGGCCAGCCGGCCCAGCCAGCCCGGCGCAGCACCACCCCATCCCTGAGCTCGGACTCCCGTCCGAGTACGGCAGCCGCCGCCGCCATGGTCGTCGTGCTCCCGCGGACTCCTTGCCGTGGCCCCTAATGCACGCAAAGCAGCCCCTCCCCTCCATAAAAGCCGCCACCGTCGCCCCGTTCTCTCCTCCTCTCCTCGCTTGCATCACCGCCGCGCAGCAAACCGCCGCCGCCGCCCTTGCTCCGCTCGTCGCCGCAGCCTGCTGCTGCTGCATCGTCGTCGCCCGCAGTCGCGCCTGCCCTCGCCGCCTCTTGTGCGAGCCGCCGCCGCCCCTCGCTGCCTTGCCCCTCGCCGCGTCGGCCGCTGTTTGTCGCCGCCTCGCACCGGAGTTTCGCCGGAGCTCTGGCCGCCCGATCCGCCCGGTTCGATCCGTCGAACCCGCGGTTTCGAAGAAAAACCGCTAGGTATAACCCCCCCCCCC
>LR738713.1:339814415-339840932 GCA_902687465.1 Secale cereale
CCCCCCCCCCCCCCCCGGTTCTCTGTTTGTTCGATTTTCTGCTTTAGATCGGTTTTCTTTTATTAGGTTATATCTATCTAGTGAACGTTCACTAGTTAGGCTTAGAAAACGAACGTTCGTTCGTTAAACTTTTGTTTTTCTGTTTTAGTTTTCGGCCAGGGACCTATCTGTGAATATTTATTTCACAGTTTAGCCCCTGAACTTCAAACGGGCCTAACTTTTTTGCCCGTTGGTCTAAATCCAACGAAACCAACGCCCACGTCTTCGTTACGATCCCCTCTATCCAGTAAAACAACTTAAACATGTTTTTGAAAATTTTAAAATTTGAATTCAAACTTGTTTTGATCATAACTTGAGTTTTATAACTCCGTTTGCGTTGACTCTTTTTGCAAATCGAAGCTCTTGACTTAACCTTTCTGATAAGGCCAAATTCACATAATTTTGGTACTGTTAGAAATTGGTTTCTGTTTCAAGAGTCATTCGTTTGTATTCGAAGTTTTCCAAAGTGTTTTATTCGTTCTTTCTGATCTGTTGAGTGATTGCTTATGTGTGGTTACTATTGTTTGCTTACGATAGATTGATCGGAGTGTGACGAGTAGATCTATCACGAGTTCTGAGTGCGAATCATCTAGATCGTCAGTACAAGGCAAGTTCACACTTTGATCATACTTTCCAATACCTAGTTTTCATTGCATTAGTTATATCCTCAAACACTTGCATTAGTAGGATCATATTAACTTGTGGGTCTGGGAAGTAGATTGAGGTAGAACCTATTACCTGTATTATTTTTTCAAACCCTTGGGAGTTACTTCTCTGTTGTGCTTAGGTTATCATGCTATGCTCGTAGACGTGGTTTGGGTTTGAGTGAAATCCATGACAGATGTGAGTTGTTAATTAATGGTTCAACTTAAGGTGGCTACTTGAATACACATCTGGGTGGATTGGTTCCAGGGCACCTGGAGAATCCAGTGTTGTCCTAGGAAATCCCAGGGTTCCGTGTGATTGTCCTATGGAATGCCACCCAGGCTCAAAGGGATCATAAAACTATTCATGCTAGAAACTTCCATGTGCAGCCACAATGCCATTATGGGCTCTGGCATAGTATGAGTAAGTTGTGTGAGCTCTTTCAGTGGTGGACTAGCAGATGTAGGGGGGAAGTAGGTGTACGGGTCCACCCGGGGTAAAGAGTAAATGCTTTTGAAAGACCGTGTATCGGTCATCCATTTCTCAAACACCACGCAGTGCGAGAAATCCAACAGAGGAGATCGAGTCTTGTGGGGAAAGTGCGCAAACCTCTGCAGAGTGTACAAACTGATCATGATTAGCCGTGTCCCCGGTTATGGACAATCTTGAGTATCTGGTACTTGAATTATTGGTCATCGCTCTAAAATTAATTTGTTGGGTTAATGATTACTTTAATTGGGATTGAGTTGGAGGTACCTTCTCAATGATGTTTCAACTACCATGATAGTTAAAAATAAAATTTATTCCTTTGTTGTAGGGAAAAGTTGGCTTTACGCAAAAAACTTTAACTTTACATCCTCCACTAGCCAAATATGCATGTAGTTGTAGGACTTGTTCATTATCATTACAGTGTGAAATTGCCAATACATTCAATGTACTGACCTACATGGCTGCAACGTCTCATGTTGCAGGAACTATTCGACGAGTAAGTGTTACGTTAGGGTTGCGCTGTCTACACTCAACTTTGCCATTGGTGTTGATGGAACTCCACAACCTTTGTTGCTTCCGCTATGTTTGATTGAGGTAATAGTATTTACGTTACTTTATACATGTGATTTACCTCTGTTATAAATCCTCGACTACTGTGTGTGTCAGCATACCGATCCAGGGATGACACTTAAGCACAGAGACTTGATCCATTCGGGTCGGGTCGCTACAAGATGGTATCAGAGCACATGTTGACTGTAGGATGTGACCCTAGAAACTGGCCAGCCCATAGGAAATGGTTTCTCTAAAATTTCCTTTTCAAAAAGATTCTTTACCTCTCCTCTTTTCCGAGTTTTGTCAAAACTTCCCTCTTACCTTAAATAGTTAGACAATACCCTTTTCCTTTTCGACCAATTCGGAGTAAAGAGGATTTCATCATACATTGGAAGTGTTGAAGCTACAACAATGGATACTCCAAAGGTTTAAAGAGTTGACAACTTTGAAGAGATGATGACCTTTAGTAGACCAACCCCTGCTATGTACTTACATTAGATGCGACGATTGTGAGCCGTCATTTGTTTGATGTTTTACCGACGGCCACAAAATAAAACCGTCTTTTCAAAACTATTGTTTGTATTGAGTGTATCTCTCTCCATCTCCCAAATCTCATCCCAACAACCCTTGGACCTAATAGAGGATGATTGAAGTTACACTTGAAGTCTCTGGACCAATGACCCAGCCGGAGGCAGAACTATGGATACAAAACATGGAGGACCACTTTAGGAAAATTTTGGTTGCAAGGAAGTATGAGGTTCAATACGCTCTTCGGTACTTTACAAAAAGTGCTGCAACATGGTGGAAGAAGCATCAAGCCATACAAGGATGTAGTGGAGCAGAAAGTTGGTAGGAATTCAAGAAGACTCTATTAAGATCCCATCTCATTCGAGAGCGTGGTGACAACCCAAAGAAGAAACCTTGTGCCTGCAGGATTTGTGGAGAAATAGGACACACCCAGGAGGAGCACAAGGATGAATGCCCTAATTGTGAAGGAAGTCACCAAGCTGAAGAATGCCCAACTAGGCAGATTACTTGTTTCTTGTGTGAAGGAACTACCCACTACCCTGCCCAGTGTCACATTTTCCCCATGGTGCAACGAACTATCCAACAGAAGAAAGAAGCAATGGAAGAAGCCCTCGAGGAAATCTTAAGGGAATCCGCGATGAAGGAAGATATTGACGGCCCTGATGGAGAAGGACTAGACAGATATTACACACGTGCATGCTACTCATGTGGAGAAAAGGGACATCTTTCACAGTATTGCATGAAGGAAAGCCATGAGTATCTGGGAGACTTCCCGACAGAAGAGGTGGAGTTTGATCCACAAAAGATAGAAGAATTGATAGGAACGAAGAAGTCGAGGAAGAGAAAGAGCATGTATCCCCAGAAAACCCCAATTTCGGTGAAAAGGACCGGAGTCACCTGACATGTTTTAGGTGCAAGGATTTAGGTCATTGTGCTAGCAAGTGCCCAACCAGGAAGCGAAGAACCTAGTAAACCAGGACACCCACCATGAAGACCTTAGATTTAACGGATGTCATTTGTTTACACTGCAAGGAAGTAGAGCATTTCGCCAAGAGAAGGTTCAGACCAGAGGAAAGGATGAACAGAGTAGTTAAGATTTTTGATGTTGGAATAAAGTATTTAGATAAATGTGGGATACACTTTTCATTACGATGTTGAGTTGAGTTATGGAAAGAACATCATAATAGTTTGTGAAGCAATAGAAGTGGGTATTTTTGGAATCTTAGAAGGAGATGTTATGAGTTGTTGGATGAATGTTAGTGCCTCTCTTGCTATCTCACCCAGACCAAGACCAAGAACCCATGGATCAGTTGACCCCAAACCTTTCTCGGACAAATGACCCCGTTTTACCCAAGGATATCTGTATGTTGTCCTGAGAACCCCTTAGGTCTTATACCCACAGAAGACAACCCTTTACGAGTATTTTCTCAAAGGCCCGGAAATGATCATGATCCTGACTAGCGATCAGGATTACCCAAAGATCATGAAGGACATGATGAAGCATATTCACCTAGAAGGAGATGCAGTTTACAAGGGTTATCCTTTCATGGAGAATGGAGTTGAACTTCGGTACGTGGAGGTACACCTGCATCGTGTGAAAGGAGTTTGCCCAAAGACTATGGGTCAATACTTTTTCATCTCCCGAGTACCATGAACTAGATTCTTCGACTCTGTTCGTGAAGCCGCTATGGAGGCCATACATCATATTGGAGAAATACTCGAAGCAAGACTTCGTTATACCCAGGAATGCCTGAGTAAGGTGCAGGCAGAGATGATTGAGATGAAGCACACAACCAATAGGACGAAGCAAAAGATTGATGATTTTCAGAATAACATTGCACAATTCGAGTGGGACTGAAGCATCCTTAGCTAGGACAAAGGAATAAAGATGGAAGGAATGCTTGGCCACATCAAACCATGTGGATGACAACAATTGTAGGAAGCACCTTCGAAATTGGAAGTGTCGAATAGTGGTTCAGGAAGTAATAAAAGATTGCATATGAAGAGAATATGGATTACGGATGAACCAGTGCATTTTAGGGTGATACTTTTCTGAGTGAACCCTGGACCGATAGAAAGAAAAGTGTTGCTCCAAGTTGTAGAGTTTGCACAAATAAGTTGGAGTTTAATTATGAGACTTGATCCATTCAGGTCGGGTCGCTACATCCACGTGCCATATGCACAAATTAGAGTGCACAACTGCACGATAGACACACCCCGGTCATTGCACCGCAGTAATGCCCAATGAGCCGTCAAATCACAACCCCCCCCCTTTCCAGCTTCAGCAGTAAGCTGGACGGACGAAGCGGCAATATTTCACTGGGCCTGAATCCCCTTCTCCCTCGTCTGCTTGTTCAGAGAAAACCCCCTCTCGGCGATTGCATAGGGTTTTCTCATGGAGAACCAGGTACGAATTCTTCATCCATCCCCGATAAAGCCAAGTCCCTTGGTCGCTGTAACATCCCAATTTTTTTATTTGGAATGTTATACATAGATCATATTGCATTGCATATTTTATTGCATTTGTGCGTGGTGATCCTCGAAAATTGTAAGCAACTCAAGGACCTACTGAGAGAGTTGGGAATTCTACCGTTTTCGTATTTGAGTTTTCTCGAATACCGGTACGGAGATCACTTTGGGTTTTAATAGTTTTCTCTCCTAAAAATATTTCTTAATAAAATATATGACCAGAGAAAATATGACTTCTCTAAGATAAAAGAAATATTGGAGGAAAATATTAAAATCACTTTTGGCTTTAATTCGGATTTATTTGCGATTTTATTTGTCTAGGAAAAATGCGTGTTTTTCAAAACTACATTTAGGTCTGGGAAAAATGTTCACTTTGTGCTAGATTTTATTAGAGGACGATGAAAATTTATTTCGCAATTTTTCGTCTCCGTTTAAGATTTTATTTTTTAGTTTTTCTGTGTCAGGAGTTTTAAAAAAAAAAGAAAAAGAAAAAAAAGTTAGTTTCGGACCGAACTGGGCCGAAGGCCCAGCCGGCCCGTGCGTCGCCGCCTTCCCCGCCGTGCCCGAGCTGGACTCACGCCGGAGTCCGTGTGGCCGACGCCTCCGCCGCTTGGCCCCTCGGCCAAGTCAAACCCCCCGGGCATTTAAAAGCCGCCCCCCACCCGCGTCTCGCCTCCACACCGCCGCCGCAGCCGCAGCCGAGCACCGCCGCCGCCGCGGCCGAGCTCCGCCGCCACCGTTTGCCGCCGCCGCCGCCGAGCTCCGCCGTCGCCGTTGTCGCCCGCCGCCCGCAACCCCGCCGCCCGCAACCCGCTGCCCGACCCGTTAAGGTACCGCCAGTTTTTTTTAAAACCGTTCGGTTTTCTTTAAAAAAACCTAGATCTATTCTTTTTGATAGATCGGTTCTACTTTTTCGGTTTAGTTAAATAGCAAACGTTCGTCTGTACGTTCGTTTTAATGAACGCGGTTTGCCCTTTAGTCACAGACAGCGAACGTTCGTTCGTTAGCCTGTTCGTCAGTTTTCTTTTTCGGGGCTTTATCCGCGATTATTTTTGATTGCGATTTCTGCCCTGATCTTGTTTTCAGTTTTTCTTTTCGCTCGTGAGTCGGAATTAGGCGATTCAAAAGCCCAAATCTTTGTCTTGAAGCCCTCTTTCCGTTTAGCCAACTTGAACAAAGTTTTGCTACTGTAAAATTTGATCTTAGACCACTCTTGTAAACGGATCTTGTTTCTTTCGCCTTTTGAGTTTCGTTGCTCCGTTTGATTTGTTTCTTTTTGCAAACTGGAGTTCTTAAGTTGAACTTTCTGGTTAGATCTTCTTATTTGGAGTTCTGTTTGTGCTTCTTTGATTGTTTGCTTATGTATGCTACTGTTTGTTTGCGATAGAATTCCCGGAGTGCGAAGCGTGCTACTACGAGTCTCTAGGTTTTGCGAATCATCAGCAAGGCAAGTAACACTTTGATCATACCCTTTATTACCCAGTTTTTATGCTCACACATTGCATGAGTATTATCTCTTAACTTGTGGGTCTGGGAAGTAGATTTAGGTAGAACCTATTACCTGCATTATTTTCAAACCCTTGGGAGTTACTTCTACGTTATGCTTAGGATTGCCATGCTATGCTCGTAGACGTGGTTTAGGTTTGAGAGAATATCCATGACAGATGTGAGTTGATAATTAATGGTTCAACTTAAGGTGGCTACTTGAATACACATCTGGGTGGATTGGTTGCAGGGCACCTGGAGAATCCAGTGTTGTCCTCGGAAATCCCGGAGGAACCTTGTGATTATCCTATGGAATGCCACCCAGGCTCAAAGGGATCATAAAACTATTCATGCTAGAAACTTTCGTGTGCAGCCACAATGCCATTATGGGCTCTGGCATAGTATGAGTAAGTTGTGTGAGCTCTTTCAGTGGTGGACTAGCAGATGTAGGGGAAAGTAGGTGTACGGGTCCACCCGGGGTAAAGAGTAAATACTTCTGAAAGACTGTGTCTCGGTCATCCGTTTCTCAAACACCATGAAGTGCGCGAATTCCAACGGCGGAGATCGAGTCTTGTGGGGAAAAGTGCGCAAACCTCTCCAGAGTGTACAAACTAATCATGATTAGCCGTGTCCCCTGTTATGGACAATCTTGAGTATCTAGTACTTGAATTATTGGTTGATCTCATCACTCTAAAGTTAATTTGTTGGATTAATGATGACTACTTTAATTGGGATTGTGTTGGAGGTACCTTCTCAATGATGTTTCAACTACCATGATAGTTAAAATAAAAATTTATTCCTTTGTTGTAGGGAAAAATTGGCTTTACGCAAAAACTTTAACCTTAGAGCCTCCACCAGCCAAATTTGCACATAGTGTTAGCCTTTATTCTGTTACTTGCTCTACTGTGTTATCTTGCTAGCATATTCCATGTGCTGACCCGTTTCGGGCTGCAACATGTTATGTTGCAGACTTTTCAGACGAGGAGTAAGACGTGCTAGGTCGTTTGTCATGCACTCAGCTATGCCGTTGGAGTTGTAGGACTCACTTATCTTCCAAGCCTTCAGCTGTTATTTTGCTAGATGGCCTTATGCCATAGACTTTTGTAATAAGTTCTCTTTTGAGACATTCGTTGTAATAAGTGTGTGAATGCCACTTGTTATAAATCCTTCAAGTATTGTGTGTGTCAGCATTACCGATCCAGGGATGACACAGAACACAGAGACTTCTGTCTATTCGGATCGTGGTCGCTACAAGATGGTATCGGAGCACACGTTGACTGTAGGAGACAACCACTAAGATAAACCCTAGGACACTCTTCTCTACTCATTTCTGACTCTTCTCCATTTTCTACTCTTTTAGGATGGTGGACCCAAGGAACAAGTTCACTCAACCAGATGAAGACACACCTTTTGGACGACACTTGAAGGAAGTCACTAGGTACGTGAACATCAGAATACCAAGCTTCACCGGGACCTACACTGCCACTTTACCAAAAGAAGAGCGATGTAGTATTCAAGTTAAAATTCCCGGGAGGACCTTCGCACCATCCACTGAGCCAATAGAGTTTTCTTTTGATGCACCAACCTGGAGCCTAGGCAAGAGTATGGCAGCCGACATTACTATGGGACGTATTGGAGAAGTCTACAAGCAGGAGCTGAAGGACACTGTCTATCAGATTTGTGGACACCGAGACGAGCAATGGGACATGATCAGCACCCGGAAGGACAGGTCCATTGCAGCGTTCATCCTGGAGTTAAACTAGCACATTCGTCGACAGGAGCACCAGATGTGCCCAGGGATGATAGATTTGAAGAAGGCGCTAACCAGGAACTTGGAGCTAGAAGAGGAACTCAAGTCTACACGTGACGGATACGAGCAGGAGATGACAATACTTGTGGAGAAGAATGATGACTTGACGAGGAAGCTAGGAGTATTCATGGGAGATCCAGCACCGGGAGGGGAAGAAGAAGAAGAAGAACCCAAGGAGATTCGTTCTGAGGACTACATCATCATCGACGATACGGACTCAGACCCCGACGATAGTGATGAAGATTATGAAGATGAAGCTGGAGCAGATATCATGGAATCTTCTGCCGATCAAAATTTCTCGATGACCACCCTATGACTAGTAGTTTTCCCCATAAAGTAGAAATTAGAAGCACTTTTGTAACGTTAGTTAGATCTTTGTAAGCCCTTGCTTGAAATTGATTGGTGTGATATGATTGTGTTTGTCTCATGTGCATATGGGTAGTGAATTTCCCTTAGACCTCATTTCTATTCTAATCTCTTCCCTCTACACCATCAGATGCCTCCGAGACGTGAGCCCGGATTTTAGTTTCCCCCGGAGCTCACTCAGTTGATCCAGCAACAGAACACTTTGATGCAACTTCTTGTCCGGAACAATCAGAACAACAACAACAACCCTCCACCACCACCACCCGTGGACAACCTGACACGTTTCTTAAAGTTGCAACCACCGGTGTTTTCTAGCAGCATTGAACCAATAGTTGCTGATGACTAGCTGAGCAAGATTGGGAGGGATTTGACCGCCGCCAATTGCACTGATGCTGAGAAAGTGCATTTTGCTACACATCAGTTGGCTGGACCAGCAGCAGCATGGTGGGAGAATTACATAGCCACTTTTCCTGTAGCCAATGTCACTTGGGATTAGTTTCAGCAAGCTTTTCGCACTGCCCTTGTCTCAACTGGGGCTATGAGCATGATGAAGCGAGAGTTCTGCAACTTGCGCCAAGGAAATCGTACTGTGGCTCAGTACGTAGATGAGTTTAGTACTCTATCTCGATATGCCCCGGATGATGTGGCCACAGATGCCGCAAAGCAGGAGAGGTTTATGGAAGGGCTGAATGATGAGATGAACGTATAGTTGATGGTGGCAACCTTCAACAACTACCAGGAGTTGGTAGATACGTCCCTTATGATTGAAGGGAAGCAGTAGTAGATTGAGAGCCGCAAGAGGAAGTATGGACAAGGAAGGAATAATTCTGGAGCCCAGCAAAAGCCCCATTTCACCCCGAACTCGGGAGGATACACCCATAACCATGGAAGCCACACCCATAATGGAGGGAGTACTCACAACCACAATGGCTGCAAGAATGGGAATGGGAATGGAGCAAATAACAGTCAGAACCGCTCTACCCCATCCACACCCGCCAAGAGGGATTTAAGCCACGTTACCTGTTTCAAGTGCGGGAAGAATGGACACTACGCCACGGATTGCCCTGAAGCTAAGAATGGGAATGGAAATGGAAGCGCCGGGAAGAAGCCCAACCCGTTCAACAAAGGACAAGTGAACCACGTGACTGTAGAGGAGGTTGAAGAGCAACTAGATGCAGTTATCAGTAAGTTTTTGGTTAAGTCATTTACCGCAGTAGTTCTTTTCGATATTGATGCATCGCATTCATACATTTCAAGGGGATTCATAAATAGACATAAGCTGCCCACCAGAGTCTTTATGACCCCCATGTTAGTAAGTTCACCCGGAGCGGAATATATGGCAAATCAAGGAATGTTTTCAGATGCCATTGACCATTGGACGGCATGTTTTTCCCTCAGACCTGATAGTTTTGGAGTCACAAGGATTGGATGTGATACTAGGCATGGATTGGCTATCGATGTACGAAGGGAACATCGATTGTGCCAGTAAGTCTATTTTGCTTACCACCCCGGAGGGAAAAAGGATCAGGTATGTATCTAGGCGTTCGCCTAGAAGGACACAAGTACATTCTCTCACGGGAGTTGTTCTGGAGGAAGTGCCCATAGTAAAGGATTACCCGGATGTATTTCCATAGGATCTACCAGGCATGCCACTGGATAGGGATATTGAGTTTTTGATTGAGCTATTGCCTGGCACCGGACCAATATCGAAGAGGCCGTATCGGATGCCAGCAAATGACCTGGAGGAGATTAAGAAGCAGATTAAGGAGTTATTGGAGAAAGGATTTATACGCTGGAGTTCATCACCTTGGGGAGCCCCAGTGCTTTTGGTCGAAAAGAAGGATGGATCTTTAAGGATGGTCGTTGATTATCGAGCACTGAATGAAGTGACGATTAAGAATAAGTACCCGCTGTCGATGGTCAATGATTTGTTTGACCAGCTTCAAGGAGCAAAAATATTCTCCAAGATCGATCTACGATCAAGATACCACCAGTTGAAGATCCGAGAGAAGGATATCCCTAAGACAGCCTTCACCACAAGGTATGGGCTATATGAGTATACAGTTATGTCATTTGGATTGACTAACACCCCTGCCTATTTCATGAGTATGATGAATAAGGTGTTCATGGAGTTCTTGGATAAGTTTGTCGTGGTATTCATTGATGACATCTTGGTGTACTTGAAGAACGAAGAGGAACACACAGAGCATTTGCGTTTAGTTTTGGAGAAGCTCAGAGAACATCAGTTGTACGCCAAGTTTAGAAAATGTGAGTTTTGGTTGAAGGAAGTTGGATTCTTAGGGCATGTTATATCAGGAGAAGGTATAGCAGTGGACCCCGTGAAAGTGCAGGCAGTCACTGAGTGGTTGGCACCCACTTCAGTCGGATAAATCCACACTTTTCTTGGACTCGCGGGATACTACCAGAGATTCATAGATAATTTATCCAAGATTGCAAAGTCGATGACGACATTGTTGAAGAAGGACACAAAGTTTCATTGGACTGAAGAGTGCGAAGAAAGTTTCCAGGAGTTGAAGACACGGTTGACGACAGCGCCAGTGCTGATCTTGCCCGATATACGCAAGGATTTCCAAGTGTACTGTGATGCTTCACGCCTAGGACTTGGAGGAGTACTCATGCAGGATGGAAGAGTTGTTTCTTACGCATCTCGTCAACTGTGACCGCACGAGTTGAATTATGCGACTCAAGATTTTGAGCTAGCAGCAGTAGTGCATGCGCTCAAAACTTGGAGACATTTCCTTATTGGAAACCGTTGTGATGTGTACACGGATCACAAGAGTTTGAAGTGCATTTTCACTCAGAAAGAGCTGAACCTCAGACAGAGAAGATGGTTCGACCTAATAAAGTATTATGATATGAAGCTGCACTATCACCCCGGAAAGGCCAATGTCGTGGCAGACACTTTTAGCCGGAAGAGTTATGCAAATACCCTAGTGAAGGGAGAATTGCCAAAGGAGTCAGCGGGAGATCTCACGGAGCTTCGTTTGGAGATAGTTCCTAGAGGTTTTGTTGAGACATTGGAGGTTCAGTCAACATTGCTGGGAAAGATACGAGAAGCCCAGAAGGATGACAAAGAGATTGCCGAAATCAGGGAGATGATGAGTGAAGGAAAAGCCAAGGGTTTTCGTGAGGACGAACACGACACCTTGTGGTTTGAGGATCGAATCTATGTGCCCAACAACGCCGAGATCAGGAAGTTGATATTGCAGGAAGCACATGATTCGCCATACTCGATACACCCCAGAAACACTAAGATGTATTTGGATTTGAAGGAACGTTTCTGGTGGACGGGAATGAAGAAGGATATTGCCGAGTATGTAGCAGTATGTGATGTATGCCAGAGAGTGAAGGCGGAACATCAGAAGCCAGTAGGATTGCTACAGCATATGCTGATACCCGAATGTAAGTGGGATAAGCTTGGCATGGACTTTATCACCGGATTGCCCAGGACCAAATCAGGATATGATTCAATCTGGGTAGTAGTGGATCGCTTGACCAAAGTAGCCCACATTATCCCCGTGAAAACCACGTATACCAGTGCAAAGTTGGCCAAGAAATACATGACCAGGATCGTATGTCTGCATGGAGTTCTGAGGACCATTGTATCAGATAGAGGAACACAGTTTACCTCAAAGTTTTGGCATCAGCTCCACCAAACTTTGGGAACCAGGCTAGAATTCAGTACGGCTTTTCACCCGCAGACAGATGGACAGACCGAGAGAGTCAATCAGATTTTGGAGGACATGTTGAGAGCTTGTGCGCTAGATTATGGATCTAGTTGTGATGACAACTTTCCCTATGCGGAGTTCTCGTACAACAACAGTTACCAGGCTAGTTTGAAGATGGCACCGTTCGAAGCATTGTACCAGAGGAGATGCCGAATGCCGTTGATGTGGGATGAAGTCAGAGACCGTCAGTTATTTGGACCAGATCTGGTCAAAGAGTGAGAAGAGAAGTTTAAGCTGATTCGAGATAGACTAAAGGTAGCTCAGTCCAGGTAGAAGAGTTACGCAGACTTGAAGTGCAAGGAAGTAGTCTATGAAATTGGAGACAGAGCGTACCTGAGAGTGTCGCCTCTACGAGGAGTTAGATGTTTCGGAGTTAAGGGAAAGTTAGCCCCGTGATTTGTCGGACCATACCGTGTTTTGGAACGCATGGGAGAGGTTGCCTACAAATTGGAATTACCCGAAGGATTGTCAGAAGTGCACGATGTGTTTCACGTTTCTCAGCTTAAGAACTGTCATGCAGAGATGGCCGATATTCCTTTAAGAGACACAGTACCCCTGAAAGCAATTCAGTTGGATAGTGATCTGACTTACGAGGAGAAACCCATCAAGATCTTCGAGTTTTCGAGCAGATTCACCCACAACAAGGTTATCAAATTTTGCAAAGTCTAGTGGAGTCACCATACCGAGAAAGAGGCCACCTGGGAAGGAGAGGACGATCTACGCAAGGACCACCCACACCTGTTCTCTAGCCAAACCGAATCTCGAGGGCGAGATTCATTCTAAGGGGGGTAGGTTTGTAACATCCCAAATTTTTTATTTGGAATGTTATACATAGATCATATTGCATTGCATATTTTATTGCATTTGTGCGTGGCGATCCTCGAAAATTCTAAGCAACTCAAGGACCTACGGAGAGAGTTGGGAATTCTACCGTTTCCGTATTTGAGTCTTCTCGAATACCGGTACGGGGATCACTTTGGGTTTTAATAGTTTTCTCTCCTAAAAATATTTCTTAATAAAATATATCAGCACAGATAGTATGACTTCTCTAAAATAAAAGACATATTGGAGGAAAAATATTAAAATCACTTTTGGCTTTTATTCGGATTTATTTGCAATTTTATTTGTATAGGAAAATGCGCGTTTTTAAAAATTGCATTTAGGCCCGGGAAAAATGTTCACTTTGTCCTAGATTTTATTAGAGGACGGTGAAAATTTATTTCGAATTTTTCATCTTCGTTTAGTATTTTATTTTTGAGTTTTTCTGCATGAGGAGTTTTTTTTTAAGTTAGTTTCGGACCGAACTGGGCCGAAGGCCCAGCCGGCCCGTGCGCCGCCGCCTTCCCCGCCGTGCCCGAGCCGGACTCGCACCGGAGTCTGGGTGGCCGACGCCTCCGCCGCTTGGCCCATCGGCCAAGTCAAGCCCCTCGGGCCTTTAAAAACCGCCCCCTGTCTCGCCTTCACACCGCCGCCACGGCCGCCGCCGAGCACCGCCGCCGCTGCACGCCGCAGCCGCCGCCGCCGTTAGCCGCCGCCGAGCTCCGCCGTTGCCGTTGCCGTCGACGCCGCCCACAACCCCACCGCCCGCAACCCGCCACCCGACCCGTTAAGGTACCATCGTTTTTTTTAAACCGTTCGATTTTCTTTTAAAAAAAACCCTAGATCTATTCTTTTTTAATAGATCGGTTCGTTTTTTTGGTTTTGTTAAATAGCGGACGTTCGTCTGTATGTTCGTTTTAACGAACACGGTTCGCCCATTAGTCATAGACAGCGAACGTTCGTTCGTTAGCCTGTTCGTCTGTTTTCTTTTTTGGGGCTTTATCCGCGATTATTTTCAATCGCGATTTCTGCCCTGATCTTGTTTTTAGTTTTTCTTTTCGCTCGAGATTCGAAATCAGGCGATTCAAAAGCCCAGATCTTCATCTCGAAGCCCTCTTTCCGTTTATCCAACTTGAACAAAGTTTTGATACTGTAAAATTTGCCCTTAGACAACTCTAGTAAACGGATCTTGTTTCTTTCGCCGTTTGAGTTTCGTTGCTCCGTTTGATTTGTTTCTTTTTGCAAACCGGAGTTCTTAAGTTGAACTTTCTGGTTAGATCTTCTTATTTGGAGTTTTGTTTGTCTTCTTTGATTGTTTGCTTATGTATGCTACTGTTTGTTTGCGATAGAATTCCCGGAGTGCGAAGCGTGCTACTACGAGTCTCTAGGTTTTGCGAATCATCAGCAAGGCAAGTAACACTTTGAACATACCCTTTATTACCCAGTTTTTATGCTCACACATTGCATGAGTACGATCTCTTAACTTGTGGGTTGTGGGAAGTAGATTGAGGTAGAACTTGTTACCTGCATTACCCTTGGGAGTTACTTTTACGTTATGCTTAGGATTGCCATGCTATGCTCGTAGAAGTGGTTTGGGTTTGAGAGAATATCCATGACATATGTGAGTTGATAATTAATGGTTCAACTTAAGGTGGCTACTTGAATACACATCTGGGTGGATTGGTTGCAGGGCACCTGGAGAATCATGTGTTGTCCTAGGAAATCCCGGAGGAACCGTGTGATTATCCTATGGAATGCCATCCAGGCTCAAAGGGATCATAAAACTATTCATGCTAGAAACTTCCGTGTGTTGTCAGAATGCCATTATGGGCTCTGGCATAGTATGAGTAAGTTGTGGGAGCTCTTTCAGTGGTGGACTAGCAGATGTAGGGGAATGTAGGTGTACGGGTCCACCCGGGGTAAAGAGTAAATACTTCTGAAAGACTGTGTCTCGGTCATCCGTTTCTCAAACACCATGAAGTGCGAGAATTTCAACGGAGGAGATCGAGTCTTGTGGGGAAAAGTGCGCAAACCTCTGCAGAGTGTACAAACTAATCATGATTAGCCGTGTCCCCGGTTATCGACAATCTTGAGTATCTAGTACTTGAATTATTGGTTGATCTCATCACTCTAAAGTTAATTTGTTGGGTTAATGATGACTACTTTAATTGGGATTGAGTTGGAGGTACCTTCTCAATGATGTTTCAACTACCATGATAGTTAAAATAAAAATTTATTCCTTTGTTGCAGGGAAAAATTGGCTTTACGCAAAGACTTTAACCTTAGAGCCTCCACCAGCCAAATTTGCGTATAGTATTACCCTTTATTCTGTTACTTGCTCTACTGTGTTATCTTGCCAGCATATTCCATGTGCTGACCCGTTTCGGGCTGCAACATGTTACGTTGCAGACTTTTCAGACGAGGAGTAAGACGTGCTAGGTCATTTGTCATGCACTCAGCTATGCCGTTGGAGTTGATGGACTCACTTATCTTCAAAGCCTTCTGCTGTTATTTTGCTAGATGGCCTTATGCCATAGACTTTTGTAATGAGTTCTCTTTTGAGACATTCGCTGTAATAAGTGTGTGATTGCCACTCTGTTATAAATCCTTCAAGTACTGTGTGTGTCAGCATTACCGATCCAGGGATGACACAGAACACAGAGACTTCGGTCCATTCGGATCGTGGTCGCTATAGTCACGGGTAATCCTAGGATGGCAGCCGCTGATGCATTTTTCTTCCTATTGAATCTAGGGTGTTTCATTTACAGTGCCCAAAGTGCAAGGACCCTACAGGTTTCCGCGCCCTCGGCGTGACGCCACACTTGTTCCTTCTCATCCTAACACAGGATTTTAAAATGCGCACAGTATGTTCCTAGAATCCTCTTTTCTATCCGAGAGGGTGCGGTTTTTTTGAACATGCTGTCGACTAATTTGGAAATTTGGATTGCTATATTTGGATAAAAGGTACTACCAGTATGATGGTCAACACTGACGTGAAGGAGGAAGTTATTTCTAGATTTGGATAGGGAATACATTTTGTTCTCATATTATTTTTCCTGCATTGCATTATTTGCTCTGTCAGAACACATGTACTCAAGATGCCCGGCCTTGCCATAACTGAATACACCAGTTTAATGGTCACAGTGAAGAGAAGCCATGGATATAAGTTCCGAGTTTGGTTCACGAACCAAGAAGATTGCTGCTTTTTTTATGGCCGAACTTGGATAAACTTTCTCAACTCTTACGGACTGAAAGTTGGCGCATGAATGTTGATGGAAATAGAAGAACCTGGTCTCATCTTCACTGCGATCTTCCACCCCGACATCGTTCCAATTGTCCATCCATGTTAGTACATGGTTCTTGCTTGTTGCCTCGATTACTTCTTAATCCACCTATTATGTCTAACTAATCACAATTTAACTTTAGAAAAAGCAACGAATCTCTCACAAAGATGCTACTTCTAACTAATATTTTCTTATAATTGGTGGCACGTGTAGGTTTTTTTAGAGTTAAGCAGGCTACTCGTTTGTTATTCTGTAACAACTCGGCTGTTACTGATGGCACTGAAGTTGACTGGGACATCATCCACAAGTTCCTACACTTTATTGATCGTCCTGAGGTCCTTGTGGGGCGTTTCAATGGTGGAAGGCCACGTGGGATATGTGTGCCACTGCTGCACTTGTTGAAGAGGTCCAACTGTGTCAAGAAACTTATGGTACCAGTTGTTTTCTGTTATATATGTTGTTCATAAACTATTGCTTATACACAATTTTACAGTTGTGCTCTTCTTGAAACAAAAACTGCCGAGTTCTATTATTCCTATACAGATGCCTAGCCATGGTCGGGTCAGACTTGCGCTTGGTCACAACATGATGTTTTATGTCGACCTACTCCATTCCCCTTGGAGGTGAAAAGATACTTATTCATGGGTGGTCTCAAATAATGAAGGCCCGTCCATCTAGGAGAATAGGACAAAAGATTATGTTCCTGCTTTTCCATGGCTCTAAAGCGAATATCCTGTTTATTGACCACATTGCGAGATGAAGCCGCTTTCAGAAGGTTGTGGATGCGCGGGGTGGCGCCCGGGCCTTGTCCTGGGGCTTGGCGGCCTCACCCTTGGTTAACTATAGGCAAAGTAGCATTGTTCAAGGCGTGCTTTGTACGGTTGAACCTGTATAAGTACTTATACTGCTTTCAGCTATGGTTGTTAAGTGCCCCTGCTGGTTTCAGTTAAGGTTGTTAAGTACTCCTACTGCTTTTACAGTCTGTCGTGTTTCTTCAGTCATGTCTTCCTCCAGCTGCCAAGACCAAACCAGCGCCGGCGGGGCCACCTGCTTCCGCCTCCCACGGCTGGCTGCGCCTCAGCGCACGCATCCCCGCCCCACCGTCTCCTAAATAGTTAACACCGATGTCCGAGGCCTCGCCGTCATCGTCCGCAGGCTTTGGTGCGCTCGCCGCGACGCCGCCCTCTCGCGTTGTCAACATGGTCAACAAACAACAGGAATCGACAGAAGTACGTGGAGGGGATGACAGTATGGGCCCACCATGTTAGCGTATGGAAAAATAAAATGCTTCCTCCTAGTGTTTTCCTGACATCTGGGACCCACGACATTGTGAGCGTATATAGTCAATAGACAAGAGAACAGCACAAGAACGGCTGACACCTAGGACGTAGCTGCTCGAGCAGTATTTTTTTGTTATTGTTGAGACGGAGCAGGGTTTGAACTGGGATGTGGCCCGTCTAGCCCAAGCTTATATTTTATGTTCCCCATGTGACCAACCCAGCTATTTTTTCTTTGTGAAAATGAGCCCAGTTTATTTTTTCTGAAGAATACCCAATCCAGGCCTATTTATTTTTCTACACCCTGATGGGCTGCAACTCTTTCAAGACGCGCGCAAATCTTGAAAGTAATATGAAATTGGCTGTAAATATAAAAATAGATGCCAAATTGGCAATTATTTATAATTTCTGAATTTTTTCACATTTTCAGATTCCTATTTCTCTGGGCATTAACCTAATTTAAATATATCTTCAAAGTACTTTAAATCTGGCTCGACATTTCGGTATTAAAAATAGTTTGGAACCCACAGAAATATGCGAAATTGGCCCTGGCCAACCAAAAAAATGGACTGCAATAAATTGCATAAGAAGTCGCAATGAGCTATATATAAATTATTAAAAAAAGAGGGAATGGTCTGACTTATGGGCCTATTAAGTTGACGCGTATGCAAGATTTTTTTAGTTATTATATACGTCAACAAATGATTCTAGCACACGTAACCGTTGGATGTCAATCCAACGGCCGTCGTGTTTCTTCAATCTCTGATCTTCTTGCTCCAGCCGCCAAATCCAGAGCCGGCGGGACCGCCTGCTCCCGCCTCCCGTGCAGGCCTCACCGCCCCTACTACTCCCATAGCTGGCCAGGGCATCCCTCTACTCACCCACACACCCTGTTATTCTGCGATGACGACAGCCTCACACCGCAGCCGAACCAGTGAACCCTCGTACTCCTGCCGCGTCTTCCCCGGCTCCGCGTCGTCCCCTTCCTAGGCCT
The DNA here is from genome assembly GCA_902687465.1 of Secale cereale. Classification (NCBI taxonomy): domain Eukaryota; kingdom Viridiplantae; phylum Streptophyta; class Magnoliopsida; order Poales; family Poaceae; genus Secale; species Secale cereale. The sequence continues at coordinate 339,832,922 of LR738713.1, forward strand.
TGCCGTTGTCCACCGCCCTGGTGCTCTCGGCGCGGCATGGTTAACGTGGTCAAGGAATGACTTCCATCGGAAGAGTACTATCGTGGAGAGGCTGACAGTTGGGTCCACGACAGCCGCAAGGAAGTGCCTCCTTATTATGCGGAAAATAATTATTCCTCCACCTGACAGCAGGGACCCACCGGACGGTCCACCCTATTTGGCGAAAAAATGATTCCCCCTAACTGCTTGGACCCACCGGACATGCCATCGTATTTCGCGAAAAAATGTTCCCCCCCGCTGTCAGCTCAGACCCACCGGAAGTGCCTCCTTATTACGCACAAACAAATGAATAATCCCCCTGCTAGCTGGGACCCAGTATAGTGGTAGGCTAACTTTGTTGGGGAACGTAGTATTTCAAAATTTTCCTATGACCACGCAAGATCTATCTACTAGATGCATATTAATGAGAGGGGAGAGTGTGTCTATGTACCCTCGTAGACCAAAAGCGGAAGCATCAAGTGACGCGGTTGATGTAGTCGAACTTCTTCGCGATCCAACCGATCAAGCACCGAACGTACGGCACCTCCGCGTTCAGCACATGTTCAGCTTGATGACGTCCCACGAGCTCTTGATCTAGTTGAGCTTCACGGGAGAGTTTCGTCAGCACGACGGTGTGGTACAGATATGTTGAAGTTACCGGTGTAGGGCTTCGCCTAAGCACTTCAACGATGTCGTTGACCGAGGTGTGTTTCTGTGGAGGGGGCACCGCACACGGCTAAAACAATTCAACTTGTGTGTGTAGAGGTGCCCCCTGCCCCCGTATATAAAGGAGCAAGGGGGAGGCCGGCCGGCCAAGCCTGGCGCGCCATAGGGAGTAGGATTCCTACTCCTAGTAGGAATAGGAATCCTCCTTCCTATTCCTAATAGGAGTAGGAAAGGAAGAAGGAGAAGAGAAGGAAGAAGAGAGGTGGCGCCCCCCCACTCCTAGTCTAACTAGGATTCCCTAGTGGGGCGCCGGCCAGCCTCTCTCTTTTCCCTCAAGGCCCACTATGGACCATACTCCCTCGGGGGTGTTCCGGTAACCCCCTCCGGCAATCCGGTTAAATCCGAAACTTTCTCGGAACACTTCCGGTGTCCGAATATAGTCGTCCAATATATCAATATTTACGTCTCGGACATTCCGAGACTCCTCGTCATGTCCGTGATCTCATCCGGGACTCCGAACTACCTTCGGTACATCAAAACTCATAAACTCATAATACCGATCGTCATCAAACGTTAAGCGTGCGGACCCTACGGGTTCGAGAACTATGTAGACATGACTGAGACTCATCTCCGGTCAATAACCAATAGCGGAACCTGGATGCTCATATTGGCTCCTACATATTCTATGAAGATCTTTATCGGTCAAACCACATAACAACATACGTTGTTCCCTTTGTCATCGGTATGTTACTTGCCCGAGATTCAATCATCGGTATCTCAATACCTAGTTCAATCTTGTTACTAGTAAGTCTCTTTACTCGTTCCGTAATATATCATGCCGTGACTAACTCATTAGTCATTTGCTTGCAAGGCTTATTATGATGTGTATTACCGAGAGGGCCCAGAGATATCTCTCCGACACTCGGAGTGACACATCCTATTCTTGATCTATGCCAACACCACGAACACCTTCGGAGACACCTGTAAAGCATCTTTATAATCACCCAGTTACGTTGTGACGTTTGATAGCACACAAGGTGTTCCTTCGGTATACGGGAGTTGCATAATCTCATAGTCATAGGAACATGTATAAGTCATGAAGAAAGCAATAGCAGTAAAACTAAACGATCATAGTGCTAAGCTAACGGATGGGTCTTGTCCATCACATCATTCTCCTAATGATGTGATCCCGTTGATCAAATGACAACTCATGTCTATGGCTAGGAAACATAACCATCTTTGATCAATGAGCTAGTCTAGTAGAGGCATACTAGGGACATACTGTTTTGTCTATGTATTCACACATGTACTAAGTTTCCGGTTAATACAATTCTAGCATGAATAAAAGACATTTATCATGATATAAGGAAATACAAATAACATCTTTAATATTGCCTCTAGGGCATATTTCCTTCAGTCTCCCACTTGAACTAGAGTCAATAATCTAGATTACAAAGTAATGACCCTAACACCCATGGAGTCTTGGTGCTGATCATGTTTTGCCTGTGGAAGAGGCTTAGTCAACGGGTCTGCAACATTCAGATCCATATGTATCTTGCAAATCTCTATGTCTCCCTCCTTGACTAGATCACGGATGGAATTGAAGCGTCTTTTGATGTGCTTTGTTCTCTTATAAAACCTGGATTCCTTCGCCAAGGCTATTGCTCCAGTGTTGTCACAAAAGATTTTCATTGGACCCGATGCACTAGGTATTACACCTAGATCGGATATGAACTCCTTCATCCAGACTCCTTCGTTTGCTGCTTCTGAAGCAGCTATGTATTCCGCTTCACACATAGATCCCGCCCCAACGCTTTGCTTGGAACTGCACCAATTGACAGCTCCACCGTTCAATAAAAATACATATCCGGTTTGTGACTTTGAGTCATCCGGATCAGTGTCAAAGCTAGAATCGACGTAACCGTTTACGACGAGCTCTTTGTCACCTCCATACACGAGAAACATATCCTTTGTCCTTTTCAGGTATTTTAGGATCTTCTTGACCGCTGTCCAGTTATCCACTCCTGGATTACTTTGGTACCTCCCTGCTAGACTTATAGCAAGGCACACATCAGGTCTGGTACACAGCATTGCATACATGATAGATCCTATGGCTGAGGCATAGGGAATGACTTTCATTTTCTCTCTATCTTCTGCAGTGGTCGGGCATTGAGTCTTACTCAACTTCACACCTTGTAACACAGGCAAGAACCCTTTCTTTGACTGATCCATTTTGAACTTCTTCAAAACTTTATCAAGGTATGTGCTTTGTGAAAGTCCAATTAAGCGTCTTGATCTATCTCTATAGATCTTGATGCCTAATATGTAAGCAGCTTCACCGAGGTCTTTCATTGAAAAACTCTTATTCAAGTATCCTTTTATGCTATCTAGAAATTCTATATCATTTCCAATCAACAATATGTCATCCACATATAATATCAGAAATGCTACAGAGCTCCCACTCACTTTCTTGTAAATACAGGCTTCTCCAAAAGTCTGTATAAAACCATATGCTTTGATCACCTCATCAAAGCGTATATTCTAACTCCGAGATGCTTGCACCAGTCTATAGATGGATCGCTGGAGCTTGCACACTTTATTAGCACCTTTCGGATCGACAAAACCTTCTTGTTGCATCATATACAACTCTTCTTTGAGATATCCATTCAGGAATGTAGTTTTGACATCCATTTGCCAGATTTCATAATCATAAAATGCGGCAATTGCTAACATGATTCGGACAGACTTAAGCATCGCTACGGGTGAGAAAGTCTCATCGTAGTCAACTCCTTGAACTTGTCGAAACCCTTTCGCAACAAGTCAAGCTTTGAAAACAGTAACATTACCGTCTGCGTCGGTCTTCCTCTTGAAGATCCATTTATTTTCGATGGCTTGCCGATCATCGGGCAAGTCAACCAAAGTCCACACTTTGTTCTCATACATGGATCCCATCTCAGATTTCATGGCCTCAAGCCATTTTGTGGAATCTGGGCTCATCATCGCTTCCTCATAGTTCGTAGGTTCATCATGGTCCAGTAACATGACTTCCAAAACTGGGTTGCCGTACCACTCTGGTGCGGAACGAACTCTGGTTGATCTACGAAGTTCAGCAGAAACTTGATCTGAAGTTTCATGATCATCATCATTAGCTTCCTCACTAATTGGTGTAGGAATCACTGGAACTATTTTCTGTGATGTACTACTTTCCAATTCGGGAGACGGTACTCCTTCTCTAGAAAGGATCCATTCTTAGCAACGAATATCTTGCCTTCGGATCTGTGATAGAAGGTGTACCCAACAGTCTCTTTTGGGTATCCTATGAAGACACATTTCTCCGACTTGGGTTTGAGCTTATTAGGTTGAAGATTTTTCACATAAGCATCGCAGCCCCAAACTTTAAGAAACGACAACTTTGGTTTCTTGCCAAACCAGAGTTCATAAGGCGTTGTCTCAACGGATTTCGATGGTGCCCTATTTAACGTGAATGCAGCTGTCTCTAAAGCATAACCCCAAAACGATAGTGGTAAATCGGTAAGAGACATCATAGACCGCACCATATCCAATAAAGTATGGTTACGACATTCGGACACACCATTACGCTGTGGTGTCCCGGGTGGCGTGAGTTGTGAAACTATTCCACATTGTTTCAAATGAAGACCAAACTCATAACTCAAATATTCACCTCCACGACCAGATCGTAGAAACTTTATTTTCTTGTTACGATGATTCTCTACTTCACTCTGAAATTCTTTGAACTTTTCAAATGTTTCAGACTTGTGTTTCATCAACTAGATATACCCATATCTGCTCAAATCATCACTGAAGGTTAGAAAATAACGATACCCGCCGCGAGCTTCAACACTCATCGGTCCACATACATCTGTATGTATGATTTCCAATAAATCTGTTGCTCGCTCCATTGTTCCAGAGAACGGAGTTTTAGTCATCTTACCCATGAGGCATGGTTCGCAAGCACCAAGTGATTCATAATCAAGCGATTCCAAAAGTCCATCACTATGGAGTTTCTTCATGAGCTTTACACCAATATGACCTAAACGGCAGTGCCACAAATAAGTTGCACTATCATTATTAACCTTGCATATTTTGGCTTCAATATTATGAATATGTGTATCACTACAATCGAGATCCAACAAGAATAGACCACTCTTCAAGGGTGCATGACCATAAAAGATATTATTCATAAAAATACAACAACCATTATTCTCTGATTTAAATGAATAACCGTTTCGCAACAAACAAGATCTAGATATAATGTTCATGCTCAACGCTGGCACCAAATAACAATTATTTAGGTCTAAAACTAATCCCCAAGGCAGATGTAGAGGTAGTGTGCCGACGGCGATCACATCGACTTTGGAACCATTTCCCACGCGCATCGTCACCTCGTCCTTAGCCAATCTTCATTTAATCCGTAGTCCCTGTTTCGAGTTACAGATATTGGCAACCGAACTGGTATCGAATACCCAGGTACTACTACGAGCATTAGTAAGGTACACATCAATAACATGTATATCACATATACCTTTGTTCACCTTGCCATCCTTCTTATCCGCCAAATACTTGGGGCAGTTCCACTTCCAGTGTCCAGTCCCTTTGCAGTAGAACCACTCAGTTTCAGGCTTGGCTCTAGACTTGGGTTTCTTCGCGGGAGTAGCAACTGTCTTGCTATTCTTCTTGAAGTTCCCCTTCTTTCCCTTGCCCTTTTTCTTGAAACTAGTGGTCTTGTTAACCATCAACACTTGATGCTCCTTTTTGATTTGTACCTCTGCAGCCTTGAGCATAGCGAAGAGCTCGGGAATTGTCTTTTGCATCTCTTGCATATTATAGTTCATCACGAAGCCTTTATAGCTTGGTGGCAGTGATTGAAGAACTCTATCGATAACACTATTCTCGTCAACTTTGCAACCAAGTTGAGTCATATGATTGTAGTACCCAGACATTCTGAGCAAGTGTTCATTGATAGAACTACTCTCCTCCATCTTGCAGCTCTAGAATTTATTGGAAATCTCATATTTCTCAATCCGGGCATTTGCTTGAAATATTAACTTCAACTCCTGGAACATCTCATATGGTCCATGACGTTCAAAACATCGTTGAAGTGTCGGTTCTAAGCCGTAGAGCATGGCACACTGAACTATCGTGTAGTCATCAGACCGCGTCTGCCAGACGTTCAAAGCGTCTACATTAACGGGAGGGGGCTTGTCACCTAGTGGTGTTTCAAGGACGTGATTCTTCTGTGCAGCAATGAGGATAATCCTCAAGTTATGGACCCAGTCCGTGTAATTGCTACCATCATCTTTCAACTTAGCTTTCTCTAGGAATGCATTAAAATTCAAAGGAACGGTAGCACAGGCCATTGATCTCAACAACATAGATATGCAAAAAAACTATCAGGACTAAGTTCAACTCCTGGAACTTGTATAAGTCATGAAGAAAGCAATAGCAGTAAAACTAAACGATCATAGTACTAAGCTAATGGATGGGTCTTGTCCATCACATCATTCTCGTAATGATGTGATCCCGTTGATAAAATGACAACTCATGTCTATGGCTAGGAAGCATAACCATCTTTGATCAATGAGCTAGTCTAGTAGAGGCATACTAGGGACATACTGTTTTGTCTATGTATTCACACATGTACTAAGTTTCTGGCTAATACAATTCTAGCATGAATAAAAGACATTTATCATGATATAAGGAAATACAAATAACATCTTTATTATTGCCTCTAGGGCATATTTCCTTCAAACTTGTGGGTATATCTGGCCATGGGTCGGGCTTCGGCCCAGGCCCCATCAAGCCCTATGTCTGTTTCCCAGGCCCAGGCCCTCCCAGCCCCACAAAAATATACGTTTCCTAGGCCCAGGCCCTCCCAACACAGAAAGCCCGAAAGCCCTAAGCCCTCCCAAAGGCCCTCAACGTTGTAACATCAAAACAACACATCAAATAGCACCAAAAGAGCCGATAGTATCTTATAAAGTCTTAAATACAACAACATCACCAAAACAGCAACACAAGAGCACCAAAAGTGAATAATGAGCAGCACAGCAGCACCAAAACAGCATCACATCAGCACCAAAACACCACTAGAGAGCATTGTTTTCACATCAAATACAAATAGTATCAAACATTCCAGTTTAGAGTTTCTACAAACACAAGTGCATAAATGTATTATTACATGCCAGATGGCCAATTCATAGAACTAAAAATAAGGACCAGTAGCTGCTGGTTGCCATCTCGACATGCCTTCTCCAAATCTTCTACTCATCTCAGTGCTCTAGCAAGAACTCTACAAAATGCAATAAACATCAGGTTAGCTAAAGTACATGTTGAACTTGATAAGTTGACATGAACGAAGAATATGGATGTTACATTCATCATCGGAAGAAGAATTTTCATCATCTAGCTCAACCACTTTTGCCTTTCTCTTATTGCCTACAACAACATGTTAGCTATAAACTCTAAAGCACATAGCATGAAGAAAGAAAGAAAGTTAAACTATATACCATCTTTCTTCTCCAATTAGCAGTGATACCAATCTTGCAAACACATCAAGGCCTCAACCGTCTTTGGTTTAAGTGAGGCTCGGCTCGGGGTTATAACCTTCTTACTCAAGCTGAAAGCAGATTCTGATGCAACACTTGACATGGGAACAACAAGGATATCACGTGCCAATCTTGCTAGCTGCAGACTTGCTCCAGTAATCCAAGATATCAATGTTCTCATTCAACCTCTTGGTAGGTTCAGCCAAGTACAATTCCAATTCAGATTTCTCTTCAAATGTGCTCGTGCTTTCCACATACCGATCATAGTCAGAAAAGGCACCAAGTCCACAAGTGCTTGACATACTAGTTTTGGGTAAGTTGTGAACAGGTACAACACTACCATATTCATTAAATAAAGAAGTCAAGGTACTTCTAACATCAGCAAGACGACGCTTGGCATCATCCTCTTCATACAGCTTGGAGTAGGAATAAGCCAAGAACTTGAACTTAATACGGGGATCAAGAACAACAGCACAAGATAGAAATACGCTATAGTCAGACCAATATTTCATGAACTTTTCTCTCATAGCAAACAACATTGGACCCATGTAACTATTTATACCATCGGTAGCCTCAATAATAGCAGTATGAACTAGATAAACATTCATGAAGTACAAGTTGGCTGTTGGATATTTTGTTCCTGAGAAAACAGTAGTTACCTCAAAGAAAACCTCCAAAAATTGATACATATGAGATACCTTCGACCATTCTTCCTCACTTGGCCAAAAATGCACCTTGAAGATGCTATCCCTCTCAGAATA
>LR738713.1:339841500-339852269 GCA_902687465.1 Secale cereale
ACGAAGCTCGCCGACGTCGCGGTTGGGGATGAGAGGAGGCCTGCCGGCGGTGGTGCGGGACAGGGACGCAAGGCAGCCTGCCGACGGTGGTGCGGGACGGGTACGCGGCGGTGCGGGACGGGTAGGCTAGGTCACCGCCGCCAGCACGGGATATGGGCAGAGGAGGGGGAGGGGGACTGGGGGACGGGGGGAGGGACGTGCGGCGTGCGAGAGGATAAGTTAGGGTTCGAGTTCGATGATCCTTCGCTCGCGTGGACTAGCAGACTGCTGTCTGCTGGGCTGCTGGCCTGCTGATGTTGGAAGGGCCGGATGGGCCTAATTTTGCTCTAATATTGAAGCCCAGGCCCGGCCCCAATAACTGCTAGGCCTACTTTTCAGGCCCAGGCCCGGCCCACTGATCAAGCCCAGCCCTCCCAGGCCCCGTTTTTTAGGGCCGGGCCGGAGATGGACATATATACTTGTGGGCCTACTAAGTTGACGGGGACAGAGGGCTTTGTCAACTTAGTCAATATGCACGATTCTATCTCCATTGACCGCACGATGTCCATCCAACGGCCGTAGTGCTTCTTCAACCTCTAGTTTTCTTTCACTAGCCGCCCAAACCAGCGCCGGTCGTGCCTCGTGCTCCTGCCTCCCGTGGCTGGCTGCGATGCCGCGGAGGCCTCACCGCCTCCTATTACTCCCACCGCTGGCCAGGCCATCCCTCTACTCAGCCACACCCTCTGTTATTCTACGGCGACGGCAGCCTCACACCGCAGCGAACCAGTGAACCCTCATACTCCTCTACGGATGGGCATCCACTGCCGCGTCTTCCCCGGCTCCGCGTCGTCCCCTTCCTACGCATCGCCGTCGTCCACCGCCCTGGTGCTCTTGGCGCGGCGTGGTCAACATGGTCAAGGAACGGCTTCCATCGGACGTGGACTGTACGTGGAGAGGCTGACAGCTGGGTCCATGGCCGCAGCAAGGAAGTGCCTCCTTATTACGCGCAAAATAATTATTCCTCCACCTCACAGCGGGGACCCACCGGACGGGCCACCATATTTTTCAAAAAAAGCGTTCCCCCCTGATAGCTGGGACCCACCGGATGGGTCACCGTATTTTGCGAAAAAACGTCCCCCCCGCTGTCAGCTCGGACCCACCGAATGTGCCTCCTTATTACGCACAAAAAAATGAATACTCCCCCTGCAAGTTGGGACCCACCTTGGTGGGTGGCTGACTTGTGGGCCTACTAAGTTGACGGGGACAGAGTGCTTGGTCAAGTTAGTCAATATGAACGATTCTAGCTCCAGTGACCGTACGATGTCCATCCAACGGCCATAGTGCTTCTTCAACCTCTGGTCTTCTTGCTCCAGCCGCCCAAAGCAGTGCCGGTCATGCCGAATGCTCCTGCCTCCCGTGGCCGGTTCTGCTGCCGCGGAGGCCTCACCGCTCCCTACTATTCCCACCGCTGGCCAGGCCCTGCGGCGACGACAGCCTCACACCATAGTCGAACCAGTGAACCCTCGTACTCCTCTCCGCGCGGGCTTCCACTGTCGTGTCTTCCCCGGCTGCGCGTCATCCCCTTCCTAGGCCTCGCCGTCGTTCACCGCCCTGGTGCTCTCGGCTCGGCGTGGTCAAGGAACGACTTCCATCGGAAGAGTACTGTACGTGGAGAGGGTCACAGCTGGGTCCACAACCGCAGCAAGGAAGTTCTTATTTGTTTTTGCAGGTGCGAGGGACTCGCGCGTGGTCTCCTACTGGATTGATACCTTGGTTCTCAAAAACTGAGGGAAATACTTACGCTACTGTGCTGCATCACCCTTTCCTCTTCGAGGGGATACAACGCAAGCTCGAGAAGTAGCATTTGGCAGCCGGCAGGAGCCAAAGTGTTGTCATTATAATGTATAACGACTTGTGTATTGACTTGTGACTCTATGTAAAATTCATTACTAGTTGTAGTAGTTGGATAATAGAGATCAGGTTGGTGGCTTGGTGTCCCGGCGTGATGAACAAGATGGAGTTCCTAGATGGTCATCGGAGTCGGTGCTGACCTTGAAGAACATCCATGAAGGAGACATACTTGGCAATATATGTTTATTTGTGATTGCTATGCTTCTTACTTTCTATACATGTTTGAATGGTAGGAAGATCCCTCATGAATATCAAGTAAATTGCCATTCCCGATGTTGCATCTTCGCACATCAAGTATGTCTAGTAGTGGGCTCATAAAATTGGGGTGCTGCTAGGTGTCCTTGAACTGAAGGGTTCGTGTCGGACACGGACAAGCACTGCATCAGGTTAACTTGACAAGGCTATCAAAATGGTTTTGGGCCTTGTGGCATAGGAGGTCAGGAGCCGGGGTATGAGATACCTACCCGACCGACAGGAGTCGTATAGAGATACGATTAGCATGGAATTGCTTACCGGATAGTCATGTTGGCTAGTAGTGATGCTAAAGCTCACTAGTCGCATGCGCTAGTCGGATCCTAGATCACTGAGAGTTTGCAGAGGGATGCTAACTTCAGTGGGAGTATTTCTGTTTAAGGCTTGAATTACTCTACATAAACACATTGCTTAGTGATTGCATATTTTTCTATTGTAGATCAATGGCACCACCTGCTCAACCCAACTTTGCATTGAAATCAATCTTGGAAAAGGATAAACTTAATGGAACAAACTTTACCACCTGGTATTGAAATTTGAGAATTGTTCTTAAGCATGATAAGAAGGAACATGTTCTAGAGGATCCACTTCCAGATGAACCTGCCGATACTACTATTTCCACAACCAGGAATGCCTACCAGAAACTCGTTGATGAATCAAATGAGATCAACTACCTCATGCTGGCTTCTATGGAGCCCAATTTACAACAACATTTTGAAGATGTTGGGGCTCTCGATATGATCGAGAGTCTCAAGAGCATGTTTCAGGTTCAGGCTAGGACCGAAAGGTTCAATGTCTGGCGATCCTTGATGGATATTAAGCTGAAGGAAGGTGATCCACTAAGCCCACATGTGATTAAGATGATCAGATATGTGCAAGCTTTGGATCGGTTAGGCTTCCCACTCTTGGATGAGCTGGCTACAGATGGAGTTCTGGGTTCTCTTCCGCCCAGCTATGGGACATTCATCTTGAACTATCATATGCATGGCATGGATAAGAAGCTCACTGAATTGCATGGTATGCTTAAGGTCGTAGAATAGGATATAAAGAAAGGCATGCATCAAGTGTTGATGGTGCAAAACTCAGCTAAGTTCAAGAAGAGGTTGTCCAAGAAAAAGGCTAAGGCAAAGGGCACGGAGAAGGCAATCTCCGCCGCAGTGCCGAAGTCTGGACCGAACTCAGAGACCATTTGCTATCACTGTAAGGAGACCGGTCACTGGAAGATGAACTATAGCAAGTGGCTTGCAGATCATGGCAAGAAGGCCGGAAATGCTGCTTCAGGCAAAGGTACACTTGTTGCATATGCTATAGACATTTACCTTGCTGACATACCTAGTAGCTCTTGGGTATTTGATATTGGATTGGCTATTCATATATGCAACGCGATGCAGGGGCTGGTAAGAACTAGGTGTGTGGGACAAGGGGAGATTGACATCAGGGTCGGCAACAAAGCAAGAGTTGCTACATTGGAGGTCGGCACGATGCAGCTCCAGCTTCCTTCCGGATTCATTATGGAATTGAATAATTGTTATCACATTCCTGCACTTAGTCGGAACATTATTTTTGCCTCATGTTTGATGAGTCAAGGTTATGAATTCAATTTAAAGGACAATGGTTGTTCGATATTATTGAATGATATGTTCCATGGCTATGCACCCATTATTGATGGGCTATTTATTTTGAATCTGGAAATGGAACCTGTCTATAATATGAATGTTAAGAGGCATAAGCCTAATAAGATAAATCTGACATACTTCTGGCATTGCCGGCTTGGACACATTAGTCTGAGACGCATGAAGAAGCTCCATAGTGATGGGCTCCTAACTTCACCCGACTTCGAGTCATTCGAGACATGCGAATCATGCTTGCTCGGTAAGATGACTAAGTCTCATTTTGCAAAGAGTTGCGAGAGGGTGTCCGAGCTATTGGAGCTAATACACAGCGATGTCTGTGGTCTAATGAGCACAACTGCTAGAGGTGGCTATCAGTACTTTGTGACTTTTACCGAGTACTTGAGTAGATATGGATATATGTATTTAATGAGGCACAAGTCAGAAACTTTTGAAAAGTTCAAAGAGTTTTAGAACGAGGTTTAGAATCAGCTCGGCAAGACTATAAAGCTTCTACAATATGATCGTGGAGGTGAGTACATGAGTCAGGAGTTTGATGATCATCTAAAGAGTCAAGGTATAGTACCTCAGCTCACACCTCCAGGTACGCCACAGAGATCAGAACGGAGGAATCATACCTTGTTGGACATGGTTCAATCTATGATGAGCAAATCGGATTTACCCTTCTCATTCTGGGGATACGCTTTAGAAACTGTAGCTTTCACACTCAACAGAGTACCATCTAAATTTATGGATAAGACAGCACATGACATGTGGACTCGGAAGAGTCCCAAGTTATCTTTTCTAAAGATTTGGGGTTGTGAAGCATCTGTCAAACGACTTATGTCAGACAAGCTTACACCCAAGTCGGATAAATGCATATTTGTGGGATATCCAAGGGAAACCTTTGGGATATAGCTTCTACAACCGTGAAGAGAACAAAGTGTTTGTTGCTCAAAATGGGGTCTTCCTTGAGAAAGAGTTTCTCGGGTGGGAGGCTAGTGGGAGGCAGGTGCAACTCAAAGAAGTTCGAGCACCACTTGGGGACAACTCGGCGAGTGATGTGATCATACCGAAGTCTGTCAAGGAACCCAAGGTGGAAGCGGCACCGAAACCATGGAGGTCGGAAAGATTGCGCAGAGTGCGTGATGTGTTGTTACTGGAAAGCGATGAGCCGGCTACGTATGCGGAAGCGATGGTAAGCCCAGATTCCGAGGCATGGCTGGAGGCCATGAGGTCCGAATTAAAGTCCATGTATGAAAATCAAGTTTGGGACTTGGTTGATCCGCCACCTGGCGTAAAAGCCATAGGTTGCAAATGGGTATTTAAGAAGAAAACGATGTGGATGGAAATGTTCAGATCCACAAAGCTCGGCTTGTCGCTAAAGGTTATGGAGAAGTTCAAGGAATTGACTATGATGAGACTTACTTGCCGATAGCGATGCTATAGTCGGTGAGAATCATAATAGCTATAGCTGCCTATTTTGATTATAAGATATGGCAGATGGATGTCAAAACAGCTTTCCTTCATGGAAATTTAACCGAGGACGCGTATATGATATAGCCCGAGGGTTTTGTTGATCCGACTAGCACTAGTAAGGTATGCAAGCTCAAGAGATCCATTTATGGGTTGAGACAAGCATCTCAGAGCTGGAACATTCGATTTGATGAGGTCGTCACTTGTCTCGATTTTATCTAAAGCGAAGAGGACGCTTGTTTATACAAGTAGTTTAGTGGGAGCTCGATAGTGTTTTTGATACTATATGTGGATAACATACTGCTGATGGGAAACAATGTTTCGATGCTGAACTCGGTTAAGGAATCATTGAATGAAAAGTTTTCGATGAAGGACCTAGTTGAAGCGATTTACTTATTGGGCATTAAGATCTATAAAGATAGATCAAGGAGGCTGCTTGGCTTGAGCCAATGCACGTACATAGATAAAGTGTTGAAGTGGTTCAACATGAGCGAGGCCAAGAAAGGGTTCTTGACTGTCTCACATGGTATAAGGCTAAGCGAGCCTCAAAGTCCTTCGACATCTGATGAGCGAAGCAGGATGAGTCGAATTACATATGCCTCGGCAATCAGATCCATCATGTATGCCATGATATGTACACGGCCTGATGTTGCTTTTGCAATAAGCCTAACAAGTAGATACCAGGCCAACCCAGTTGAGAGTCACTGGGCGGCGGTAAAGACTATTCTGAAGTACCTGAAAAGGACCAAAGAGATGGTCCTTGTTTATGGAGGTGAGGAGGAGCTCGTCGTGGGTTACGCCGATGCTAGTTTCCAAACTGCTAGAGATGATTGTCGATCATAGTCTGGATTCATGTATGTCATGAACGGAGGAGTAGTGAGTTGGACGAGTTCCAAGCAAGATACGGTGGCCGACTCTACCATGGAAGCCGAATACATTGCGGCTTGTGAAACTGCAAAGGAAGGTGTTTGGATCCGGAACTTTCTGGATGATCTTGGTATTTTCCCAGCCTCGGTGAAACTATTGGACCTTTATTGTGATAATTCGCGTGCCATCACACAAGCCAAGGAGCCGAGGAACCACCACAAGACCACACACATAGATCGGAAATATCACCTGATACAAAAGATCATAAAGAGTGGTGATATTGAGTTATGCAAAATTCACACGGATGCAAATGTAGCAGATCCATTGACTAAACTGCTTCCACAACCCAAGCATGAGGGGCACGTTAGAGCTATGGGCATACGATGTCTATATGATTGACTCTAGTGCAAGTGGGAGACTGTTGGAGATTTGTCCTAGAGGCAATCATGTATGATGATATTTCCTATGTGTTTATGAATAAAGATAGTCCTTGGATGTAATCAATGATACTTGTTGGAAAGTACATGACTTGTTTGTGAGATCTTGTGTTGTAGGATACATCCTAAATGGTCCCTAGTCGTAAGTGATATGTGGACACACGTCGGACTAGACTAGCATATGACACGGTGGATTGATCGGTCTCACTAGCCATGGGGCATTGGATGCTAACCAGATAATATGGACTTGGAAAGATCTGGCCGGATTCAACATAGTCAGATCCGAGCCGAGATAAGGTCCAAGTCGGACAGGCCCAACTGTGAGACGCAGCGATATGTCATCTGTGAGTCTCTAGTGCAACGTACGTTCTACGTCCTAAGACCTGAGCTGGTGCATGTACTGGCAATGGTGACAGACTTGCTTTGGGCCGACCAAACGCTACTCCGTAACTAGGTAGTTACAAAGGTAGGTTTCGGGCTTGTCCAGCTCCATGATGTGATACATGGTCGAGAAAGATGGGATGTGCCCCTCCGATCAGGAGAGATATACTATGGCCCCCTCGTGTGATCTGACCAGGATAAGCATGGCCAGGCGACAAGGATTATGAGATAATCCGGATAGTGGTCGGCATCACTGGAACGAGAAAGAGGTCGGGCTAGCACAAGGATGACAGTCTCGCCTTGAGCCCGACAACATATATCGTGAGGCAAAGGGAATAGAAGTGTGACATGTTGTGCAGGTTCGCCTAACCAGCTTCATAGTCTACTTGTTGTTCGACATGCCTTGTTAGAGGCCGCTACCAACCGTGCAGATCGGAGGTGATCCGAACTGTGACCAAGCCGGCTTGAACCTAAGGGGTCGCACGCTTAAGGGAAGGAACCTACGAGGTCGGATCCGAGGACACTGGTCGGATGTGATCCGAGCTGTATTCGGATTGTGGCCGAGTAGACTTGTGGGCTTTAGGATCTGTGCGAGGCCCAAGTGTTGAGCCCACGACGGATGCCTATAAGTAGTGGAGGTGTGGCACACTTATTCGGTTGATCACTTTGGCACCGTCATTAGGGCTTTGCATGTGTTGCAACTAGCCACCTCCACTCGCCACCGGTTGTGTGACTGGACCTAGCAGTCCGCCGCACGATGTTCCTCCTGCACGCGCGGATACAGTTAGAGGCGGTGCACTTGCACCACTCCAGCGAACCTGTTCGCGGGATCAGATCGACTGCGTGGGACATCGACGAGGAGGAGATAACTCCGGATACAATCTGCCCCAACTCTACTTCCGTTGCACGACACTTCGCGTCTAGTGGTAATGATGTGTGATCCATCTCTCTTAGCATGTTCCTGGATGTCCTGCGCGTAGGAAAATTTTAATTTGCAGTCGACACACCCTACGGTAGAACCCGACAATGATGACTGTCGACATATCATCGGGGAGGCTCCTGATGAAGTCTAGGTCTGCTGGAGTCGCTTGCGGTTCTCTTCCGACCCGCCTCCGCTTATTGGCAGCCTCGTTCTCCACCACGTTGGCGGTGACAGAAACCTCTGTCTCCATATTCACTCCATGCTCCGGTGCTTCAGCAGCCCCGACATCGTCACTCCCTCTAATGGGGCACTTCGACGGCATCCTCATACACTGACGAGGACTAAGAGCAGCGTGGAGTATGCGGGCTGAGAGAAAGGATTTTGTGTGTGGCGAGGATTGGGGGTGCCAACTTTGAGGACTGAGAGCGGCGTCGAGGATGCGGGCGGAGAGAGAGGATTGTGTGTCTGGCGAGGATTGGGGGGAGGGTGTGCGACCGCTCGGGCGCGCCATGGCGGGCGGCGGTCGAAGGGCTGGCTCACCTCACGGTGAGCCTGCACGGCGGACTGCTGGTACGCCTACCATTTCACATAGCTACTAGCACGCTCCATGGTGAGTGCACGTGCCTCGGCCTCCCGGTTTTCCTGCTAGCTTGCGTCTCGTAAACTCACGCATGCTCGTACGACCCACGGGACGCGTGCGCGACATGTATTATATTTGATTTTTCCTTTTTGAAGATTAATTCTGCCGCTTTATTGCATAACCGAAGCACGACACTTACATTGTTGGTCTAATGCACACGGTTCGAATAAAGAGTTCGTTTGCGATATTGGTTGATAATTATTTATAATTTCCTGTGTGTAAGAAGATTATATCAAAATGCGTCTCAAATCTGGAAAAAAATCACAGTCTATTGGTGTCCATATGATACCATGATACGTTTCATGAATTTCAACTTAGTTTTGGATTTATTGGATTTTAAAATCAAGATTCTAGATGTTAGAAATTTCTTGCATGGGGACTAAACATGCACCCAGGGACACGTACACATATGATTTTGCAATCCATTTTCGTGCACTATCACGGGTCTCATGTAAACAAAATTTCATTTTTGCACATTTGAATCCCTGGGAAATCAATCAATGTATAAAAAACGGGCATATGTTATATTTTTTTCCAATTTTCAACACTAAACTCCATTGGTCACATGTTCTTTGCAGAAAAAGTTTGACATGCATCTTTGGGCCACATGCACGCGGTGGTCCTAGGACACTCACTCGCGTGGGCCCGCGAGGTCGCCGTCCAGCAATATGACATGCAATGAGAGAGGTTAATTTAACCAACAAGGATGGTCAAATTTTGGTTTTTGTTATATGTACAGTAGGAGTACATATATAGTACGCGTTGAAGAGGGTGGCCAGGCAATGCTACGCGTCATATAGGACACCCACTCACGTGCGATGCTTCCATCCGTGCGCCCGCCAGGTTGACCTCCATCACTTTGACCCAGCAAGGAGGTTTATTTTTGGGTTGTGTTGCGGTAGGAGTATATAGTATGCGTCGAAGAGGAGAGGAGGGGGCCGGGGCAGCACACATATACTACACACACGTCATGAATCTATCTCGCTCTGTGTGGGGACTTTTCAGTTTCCGAGGCAGGTGCCGCAAAGAAGTTGTGCATATTGGGTATTAAAAACATCATCAACACATTGGGCTACGTGTAGACGATGGATGTCACTCATTCGCATGCAAATCTTCCCTCCATGGGCCCGCGAGGTCGTCGTCCATCTATTATATGACACAACGAGAAAGGTAATTTGACGAACAAGGAGGATTATTTTCAGGGTTGTGTTACGGTACGTACGTAGGAGTATATATTATGCGTCGAAGAGGGGAGGGGGAAACATATATATACTATGTGTCATGAACCTTGGTTCGTGTGGGGGACTTAAAGGTTTGCGAGGCAGGTGCCACATCAAAGTTCTACATATATATTAGGTATTCAAATATCACGACCACACATCTTCGTACATGTGTTTGGCCCACAAGCAAGCGATGGCGGTTGTCATCTAGCACTCACTCACGGGGTTATCAGTCAGATGATTTCATCCATCTCTGTGTACCCGCTTGGTCAATCACTTCTACCAACAACGATAGAGGTTATTTGAGTTATAATTAGGAGGGGATTACATTTTGGTTCGTCTTATACAGTTTGGTACATGGAACTATACTTAGCGCGCATGTGTACGCACGAATCCCTCCCACCGGGTCGAAGTGGGGGGGGGGCGGCGAGCACGCGACGCATCGTGAACCAGATCTTTGTGGGGACTGTGCATTTTTTGACGCATGCATGCACCACATCAAAATATTGTGCTTTTGGTATTCAAACATATATGCATGCAGCACGCATCTCCATACATAAGTTTGGGGCACATACATGCAGTGGTTGTCTTTGGACACTCTCCCTTGCTTGGTTATCATCGACGGCCTATATATTCGTGGGACCGCATGGACGTCTCCATCACTTTGACCAACAACGCGAGAGAGGTTACTAGGGTGGATTCTTCTTCTCTTGGTTCGTGTTACCGTATAGTCATACATTGATCATGGTGAGATTCGAGACCTAAGTTTGAGGGCTCACATACACATGAATCAAAGTTGTGCATTGGGTTTATTCAAACACCACATGACACTTCATACAAATGTTTGGGCCACATGCACGCATTGGTTATCTTCAGGCACTCCCTTGCGTGGTTATCGATCAGCGACAAGCTAGCCTATTTTGTGGGGCCGTGTGCGAAATGTTAATGCATGACTTTGACCCAACAAACAAGAGAGGTTATACGACCAAGCGGTGATGATTCTTCTTGGTCAGTCTTACAATACGCCTTGGTGAGATGCCCCTCCTACTGACTCAAAGTGTGTGTGTGGGGGGG
>LR738713.1:339852408-339868919 GCA_902687465.1 Secale cereale
GCACATTGTTTTCACACACATACACGCACGCACACACACACATCAATCCACCCTCAGGTGCGGTTAGTAAGTGGTCTCACCCATCTAACGCCAGAAGAACACATTTATGGCCCCACACAAAGTCCACATTTGCGCGGAAGCAAAGGGGGGAGGGGGGTTGATGTACTCCTTTTGGTTTTGTGTTACAGTACGGTGAGATGTCAGACCTAGCTATTTGGGGGCATGCATTGCTAGCTAGGATTCCCCTCCCGGCAACACGAAGTGTGTGTGGGGGGGGGGGGTGGGGAGGGCTAGCAATAATAATGTGTGATTTGTGCGACAGTGCCACATCAAAGTTGTGCATTGGATATTTGAACATCAAACCACCCTTTTCATACATATATTTGGTCAATATGCAAGTGTGTTCGTGTTCTGACCCTTTCCCGCATTTTTTGGCCAAATTTATAAACAGCGGACGAGTCGGACGCAGCAACCGTCCGCGATCGGGTACGGAACAGACACGGTTCCCTAGGACTACCCGTGTGCTGCGCCCCTGCCCCTGTCACCCGCATGATCACAGTAGATTGGGCTCCACGAGGCTTCCCTCCCCCTTACGGAAATATCTACTCCCTCGCAATCTCGGAAATATCTACCCGCGTAGATGGTTTGTCTGTTTGATAGAACACGATTAGTATGTCTGGACCGTGTGCGATGTCTGTTACTCCCGCTCTGATTCAATCAGTAGATACAAATTTTTATTAGCCCCGGCATTTTACTCCCACCTCCAACCCTCACAATCTCAAAAATATCTACTCGGCTAGAGTGTTTTTCTATTTGATAGCACACAATTATTATGTTTTAACCTGTTGGGGATCGTAGCAGAAAATCATAAAATTTCCTACGCGTCACCAAGATCTATCTATGGAGTAATCTAGTAACGAGGGGGAGGGGAGTGCATCTACATACCCTTGTAGATCGCGATGCGGAAGCGTTGCAAGAACGCGGATGAAGGAGTCGTACTCGTAGCGATTCAGATCGCGGTTGATTCCGATCTAAGCGACGAACAACGGTGCCTCCGCGTTCAACACACATGCAGCCCGATGACGTCTCCCACGCCTTGATCCAGCAAGGAGAGAGGGAGAGGTTGGTGAAGACTCCATCCAGCAGTAGCACAACGGCGTGGTGGTGGTGGAGGAGCGCGGGACTCCAGCAGGGCTTCGCCAAGCACCGCGAGAGACGAGGAGGGAGAGAGGTAGGGCTGCGCCAAGCGAGAGAGGTCAAACCGTGTGTTGGGCAGCCCCAAACCTCAAGTATATATAGGGGGAAGGGAGGGGCTGCAACCCCACCTAGGTTTCCACCCCTAGGGGCGGCGGCCATCCCTAGATCCCATCTAGGGGGGCGGACAAGGGGGAGAGGAAGAGGGGGGCGCACCAGATTGGGCCCTAGGGCCCATCTACCCTAGGGTTTGCCCCCCTCCCTTCTTGGAGGCGCCTTGGGCCCTGGTGGGGGGCGCACCAGCCCACCTGGGGCTGGTCCCCCTCCCACACTTGGCCCACACAGCCCTCTGGGGCCGGTGGCCCCACCCGGTGGACCCCCGGGACCCTCCCGGTGGTCCCGGTACGCTACCGATAGCGCCCGAAACTTTTCCGGTGACCAAAACGGGACTTCCCATATATGAATCTTTACCTCCGGACCATTCCGGACCTCCTCGTGACGTCCGGGATCTCATCCGGGACTCCGAACAACATTCGGTAACCGCGTACATACTTTCCCTATAACCCTAGTGTCATCGAACCTTAAGTGTGTAGACCCTACAGGTTCGGGAACCATGCAGACATGACCGAGACAACTCTCCGGCCAATAACCAACAGCGGGATCTGGATACCCATGTTGTCTCCCACATGTTCCACGATGATCTCATTGGATGAACCACGATGTCAAGGATTCAATCAATCCCGTATACGATTCCCTTTGTCTATCGGTATAGCACTTGCCCGAGATGCGATCGTCGGTATACCGATACCTTGCTCAATCTCGTTACGGCAAATCTCTTTACTCGTTCCGTAACACATCACCCCGTGATCAACTCCTTGATCACATTGTGCACATTATGATGATGTCCTACCGAGTGGGCCCAGAGATATCTCTCCGTCATACGGAGTGACAAATCCCAGTCTCGATTCATGCCAACCCAACAGACACTTTGGGAGGTACCCGTAGTGCACCTTTATAGCCACCCAGTTACGTTGTGACGTTTGGCACACCCAAAGCATTCCTACGATATCCGGGAGTTGCACAACCTCATGGTCTAAGGAAAGGATACTTGACATTGGAAAAGCTTTAGCATACGACCTACACGATCTGTGCTAGGCTTAGGATTGGGTCTTGTCCATCACATCATTCTCCTAATGATGTGATCCCATAATCGACGACATCCAATGTTCATGGTCAGGAAACCGTGACCATCTATTGATTAATGAGCTAGTCAACTAGAGGCTTACTAGGGACATGGTGTTTGTCTATGTATCCACACATGTATATGTGTTTCCTATCAATACAATTCTAGCATGGATGATAAACAATTATCATGAACAAGGAAATATAATGATAACCAATTTATTATTGCCTCTAGGGCATATTTCCAACAGTCTCCCACTTGCACTAGAGTCAATAATCTAGTTCACATCACCATGTGATTAACACTCACAGGTCACATCGCCATGTGACCAACATCCTAAGAGTTTACTAGAGTCAATAATCTAGTCCACATCAGTATGTGATTAACACTCAATGAGTTCTGGGTTTGATCATGTTATGCTTGTGAGAGAGGTTGTAGTCAACGGGTCTACAACATTCAGATCCCTATGTACTTCACAAAACTTTATGTCATATCGTAGATGTTGCTACCACGTTCCACTTGGAGCTATTCCAAACTGTTGCCCCATTATACGTATCCGGTATCTCTACTCAGAGTTATCCGGATAGGTGTTAAGCTTGCATCGACGTAACTCTTTACGTCGAACTCTTTATCACCTCCATAACCGAGAAACATTTCCTTATTCCTCTAAGGATAATTTTGACCGCTATCTAGTGAAGTTCGTTACTCCCACCCCACTCTGCTTCAATCCCTTGATCCAAATTTTTGGTAGCCCCGCCATTTTACTCCCGCCTAGTGAAATTTTCAGTACTCGCGGCATTTCCTCAAACACCACCTTGGTCCGCCCCCTCCACACATACACCCCAAATCCTTTGCTCACCCCAAATCCCCCCTCACACACATACACACCACCCCTCCCTCGCTCCAAACCTAGCTAGGTCGCCGCCGTCGCTGCAGCGCGGCCTCCATCGCCAACCTCTGTCGATCTCTCCATGCAGTTTACCAACCGATATACATACCCTCACCGCCCTGAGTTTCTTAGATGATGACTGTGAAACACTCCCTTTCCCAGAGATCCCCATCCCCACCCCCTCCCCCACTCCAGAGCATTGCAACCTAAGCCCGGCTACACTTCCTGGGGAGCTCGAGGAGCGAATGGCCCAAAAGAGCTTTACCACGGCCTCTTCGCCCGATGTCGGTGAGGTGGCCACCGAGGAAGCTGACATCCATGACTAGACCTAAATTGAGCCTTTCAATCAGTGATCTAGAGTCTTCTGGCATGTCGTGGACGTCGGCTACGGCATCGAGGTCGTCGACACCGATGGCTTGACGCAGGTTATGTCACATGTTAAGTTGCCCATCCCCAACCCTCCGAGTTCGACAACCGTCGATCTCGTCCACAACCGCTGATCTCCTGCAGCTCGTTATGAACAATTTGTCATCCTTCATCGCCATGGAGCCCTTTTTTCATTTTTGAAGGACAGGTTCTGTGATGCTAGCTTGGGATTCTCAACTGGCAAGTCAGACCTCATCGAAGGCGACCACGAGGAGGAGCTAATATTTGACAAGTGAGGAAACCCATGATTTGTTTTCTCGATCCCCTTTTGTAGTGAGAACATGTCCAGTATTTATTGCTATATTTGGTTGTTTGCATTATGCCTTGTTTATTTCTATGGTTTATGGTTGTTTGGTTGTTTTTGGTTAGCATTTGTCCAGTTTCAAGTGCCATCTTTGGTTTTTCGTAGTATGCCTTGTTTATTTCAGCTATTGTAGTGCTCCCACTCACTTTATTGTAAATACAAGTTTCTAACAAACTTAGTATAAACCCAAAAACTTTGATCACTTCATCAAAGCGTATATTCCGACTCCGAGATGCTTGCTCTAGTCCATGGAAGGATCGCTGGAGCTAGCATATCTTTTAGGATCTTCCGGATCGACAAAATCTTTCTGATTGTATCATGTACAACCTTTCCTTACGAAAGCTGGTAAGGAAACTTGTTTTGACATCCATCTGCCAGATTTCATATATGCAGCTAATGCTAACTTGTTTCCTACGTACTTAAGCATCGCTACGGGTGAGAAAATCTCATCGTAGTCAACTCCTTGAACTTGTGAAAAACTCTTCGCCACAAGTCGAGCTTCATAGACGGTGACATTACCGTCCACGTCCATCTTCTTCTTAAAGATCCATTTATATCATTGGCTTGCCGATCATCGGGCAAGTCCACCAAAGTCCATACTTTTTTTGATACGTGGATCCTGTCTCGGATTTCTCGGCTTCTAACCATTTGTCAGAATACGGGCCCACCATCGCTTCTCCATAGTTCGTAGGTTCATTGTTGTCCAACAACATGACATCTAAGACAGCATCACCGTACCACTCAGGAGTAGTACATATCCTTGTCGACCTACGAGGTTCGATAGTAACTTGATCCGAAGCTTCATGATCACTATCATTAGTTTCCTCTTCAACAGTCGTAGGTTCCACAGAAACATCTTTCTGTGTTGCACTACTCTTCGGTTGAAGTGAGGGTTCGACAACCTCATCAAGTTCTATCTTCCTCCCACTCAATTCTTTCGAGAGAAACTCCTTCTCGAGAAAGGACCCGTTCTTAGTGACAAACATTTTTGCCCTTGGATTTGAGATAGAAGGTATACCCAACTGTTACCTTTGGGTATCCTATGAAGATGTATTTGTCCGCTTTGGGTTCGAGCTTTTTCCGGCTGAAGCCATAAGCATCGCAGCCCCAAACATTAAGAAACGAGAACTTTGGTTTCTTGCCAAACCATAGTTCATACAGCGTCGTCTCAACGGACTTAGATGGTGCCATGTCTAAAGTGAATGCAGCTGTCTCTAATGCATAACCTCAAAATAATAGTGGTAGATCATAGATCGCACCATATCTCATAAGGTTCGATTATGACGTCTGGACACACCATTACACTGTGGTGTTCCACATGGCTTCAACTGCGAAACAATTCCACAATGTCTTAAGTGATTGCCAAACTCATAACTCAGAAAATCTCCCCTTGATCAGATCGTATGAACATGATCTTCTTGTTATGATGATTCTTAACTTCACTCTGAAATTGCTTGAACTTTTCAAAAGTTTTAGATTTTTGCTTCATTAAGTAAATATACCCATATCTACTCAAATTGTCAGTGAAGATGAGAAAATAACGATATCCACCACACACCTTAATTCTCATTGAATCACACACATCAGCATGTATGATTTCCAACAAGTCACTTGCCCGTTTCATTGTACCTGAAAACGGGATCTTAGTCATCCTGCCCATGAGGCATGGCTCGCATGTGTCAAGCGATTCAGAATCAAGTGACTCCAAACATCCATCAGCATGGAGTTTCTTCATGCATTTTATGCCAAAATGACCTAAGCGGCAGTGCCACAAGAAAGTGGTACTATCATTATTAACTCTACATCCTTTGGCGTTAATATTATTATCATGTGTATTACTATGATCGAGATTCAATAAACCATTGGGTGCATGACCATAAATGTATTATTCATGTAAACAGAATAATCATTATTCTCTAACTTAAATGAATAACCGTATTGCAATGAACATGATCTAATCATATTCACGCTCAACGTAGACACCTGATAACATTTATCTAGGTTCAACACTAATCCCGAAGGTAGAGGGAGCGTGCGATGGTGATCTTATCAACCTTGGAAACACTTCTAGCACTCATCGTCACCTCGCCTTTAGCTAGTCTCCGTTCAGTCCTTAGCTTTTGCTTCAAGTCACTAATAATAGCAACTGAACCGGTATCCAATACCCAGGTACTACTAGGAGTACTAGTAAGGTACACATCAGTAACACGTATACTTTGTTGAAGTTGCCAGCTTTCTTATCTACCATGTATTTGGGGTAGTTCCGCAACTATGTGACCGTTCCCCTTACAATAGAAGCACTTAGTCTCGAGGTTTGAGTTCAACCTTGGGTTCCTTCATTAGAGCGACAACTGGTTTGCCATTCATGAAGTTTCCCTTCTAGCCCTTGCCCCTTTTGAAACCAGTGGTCTTGTTAAACCATCAACACTTGATGCTCCTTCTTCATTTCTACTTTTGCGGTCTTAAGTACCGCTAATAGCTCCGGGATCTTCTCCATCCATTGCATGTCATAGTTCATCATGAAGTTCTAGTAGCTTGATGATAGTGTCTAGAGAATTCCGTCAACCACTATCTCAGCTAGAAGATTAACTCCCACTTGGTTCAAGTGATTTTAGCACCCAGACATTCTGAGCACATGCTCACTAGTTGAGCTATTCTCCTCCATCTTGTTGGCAAAAGAACTTGTCATAGGTCTCATACCTCTCAACACGGGCATGAGCCTGAAATCCCAGTTTCAGCTCTTGGAACATCTCATATGTCCTATGGCGTTCAAAACGTCATTGGAATCCCGATTCTAAGCCGTAAAGTATGGTGCACTTAACTATCAAGAAGTCATCAGGACCTGTCTGTGAGGTGTTCGCAATATCCACAAACAACGTTGTAGGGGTTTGCACATCGAGCGGTGCATCAAAGACGTATGCTTTCTGCGTAGCAATGAGGACACTCCTCGGACTACGGACCCAGTCCGCATCATTGCTTACAATATCTTTCAACTTAGTCTTTCTCTAGTATTGTATTTAAACAGGGAGCTACGACGCAAAATTTTGGTCTACAACATAATTTACGAAGACAACTTAGACTATTGTTCATGACAACTAAGTTCATCTAATGAACTCCCACTCAGATAGACATCTCTCTAGTCATCTAAGTGATACATGATCCGAATCGACTAGGTCGTGTCCGATCATCACGTGAGACAGACTAGTCATCAACGGTGAACATCTTCATGTTGATCGTATCTTCTATACGACTCATGTTCGACCTTTGGGTCTTCCATGTTCCGAGGCCATGTCTGTACATGCTAGGCTCGTCAAGTCAACCCTAAGTGTATCGCGTGTGTAAATCTGGCTTACACCCGTTGTATGCGAACGTTAGGACCTATCACACCCGATCATCACGTGGTGCTTCGGAACAACGAACCTTAGCAACGGTGCACGGTTAGGGGGAACACAATTCTTGAAATTTTAGTGAGAGATCATCTTATTCACTACCGTCGTTCTAAGAAAATAAGATGTAAAAACATGATAAACATCACATGCAATCAAATAGTGACATGATATGGCCAATATCATTTTGCTCCTTTTGATCTTCATCTTCGGGGCTCCATGATCATCATCGTCACCGGCATGACACCATGATCTCCATCATCATGATCTCCATCATCGTGTATTCATGAAGTCGTCTCGCCAAACATTACCTCTACTACTATGGCTAACGGTTAGCAATAAAGTAAAGTAATTACATGGCGTTTTCAGTGACACGCAGGTCATACAATAAAATAAGACAACTCCTATGGCTCCTGCCGGTTGTCATACTCATCGACATGCAAGTTGTGATTCCTATTACAAGAACATGATCAATCTCATACATCACATATATATCATTCATCACATCCTTTTGGCCATATCACATCACATGGCACATGCTGCAAGAACAAGTTAGACGTCCTCTAATTGTTGTTGCAAGTTTTACGTGGCTACTATAGGTTTCTAGCAAGAATGTTTCTTACCTACGCCAAAACCACAACGTGATATGCCAATTTCTATTTACCCTTCATAAGGACCCTTTTCATCGAATCCGATCCGACTAAAGTGGGAGAGACAGACACCCGCTAGCCACCTTATGCAACTAGTGCATGTCAGTCGATGGAACCAGTCTCACGTAAGAGTACGTGTAAGTTCGGTCCGGGCCGCTTCATCCCACGATGCCGCCGAATCAAGATAAGACTAGTAACGGCAAGAGAATTGATATGATCTACGCCCACAACTACTTTTTGTTCTACTCGTGCAAGATACAACGCATAGACCTAGCTCATGATGCCACTGTTGGGGATCGTAGCAGAAAATCAAAAAAAATTCCTACGCATCACCAAGATCTATCTATGGAGTAATTTAGCAACAAGGGGGAGGGGAGTGCATCTACATACCCTTGTAGATCGCGATGCGGAAGCGTTGCAAGAACGCGGATGAAGGAGTCGTACTCGTAGCGATTCAGATCGCGGTTGATTCCGATCTAAGCGACGAACAACGGCGCCTCCGGGTTCAACACACATGCAGCCCGATGACGTCTCCCACGCCTTGATCCAGCAAGGAGAGAGGGAGAGGTTGGGGAAGACTCCATCCAGCAGCAGCACGACGGCGTGGTGGTGGTGGAGGAGCGCGTGACTCCAGCAGGGCTTCACCAAGCAGCGCGAGATACGAGGAGGGAGAGAGGTAGGGCTGTGCCAAGCGAGAGAGGTCAAACCGTGCGTTGGGCAGCCCCAAACCTCAAGTATATATAGGGGGAAGGGAGGGGCTGCGCCCCCACCTAGGTTTCCACCACTAGGGGCGGCGGCCATCCCTAGATCCCATCTAGGGGGGCGGCCAAGGGGGAGAGGGAGAGGGGGGCGCACTAGATTGGGCCCTAGGGCCCATCTGCCCTAGGGTTTGCCCCCCTCCCCTCTTGGAGGCGCCTTGGGCCCTGGTGGGGGGGCGCACCAGCACACCTGGGGCTGGTCCCCTCCCACACTTGGCCCACGCAGCCCTCTGGGGCCGGTGGCCCCACCCGGTGGACCCCCGGGACCCTCCCGGTGGTCCCGGTACGCTACCGATAGCGCCAGAAACTTTTCCGGTGACCAAAACGGGACTTCCCATATATGAATCTTTACCTCCGGACCATTCTGGAACTCCTCATGACGTCCGAGATCTCATCCGGGACTCCTAACAACATTCGGTAACCACGTACATACTTTCCCTATAACCCTAGCGTCATCAAACCTTAAGTGTGTAGACCCTACGGGTTCGGGAACCATGCAGACATGACCGAGACAACTCTTCGGCCAATAACCAACAGCGGGATCTGGATACCCACGTTGGCTCCCACATGTTCCACGATGATCTCATCGAATGAACCACGATGTCAAGGATTCAATCAATCCCGTATACGATTCCCTTTGTCTATCGGTATAGCACTTGCCCGAGATGCGATCGTCCGTATACCGATACCTTGCTCAATCTCGTTACGGCAAATCTCTTTACTCATTCCGTAACACGTCACCCCGTGATCAACTCCTTGATCAAATTGTGCACATTATGATGATGTCCTACCGAGTGGGCCCAGAGATACCTCTCCGTCATCGGGAGTGACAAATCCCAGTCTCCATTCATGCCAACCCAACAGACACTTTGGGAGATACCCGTAGTGCACCTTTATAGCCACCCAGTTACGTTGTGACGTTTGGCACACCCAAAGCATTCCTACGTTATCCGGGAGTTGCACAACGTCATGGTCTAAGGAAAGGATACTTGACATTGGAAAAGCTTTAGCATACGACCTACACGATCTGTGCTAGGCTTAGGATTGGGTCTTGTCCATCACATCATTCTCCTAATGATGTGATCCCGTTATCAACGACATCCAATGTTCATGGTCAGGAAACCGTGACCATCTATTGATCAACGAGCTAGTCAACTAGAGCCTTACTAGGGACATGGTGTTTGTCTATGTATCCACACATGTATCTGAGTTTCTTATCAATACAATTCTAGCATGGATAATAAACAATTATCATGAACAAGGAAATATAATAATAACCAATCTATTATTGCCTCTAGGGCATATTTCCAACAGTCTCCCACTTGCACTAGAGTCAATAATCTAGTTCACATCACCATGTGATTAACACTCACAGGTCACATCGCCATGTGACCAACATCCAAAGAGTTTACTAGAGTCAATAATCTAGTTCACATCAGTATGTGATTAACACTCAATGAGTTCTGGGTTTGATCATGTTATGCTTGTGAGAGAGGTTGTAGTCAACGGGTCTACAACATTCAGATCCCTATGTATTTCGCAAAACTTTATGTCATATCGTAGATGCTGCTACCACGTTCCACTTGGAGCTATTCCAAACTGTTGCTCCATTATACGTATCCGGTATCTATACTCAGAGTTATCCGGTTAGGTGTTAAGCTTGCATCAATGTAACTCTTTACGTCGAACTCTTTATCACCTCCATAACCGAGAAACATTTCCTTATTCCCTTAAGGATAATTTTGACCGCTATCTAGTGAAGTTCGTTACTCCCGCCCTACTCTGCTTCAATCCCTTGATCCAAATTTTCGGTAGCCCCGCCATTTTACTCCCGCCTAGTGAAATTTTCAGTACTCGCGGCATTTCCTCAAACACCACCTTGGTCCGCCCCCTCCACACATACACCCCAAATCCTTCGCTCACCCAAATCCCCCACTCACACACATACACACCACCCCTCCCTCGCTCCAAACCTAGCTAGGTCGCCGCCGTCGCTGCAGCGCCACCTCCATCGCCAACCTCTGTCGATCTGTCCATGCAGTTTACCAACCGATATACATACCCTCGCCGCCTTGAGTTTCTTAGATGACGCCTGTGAAACACTCCCTTTCCCATCCCCACCCCCTCCCCTACTCCAGAGCATCGCAACCTAAGCCCGGCTACACTTCCTGGGGAGATCGAGGAGCGAATGGCCCAAAAGAGCTTTACCATGGCCTCTTTGCCCAATGTCGGTGAGGTGGCCGCCGAGGAAGCTGACAGCGATGACTGGACCTAAATTGAGCCTTTCGATCAGCGATCTAGAGTCTTCTGGCATGTCGTGGACGCCGGCTACGGCATCGAGGTCGTCGACACCGATGGCTTGACGCGGGTTATGTCACATGTTAAGTTGCCCATCCCCAACCCTCCGGGTTCGACAACCGCTGATCTCCTGCAGCTCGTTATGAACAATTTGCCATCCTTCATCGCCATGGAGCCCCTTTTTCATTTTTGAAGGACAGGTTCTGTGATGCTAGCTTGGGATTCTCAACTGGCAAGTCAGACCTCATCGAAGGCGACCACGAGGAGGAGCTAATATGTGACAAGTGAGGAAACCCATGATTTGTTTTCTCGATCCCCTTTCGCAGGGAGAACATGTCCAGTATTTATTGCTATATTTGGTTGTTTGCATTATGCCTTGTTTATTTCTATGGTTTATGGTTGTTTGGTTGTTTTTAGTTAGCATTTGTCCAGTTTCAAGTGCCATCTTTGGTTTTTCGTAGTATGCCTTGTTTATTTCAGCTATTAACAATGTGATGTTCTATTTTTCTATATGTGCTAGTATGAACTGTGCAGTTCAACTTCATCAATACAAATTTAACAATAGCTCTATGAATGACTATATTTGGTTGTTGTTAAGCATGTTGTACTCCCTCCGAATCTTTTTAGTTCGCATAATATTTGTCTAAAGTCAAGCCTCGTAAAGTTTGACCAACTTTATAGAACAAAATACCAACATTCACAATATGAAATAAATATGAGTACATGTGTCATGACTTAAATTTTCATATTGTATAACTTTAGCATGCTAGATGTTGATATTTTTCATATAAATAAGGTCAAACTTTATGATGTTTGACTTCATACAATTCTTATATGCAGAGTAAAAAGGACCAGAGGGAGTATTGAACACGCCTTTCCATTTGATTTAACAATGGCACTGTTTGGATACTCTAACTTAGCTAGAGGTTAGAGTTAGTTTCTAGCTCGTGACAGTTAAAAGGGAGAGAGAGAGATAGAGAGAGAGATAGAAAGAGAGAGATTGGTGGAATAGTTGATTGTATTGCTTCAGCCTCATTGTCATATATATAATAGTACATGGTCATCTTGGAGTACAAGTCAAGGTAGAATAAATCCTACGCTATCCTACGTTTCCTACATAACAATGATACTAAACAATGACTAACCCTAAACTAACTCTAGCCAAAGAGGTGTTTGGATGCATGTGTTAGATTGACAATAAAATACACTAGGAGAACTAGCCCCAATCAGCACCTCTTGGGTGGGATAGTTGTTTTGGGTGAGTTTGATGCAACTAGCTCAAACTAGCCCTCATGTTTGGATACTTTAGGGCTATTTGAGCCCAAACTATCTCAAACTAACTCTAACCCAAGGATCTAAACAGGGCCAATAACTAGTGTACTTAGACCTGCACAATACAAGTTTGAATGAGTATGTTTACTTGTTTTTAAATACCAGGCATGTTGTAGTTAATAACACACCTTTCCACTTCTAGTTTTTAAATATTAGGTTTTTAACAATTTGGTCTTGCACATGTAGGTCCTACTGTCATAGGTTTTGACCCACTATTTGACCCTTTTTGCGTATGTTGAAATGAGTTGTCCATGAATATCAGTCAAGTCAAGGAACTAGCGACAAAGAAATTAGCGACAAAAAACAACAAGATCTTTGTCTGCACAATGAAGAACACATCAGTTCACTACAAGATGGTACTAACTGTTATACCTTGTCTTTTTAATTCCTTTGCGCCATTTCAAATCTGGAGAAGATATTTATGCATATCCTTGTTTTCAGGCATTTCCAAAGCAGTTCACTGATGATTACCTCTCAAACCACCTATATGGTCAGGAGGCGAGGAAGGTATTCATACAACACCGACGGTTCAATATTGTAGTCTTCCTGAAGAGGACGAAGGATGGACAGTCAATCATCCACAAGCACTGGCCTAAAGTTGCAAAGACCTTCAACATCAATGAAGGCTCATTATTTGCCTTCCGCTTCAACAGTTTTCCAGATGAGATTCATCTGTCTATGTACCGTCTATGATGCTAATTTCGAAAGGTTATTGATGTTGCATGTGAAACTTGGTGCTGGTGCAGTTGTGTAATGGGGTGGCTCAGTGCTGAAGCTATGTGATGTTATACTCTGATGTATTTAAATTATGAAATCCTGCTTCCTTAATACGGAAATGAAATATATTATGTGCTTAATATGAAATGTCAATTAGATTAATAAATGGATTATTAATAATAGGGCAATTAGCCAGACAATTGGGTTTTCTACTTCAAACGATTATTGAGAAAACACAGTGGGCGATGACCTCAGGCAACGCACACAGTTTCTAGGAATAAACCGTGTTGGATCAATGAACAATCACACACGACATCCTCTTAAAAACTGTTTGCGTTAGGCCACCTTGCGCAAACGTTTACCACATAAAAAGTGTGTGTCATGGGTAGCCTTTGCCACACAGTTTCTTCTACGCACCGTGTGTGATGCATTCAATAACTCAAACGATAAATTGTTAATATCGTGTGCAATGGCAATGCAATCACAAACGATTTAATGGGGGAAAATTGTGTGTGATGTACCTGCGAATGGAAACATTTTCGTTGGAGTGACTGTGTGGGATGTATATACGAACGGAAACGTACTTCTTGGATTAACTGTGTGGGATGTACATACTACCGGAAACGTATTCCTTGGATTGACTATGTGTAATATACATACAAACGGAAACGTTTAGCGGGGACTGACTGTGTGGGATGTACTTACGACCGGAAATGATTTGGCATGTATAATTGTATTTTTTTAGCACAACTATATGTATAACCGTATTTGATCGCTCGCCACTCGCACACGACGTCATTTTGCCGAGCTTGTGTGCCAAGAGGGCATATCCCTGACTGTTTTTGGGTCGTGTGGGAAGGACCCCCTATCGAAGTCACTCACTAGGCGACAGTTCAGAACACCATCGCGGAAAGGGGTTAAAATCCATTTGTATAACACCTCGTTGTACCAGTGTTGACCTGCGGCGGCGGTGGTGACGCAGAGTGAACGAGTGGGCGAGTGGAGAGGATGGGAACGACACTATTTCCCTTTCGGAACGGGTCGACCGGCTCGGTCCCTGTGGTCATTAGAGGATGTTAACGGCACACCGTCCCCCGCTGTCGACCACATGCAATTGGCCACATCAAAACGGTATCATTTTCACGTTCAGTGTTTTTTTACCAGTATCAATTCTTTGTTGTGGTGCAAAGTGTCACGTTTTGTAAAGTGTTGATCTTCCGAGAGCTATGATGCTAATGTGGTGGTTCTGTGCATTTTACTCGTCCGTGGACATGCCTGGGTGCGTCCATGGACAGTGACCGAGAGGGCCTCAAATTTTACCATTTGCAACCACATATCCTATTTTCAAAACATCTATTGCATGTAGGGCAATGCATGACAATAATCCGGTCCGTCTTGGGATGATCGGGCTGTCAAAACACATCAAAAATTGCTCATACTTAAGATTTTCACACACATATTAGTACCACCTTGCCGCCTGACGATCTAGTCAACCGGCTTAAATAGCCAGGTCGTCTAGAAGCGATAAGCTTCTGACTTCATTACATCCTTTATTAAGAAGATAGACTATCACTATGAATCTTCTGTGGTTATCACACAGAAGACTCGTAGTCACAGTCTATCTCCTTCACAAGGGAAACATTCATGTCAGTAGTGTTTTTTATGAATGATAGTGTGTCGATACAATTGGAAAAGGGAACATTCATGTCAGTTACTTTTTATGAATCAAAATGTGTCGATAAAGATAATAAAATCTACTATCATTATAGTAGGGGTCTCAATATATATGAATGAGACAAACTTGACACTCGATGAACAATCATCAGTTGATGAAATATAGTCTAGTGTCAAGTTATCTCATTCACACAACGAGAACTGATAGACCTACACAACAATAGAGAAGCTCGGGGATGTGGGATTAAAATTTGGGAGAGGAAGGAGTTTCTATCGCTGCAGGTGGGACCGCTAGAACCTGCAGAGGGGTTGGTGGATGTGCCCAAGCGCCCCCATATTTGCCCCATATTTGGACTGGATATGAGTGGTGTCGGTCAGCTCGGGCGTCCGAGGCCCGGTGGAGGCACCCGTCTGGGTCGAAATTTCATGACCGGATAGTGACCAGACGGCCCACCTGGGCGTATGAGGCGGGTTTGAGGCACTCAGTTGTAGATGCTCTTAGGGCACCGTCAAAATGCAAGTAATTGTTTGGACTGACGTGTCCGGACACGGTAAACAATCCAAAGTGATGCATCTTCAGTCTGTGGACACGTTAGCTTGTCCGACCGCAAACCGGAGGCAAGCCAGAGGGAGATATGCAGGAGTTCGCACATCCATCACGTATGTGCCTGATCGCCATGCCCCATCGAAATCCCTATCCACTCGAAAACCCCTCTCGTGTGAAGTGGTTGACGCACATTCATGTCGGTCAAGCCGTTCCAGAGTGGACATGACTCCACGACATTGATGTTGGTTAGGCTGGTCACAATGGGGTGGAACTTAGGAGTAACATCACATATTTCAATACAACGTTGCTTATGTGGCACATATTTAATGAAGAGTGAGGTGCTTGTGGTAACTAGTTAAGTTACCGGAACATCACACACTTCAAGAAACAATGAATCTATAAGCTAATAAATGCATCGTTGCATGACACTACCTGCATGTTCTTACCCACTGTGGAGGTAGTAACATAGTCTAGATAAGTGTGTATGTTACTACCTTATGTTCCTGCCCATTGTGACCAGCCTTAGATTGACGCATCTGGACGAGCCATTGAATGATCCAACTTCAATGCAATTTCGATGAGGTGCCCGAGGAGCCTACTCCGACTGGCGACTGGTGCACCGGATTAAATGAAGGTGCATGTCCGTTCGTCTGGTCGTGGGTATTTAAATGTGGCTCCAGCATTGTCCACACCATACCATATCTCATATCCTCTCCTCTCCACAGACCGAGGTGCGGCTAGCAGCACAGGAAGGATTCACAAAGCATGACGAAGCACACGATGTGAAGGATGGAGTTCGGAAAAATATGATGGAGTTGGAGACAGTAAAAGTGAAGAAGACCCTATGGAAGGGTGTGGATAGGATACCCGAGCCGCTGGAGAAGGAATGGGACAAACATACCCACTCATTATCGTTGAAAGGGTGGGGTGGTTCTGGAATGGCGGTGCCATGGATGAAGTTGAGCCCAGGCCGAGTGAACCTAGCCTCCAGTGTCGGCTGGTACCCCGCGGTGGAGAGGCGGTCTAGCTGGTCACGTGTCACCATCGACGACTTCCATTTCCCCTTGTGAGTGAAGTCACCTTTGGGATCCATGATGGCGTCCTTTCCTGTGTTGATGGGCTAGTCGTCCTTCTTCAGGAAATGTTGCACTGC
>LR738713.1:339868997-339884689 GCA_902687465.1 Secale cereale
AGTGGAGGTGCAGAACGCCTGGGCAATAGAGAGTTTGGGCGCGATAAAAAGATGAAGTTTTGGGGGGGGGGATGGGAGCATAAACCGCCCTCTTCTCGCTTCCTTCCTTGCATAGGGGAAGGGGAAAGTGAATCGGTGGCAGGTTAATCATATCGTATGACATCAAATCCTTTCGCATCCCCCATTGTAGCGTTAGGCTGGTCACAATGGGCAGGAACATAAGGTAGTAACCTACACATTTACCTAGACTATGTTACTACCTCCACAATGGGTAGGAACATGTAGGTAGTGTCATGCAACGATGCATTTATTAGCTTATAGACTCATTGTTTCTTGGAGTATGTGATGTTCCGGTAACTTAGCTAGTCACCACTAGCACTTCTCTCTTCATTAAATATGTGCCACATAAGCAATGTTGTATTGGAATAAGTGATGTTACTCCTAAGTTCCACCCCATTGTGACCAGCCTTAATGATGCATATGTATCGAGGGTTCAACATTAACCCTCATGCAGGAATCGAGGCGCACATCAACTACTGATGGGACATGACCTGAGTGGGGCCCAACCTCACTCCCGAACGTCATGTTGACCATCTGGTCAAGGCAAGCACGTGGCCAAGTAGGCCGTGGATAAGACCGGTCTGGCTTTTCAGAGCCGGATAAGACAACTTTTAAGACGCATTGCAAGATTTTTTTCCTATCAAGAGGTTCGTTGCATAGGAAATCCTTCTTGCATGCAGGTTCACCAACTCCTTTGTCATGTCCAAGACTGGGGTGGTTAACGTGACCTCGGAGGCAGCTTGGTATATGAGGGCCGGTTGCATGAAGGTACTACTAGGGGGATGCTTCATTGAACCTGCTTCAATCCCGGTGCTCAAAGACGACATGCATTTCAGGGTAAGAAAGGTGTAGCCAAGCTTGAGGGATGGTTTAGGGGCTACTGACAGTGTTTGGCTAAGGGGTCTCACACCACATCGGTTCCCGACCTGGTGGACCGATCTGAGGACACATGGGTCGGTTCCATCCCAGGCAACAATATTGTATTATTATATTTCCATGTTCATAATTACGAGCTTATATTCTATGCTATAACTGTTATGATCCTAGAATCTACAATTCGGTGGTAAACTCATATGCACGTGTGGAACAATAAACGGTAAAATAAGATTCCTAGTCTCGCCTCCAAGACTAGCTCAAGTGTTGTTTTGATCACATTTTTCGAAACTTAGGATATCATTAAGTGTAATGATAGTTTATAACTCACAAGTATAGGGGATCGCGAGAGTCTTCGAGGGTAGTATTTCACCCAAATTTGTTGATCCGACACAAGGGGAGCCAAAGAATAATTATGAGCATTAGCAGTTGAGTTGTCAATTCAACCACACATGGGATATAATGTTTCTACATCAAAGTGTTTAGTATCACAGTAGTTTGATAGATTTGGTATCAACAGTAATAGGAACAATAGTAACAGGAATAGTAACGGAAGCAATTGTGTGATGATTGTAAGAGCAGCACCAGTAACTTAGCAAATATCAATATGAGAAAAGCGTAGGCATTGGATCAGCGATGGATATTTGTGTTGGGTGACATTCATCATATAACAGTCACAATCTAAGTGATACACAATAGCTCCAATTTATCAATGTAATGTAGGCATGTATTTCGTATATAGTCATATATGTGTGCTTATAATAAGAACTTGCATGACATCTTTTGCCCTACTCTCTCGTGGCAGTCGGGTCCATAAGGAAATCTAAGGGATATTAAGGCCTCCTTTTAATAGAGAATTGAAACAAATCATTAGCAGTTAGTGAATACATGAACTCCTCATACTTCGGTCATCACCGAAAAGAATCCCAGTTGTAGTCACTTTGGGTATGCGGATCATAAGACGTAATAGGTGCATACAACTTGCAAGATTGGATCCAAAACACACTTATATTCATGAAATCATAATAGGTTCATATTTGAAATCATCGCAGTCAGGCCCTAGTGAAAAGCATGAAGCAAAGCAAAGTAATAGCAACATCAATCTCAGAACATAGTGGATACTAGGATCAAGTCCTAACAAATTGACTCGATTACATGATAAATCTCATCCAGCTTCAGTGCCGTACAACAAGCCTACGAAGCAATTACTCACTCCCGGTGGTGATCATCATGACATTGCCGATGAAGAAGGGTTGGCGATGAATACGTCGTCGAATTCCCCTCTCCAAAGCCCCGAACGACTCTAGAACATCCCTCCTGATGGAGATCAGGAGGTGGCGGTGGTGGATCCGTATCGTAAAACGCAATGAAACTTCTCTTATTTTTCTCTCCATGAGACAGTCTGTATAGAGTTGGAGTTAGGGTTGCTGGAGTTCTGTGGGATCCAGGAGCTCACAGGGCGTGCCCTGGGGGGTTGGGCGCGCCCCCTGAGCTCTCATCTCCTGGGTGGCCCCCTCCAGTAGAAATCTTCGCCAATATTTTTATATATTCTGGAAATTTTCTCCGTAAATTTTCGGCCCAATCTGAGAACTTTTATTTCTACACAAAAATAGCACCATGGTAGTTCTGCTGAAGACAGCGCCAGTCCGGGTTAGTTTCATTCAAATCATACAAATGAGAGTCCAAAACAAGAGAAAAAGTGTTTGGGAAAGTAGATGCATTTGGGATGTATCAATAGTCCTGAAACAACATTGAGAGTATGATGTTAGAAGAACAATCATATTGAATCGACCCAAACTTGTTTGTTATACTTTGAGATGATATCATCAATAGTCAATTGTTACAGCACAGAGTGTTAACGTGTGTTTTAAGTCCTTAGACCATGAGAGTATCGTAGTCACTTCTTACCGTACGAGGAGCTTTGGGGTTGCTCGGACGTCATCTGCAACACGATGATCATAACAACAACTTATATGTATATCAGAAAGTTTGAAAAGGGACTTGATAACTCAAGAGTGGATTTTTTTCATCGCTATGATGGAGATCTATTCTTAGGGCCCTCTCGATGTGACGACATGCATCATCGTCTGGCTAGACACATGTGACTACGTCACAGGGATGTTGGAACATGTCAACGGAAAGAAGAACAAAATCGGCAACGAGGAGCCGATATAGTGAGCATGTGTATGACAAAGATGATATCGACACATCTCACGCCGGGTTCTCTAATAGAATCGTGAAAAAAAAGGGAGCGTCACATGTTAACCAAAGGTTTACTCAAATATCATTCATGTAATCATAGGGATCAATATGGACGTCCATGGTTCCGCTATCGGTCACTGAACGAAGGGGTTTCATTCATGTTTATGTTTTACCAAACCTATAGGGTCACAAGCTTAAGGTAATCATGATTTGTTGAGTGTTAGAATAGCAAGATTATCGAGGATTTACTTGTCGAATTGTTTCATTAATATCTGCTTTATAGAGGCGAGGGGCCCGATCTTTCAATGAGATGATAACTATCGATTTGGTGGAGTCGACTTTGACGATCCGACTACGAACGTGGACAACATTGCGCTTTAGCAATCGCTAAACCAATCTCCTAGGGTTACTGATGATGCCAGAAGCATGATCAGCCAGACCATGAAGGTCTATTCCTGCATGCAATCGAAGAACAAGCAAGAATATGATAAAGCAATCTGAATATTGCAAATATAGATGAAGAATTGATAAAGGTGGGGATCCAAAAGCGGTCTTGGTATGGTCGTTGGACATAAACAAAGTACACGAAGTTGCGTTGGCTAACTTTTAACTAAACAAATCCCCAAAGAAAATGCTACTAGATGGATCTACTTATATAGGAGCTAGGTGCGGTGGCCAAGGAGGTGGGAGGACATCCCAAGGCAGCCTAAAACTAACCCTAGGTCGTACAAGGCTCATGGGCCCAAGTGGAGATGATGCAACACCTTTGGACTTGTAGTTTGACTCGGATTCTGCTGCAACGTCAGATTATTTCATCCATAACTCATCGCTCCGGACGAATTTGAAGCTAAATCCAATTGGATTGGAAAGTGCACGAAATCTACTTTCCAAAAAAATCACCCAATTCAGAGTCTAGATGAAAGAGATCTTGGCGTTTTGAGTCAGGTATGTCCGTGCAGTCCGAATCTGAGACCAGAACATGAGAGACTTGGACTCTATCTTCTCTTGGGCCATAATTGACGTGAGAGGACTTTTTGAACATCACTTAAACTTCTCCTTTTCCCGTATCTTCATATGTGGATTGTACAAATGTCCCATACACCAGCAATTAGACATGGCACCAAAGTCTGTGAAGTATTTTTGTCCTGGATAGCATAAATAAATTATTGCATAGTTTGCATTAGAAATCACCTCACAAATATGCATCTATGCAATATTTTTGGTCGTATCAAAGGTAGTCATGTCCTCATCATCCTCCCCTTCTTGAAAACAAACCCATCCTTGGCGTTGCTTATTCTGAAATGTGGCTAACAAAAGAGACAAGGTGTACATGTTGTATATGTATATGTCATCTGATGACCCACAAGTATATGGGATCAATTGTTGCTCTTATCGATAAGTAAAAGTGTCGAACCCAACGAGGAGCAGAAGGAAATGACAAGTGTTTTTCAGTACAGTAATATGTGCAAGTGCTAAAATTGTAAGTAGCAGAGTAATTTGATATCAAGATAATTTTGTAACGAGCAAGTAAAGATAGTACTAGCAAAAGTGCAGCAAGATAGTCCAACGTTTTGAGGTAAAGGATAGGCCAAGATGGTATCTTATAATAAGCAAAGCGTTCTTGAGGGTACACGGGAGTTTCATCTAGTCACTTTCATCATGTTGGTTCAATTCGTGTTCGCTACTTTGATAATTTCATATGTGGGTGGATCGGTGCTTAAGTGTTGTTCTTACTTGAACAAACATCCTACTTATGATTAAACCCCCGCCCCCCGCAAGCATCCGCAACTACGAGAAAAGTATTAAGAACAAATTATAACCATAGCATTAAACTATTGGATCCAATCGATCCCTTACGGAATAGCGCATAAACTGTGGTTTAAGCTTCGGTCACTCTCGCAACCCACCATCTAATTACTACTCCACAATGCATTCCCTTAGGCCAAAATATGGTGAAGTGTCATGTAGTCGACGTTCACATGACACCACTAAGGGAATCACGACATACATACTATCAAAATATCGAACACATATCAAATTCACATGATTACTTGCAACATAATTTCTCCCGTGACCTCAAGAACAAAGGTAACTACTCACAAATGATGAACATGCTCAATATCAGATGAGTATTAAATAGCCCAATGGATCTGAACATATAATCTTCCACCAAATAAACCATATAGTAATCAACTACAAGAGGTAATCAACACTACTAGTCACCCACAAGCACCAATCTATAGTTCCCGTAACAAGATTGAACACAAGAGATGAACTAGGGTTTGAGATGGGATGGTGTTGTTGAAGATGTTGATGAAGATAGCCCTCCCCAAGATGGGAGAGTTGTTGGTGATGATGATGAGATGATTTCCCCCTTCGGGAGGGAAGTTTCCCCGGCGGAATCGCTCCGTCGGAGGGCAAAAGTGCTCCTACCCAAGTTCCATCTCGAGACGGTGGCGCTCCATTCCGAAAGTCTCCTCCTTATTTTTTCTAGGTCAGAATGGCTTATATACCATTAGATGGGCACCGGAGATGGGCCTGGAGGGCCTGGCACACCCAGGTGGGTTGTTCCCAACTAGTGGGCCCCCTCTACTGGTTATCAGCTCCAATATTTTTCATATATTCCATAAAAAATCTCCGTGAAGTTTCAGCTTGTTTGGAGTTGTGCAGAATAGGTGGCTTGACGTGGCTTCTTCAGGTCCAGATTTCCAGCTGCCGGAATTCTCCCCCTTGGTGCATTCCTTGCAAATTATGAGAGAAAAGGCATTAGAATTACTCAAAAATGCATTATTATGCATAATAACAATATAAATAACAGCAACAAAACATGATGCAAAATGGACGTATCAACTCCCCCAAGCTTAGACCTCGTTTGTCCTCAAGCGAAAACCGAAATCACAAAACATGTCCACATGCTTTGAGAGAGAGGTGTCGATAAAAACAAAATACAGACATAGAAGCATCATGTTGATTATTATAACAACAACGAATTTAAACATAAGACTTCTATCAAAGGACTTGTATCATATACTTCTCATGAACAAGTAATAGTTCATCACACAATTGAAGTATAAAGCATAAACTCTATTAGAAACCAACAAACTATGTTTTTAGTCAACTTGGCAACTACAATTCATCATCTTTTCAGGAAGGGTCACGTATCGGAGCCTTTAGGCAAGTTCACATACTCAACCATCATATAGTCTTCTATGATTGCTAACACTCACCGCATACACATGAGCTAAACATTTGAACCGGGCACATAGAAAGATAGGGGCTTATGATTTTGCCTCCCAACGTACTCACCTCAAGGGTGATGTCAACAATAATAACTCATGTCACCCATATTCAAATGGACATATGTGCCTAGATCTTTCCTCGCCACATGATGCTTGCCAAAGGATAAAACAAAAAGGAATAGAGAGAAAACTTTGACTCTTTGCATAAAAGTAAAAGATAGGCCCATCGTAGAGGGAAGCACAGGTTGCCATGCGCTTATTTGTTTGTATGCTCAACCCCTTAGTGCAAAAGAACGTCACGTTGCCTTACCCCTTGTGATAGCAACGTTTATTATGCAGTCTATGGCTTTTATTCTTCACCATGACAAGTTCGTGCAACGCTCAATTTTCTCTTACGCTAAATGATCTCACACTTTTAGAAGCAATTTTTATTGCCTTATTGCACCGATGACAACTTACTTGAAGGATCTTACTCAATCCATAGGTAGGTATGGTGGACTCTCGAAAAAGGTTTGGGTTTAAGGGTTTTTGAATGCACAAGTAGTATCTCTACTTAATGCAAAGTTTTTGGCTAGAAAAGATATTGAGCAAGCACCACATGTTAAAGGATCTATGACAATATGACTTCTATGTGAATATGAGCAAACATAACATAAATCATTAAGTTGTCTTCCTTGTCCAACGTCAACAATTTTGACATATAATATTTTGATGGGGGCTCACAATCACAAAATATTTCTAGGATAGTATATTTATATGTGAATCTTCTCTTCCCTTATTAATTCTTTCATGAGTTGCATCATTGACCAATGTTATGTTTGTCAACCTCTAATAAAATTTTCTACTTATACTTTTCCTTATGTGGTGCCATCACCTACCATAAGATTAGCACATGATTTTTTTATTTTATTTCTTTTCTTTTATTGCAACATGAAAGTAAAGAAAGCAAAACTCGAACTAAACTTTCTTATATAACTTGCACACGATTACAAGGATAGATCACTATGCAGACTCTCGAAAAGAAAGGATCGAACTAAACTTTCATGTATTCTAAAGCAAAAGATCGAACTAAAATAAGTAAAGGAAAAAGGATAGTGGGGATGATACGATACCGGGGCACCTCCCCCAAGCTTGGCGAAAGCCAAGGGGAGTGCCCATACCCGATACTCAATTTTAGTTTGGTGATGAAGTAGATGGTGGTGGTGGTGAAGATAATTGTGTCTTCAGCTTTTTCATATTATAATTGAGAAAGGCAATTTCCTCCTTCATATCATCAACTTCTAGCGCCAGCTTTACGATCTTGTCGCATAAATCACCTTTGCTTTTCTGCTGAAACGAGAAGGAATAGATTGGTTTTTAGCTCGGTTAGTTCTCATAGGAAGACTTGACTTCTTGAAATCCACGTGCATGTCCCCTGGTTGATGTAGAGGGACATCTTCCTCCTCCGAGCTGGTATCATCAATCCTCATCAAGTGGACATCCTCCTCGTCATCCGTAGTCCAGCCATGGGGAGATAAGTCCCCATAGCACTTTGGGTTAGCAATGAGATGCGAGACATAGCTTTATCCATCGGAGTCCCGATATGACATATTTCCAGAACTATGCACAAACTGCAAGAAAAGAAACATAAGATTTCTCCGTGATACGGTGGTCAATAGGTTCGGGGGGTATATAAAGAATTTTTATCTTGGGAAACAAGCAAACTGTAGAAAAACGGAATCCGGAAGGTGCCCCCAGGTGGGCACAACCCACCTGGGCGCGCCAGGCATGCCTCGCGTGCCCTAGTGTCTTGTGACCACGAGGGTAAGCTTCCTGGTAGATTCTTATTTTCTTAATTTCACAAATATTCCAAAACTGATAAAAAATATTTTTGCGGATTTTTCGGAATCTGTTTACTTACCGTATCATGTACCTCCTTATTTTCATGATTCTGGAGTGTTTCGTAAGGATTCTTTTATGTGTTCTTCCAGTGTCAAAGTTAGGATAATGTTGCTTTCAACATTAATGGGCGTACCTGAGATATAATGCTTTATTCGTTGCCCATTAACAACCTTCGGGTTAGTACCTTCAGCATTATTTATTTTGATAGCTCCAGACCGATAAACCTCCTCGATGACATAGGGGCCTTCCCATTTAGAGAGGAGTTTCCCTGCAAAGGAACTGAAACGAGAGTTGTACAAAAGAACATATTCTCCGACTTTAAACTCACGCTTTTGGATTCTTTTATCATGCCATCTTTTAACGTTTTCTTTAAATAACTTGCCATTTTCATAAGCTTGTGTTCTCCATTCATCTAATCAGCTAATATCAAATAACCTCTTTTCACCAGCAAGTTTGAAATCATAATTGAGTTCCTTGATTGCCCAATATGCTTTATGTTCTAACTCAAGAGGCAAATGACAAGCTTTACCATAAACCATTTTATAAGGAGACATACCCATAGGATTTTTATAAGCTGTTCTATAAGCCCAAAGTGCATCATCTAATTTGTTAGACCAATTCTTCGTGGACCTATTGACAATCTTTTGCAAAAATAATTTTGTTTCTCTATTACTAAGCTCAACTTGACCACTAGACTGAGGATGATAAGGTGATGCAATTCTATGGTTAACATC
Organism: Secale cereale; assembly: GCA_902687465.1. Lineage (NCBI taxonomy): Eukaryota > Viridiplantae > Streptophyta > Magnoliopsida > Poales > Poaceae > Secale > Secale cereale. The sequence goes on from LR738713.1 coordinate 339,877,987, forward strand.
ATATTTAGAAAGCATTTTATGGAAAGCACCCATGAACAAAGTGTGAACCACCATCAGTCATTAAATATCTGGGGACTCCAAACCTTGGGAAAATAACTTCCTTAAGCATTTTAATAGAGGTGTTGTGATCAGCACTACTGGTTGGAATAGCTTCTACCCATTTAGTAACATAATCAACAGCAACCAAAATATGTGTATACCCATTAGAGGAAGGGAAAGGTCCCATGTAATTAAAGCCCCAAACATCAAATGGTTCTATGACGCCCCCGATTTGACCGTACATTAATCATGCACGCAAACGTGTACGACCAAGATCAGGGACTCACTGGAAGATTTCACAACACAACTCTAGAAACAAATAAAATAATACAAGCTTTATATTACAAGCCAGGGGCCTCGAGGGCTCGAATACATAAGCTTGAATACACAAGAGTCAGCGGAAGCAACAATATCTGAGTACAGACATGTTGGCCTTAAGAAGGCTAGCACAAAACATCAACGATCGAAAAGGCAAGGCCTCCTGCCTGGGACCTCCTAACTACTCGTGGTCGTCAGCTGTCTCCACGTAGTAGTAGGCTCCGTCGGGGTAGTAGCAGTCGTCAAGGTGGCCTCTGGCTCCTGGACTCCGCCATTTGGTTGCATCAACCAGAAAGAAGAAAGAGGGGGAAAAGGAGGAGCAAAGCAACTGTGAGTACTCATCCAAAGTACTCGCAAGCAAGGATCTACACTACATATGCATCGGTATCAATGAAAAGGGGTAGTATCTGTGGACTAAGCTGCAGAATGCCAGAATAAGAGGGGGAGAAGCTAGTCCTATCGAAGACTAGCATCTTCTAGAAACCACCGTCTTGCAGCAACAGGGGGGAGTAGAGTGGTATAACATAAGTCATATTTATGTTGTTGTTTCAACGCTCCGGGATCATTTCTCGACTCCCGAAGCAACATATACAAATCATGCCTCAGCATCCAGTTCTAGTTGAAGCGATCGAGATACAACTCCAAGTGTCTGTTACCGTAGGATAGGCTATCGGTAGATGTTTTCTTCCCTGTAGGGGTGCACCAACTTACCCACCACACTTGCTTAACTCCGGCCGGACACACCATCAGGTCATGCCCGCCCTCGGCCAAACAATATGCCGCAACCCGACCTAGGCTTAATAGAGGGGTCATGCACGTCGGACTAAACCCTATGCCCCCATGGGTCATGGGCCAATCGCCCCGGGAACTCCTGCATGTTGCGTACGCGGCCGGTGAGCAGACCTGGGCTACCTCCTTAAAAAGGCAGGTGCTTACGTGGTCCAACCCGGCGCGTGCCGCTTAGTCGCATGACGCCAGTTAAGCTTCGGCTGATGCATACGACGCAGAACGCCCATACTATGCCCACGTGATGGTTAGCGCTATCAGGCCAGAGGCCCCTTGGATCAAATATCCAAACCGTTTAGTGTCTTGGGAATGCGCGGTAACGAGCAGAGACTCACGATCATGTGACCCCATCGCCCCGTCTCGAGGACTTGCGGCAAGGTCGAGTGCCCGGCCACGCCTCATATTTATCTCGCGGGCACCTTCCAGGTCAACCCGACTACACATCACTCGCAATTAAGCTCGCGCGGGTACCCCTCAGAGCCGACCCGTCTTTAGTAACATGGTTCAGTGTAAAGTCATAGTAACCATAGTAACTATGTGTCTAACACCAAAGGGAAACCTAAGGAAATCACCCTCGATGGAATTCCACCTGATGTTTATCGTCAAGGTGAACGAAAGAGGAGTCACCCTCGAGGTGCACTCTTGAGGAGTTGCACGACAGTGTCATTGTCGGGAGTGGAGAAGGAGGAAATCACCCTCGATGACCATAACCGATGAACTAACCTACAAGGTTAACATCAGAAGTGCTGATGAGGTCTCACCCTCGGCACTCGAAATTAACCCAGTAGTGTCGAGCAACTAAGGGGAAGGTGATGTGCGGTGCCGGGGCCTGGTCTTCGATCCTGTTGATCGGGTCTTCTGATAATCCAGCGGGGCGGACAGGACAAAGTGGGGGGAGGGGTCTCTGATGGATCTCTAACCAGCCTATACTAAGAAGTTTAGTATAAACATGTAAGGTATGAAAGCAGGCATCAACAACATGCTATGCATCAGAATAGGATCATACACAAAGCAGTAGCAGTTCTAATGCAAGCATAAGAGAGAAGGGAATGAGCAATATCAGAATGATCAAAGAGGGTTGGTTTTCTTGGTGGCTCAGACAAGAAGGAGGGGTCGTCGTTGATGCAGTCGATCACCAAGGTAACATCAGTCTCGCTGTCTACCAGAGAGAAGAGGGGGAAGAAACAATAAATGCAAAGCATACAGATGCAACAGAGAAGCACGACATGTCAACACACAGTGCTAGGGTGCTCTAACACGGTGCTACACGATACTGGCGAAGAGGGATAACATTCGGGAAAGCATTCTCGGTGTTAGGCATTCTCGGACAGGCAAACCGGAGGGGATTGTCCCATGTTCGGTAAGATAGAGATGTGTGGCTGATGAACGGATCGTGTATTCGGATTCTTCTCGCAATTCTTAGCAACTTTCATATATAAAACTTTTTCATCCGAGTTACAGATTATTTACTATGATTTTCCAAAGATTTTAGTATTTTAAGAAATTACTGTTAATTCGAATTAAATAGGAAAATTGCTATGTGTACCCACTGTGTACCTACTAGAGAGGCTGACATATGGGGCCAGCAGACTGGGTTGACTCGTCAAAGGTTGACCAGTCAAAGGACTTAGTGTAGGCAGGTCCCACATGTCATTGTTATTATTAACTAGACTTTAATTAAACTAGATTAACTAACAATGGGGGCCACTGTCATTGGCTAGCAGTTAAACTAACTAGTAGAAATTATACCCTAATATAATTTGTACGGGGCCGGCCACTGGTAATATTTATTGCAGCTAACTGCTCATTAGGAAAACTATCATCAATAGGTAGTGGGTCATCAAGCACATTTTCAGGTCTAGACAAGTTATCAGCTACGGGGTTCTTAGCTCCTTTTTCTATCAGTGATATGCAAATCAAATTCTTGTAGCAAGAGAACCCACCGAATATCTCTAGGTTTAGCATCTTTCTTTTCCATAAGGTATTTAATAGCAGCATGGTTAGTGTGAACAGTTACTCTTGAATCAACAATGTAAGATCTAATTTTTTCACAAGCAAACACAACTACTAAGATTTCTTTTTCAGTAGTAGCATAATTCTTTTGAGCACTGTCTAGAGTTTTACTAGCATAATGAATAACATTTAGTTTTTTTATCAATTCTTTGTCCTAGAACAGCACCAATAGCATAATCACTAGCATCACACATAATTTCAAAAGGTAAGTTCCAATCAGGTGGTTGAACTATAGGTGCAGAAATTAAGGCTTTCTTAAGTATTTCAAAGGCTTCAAAGCAATCATCATCAAAAACAAAAGGCACATCCTTTTGTGAAAGGTTAGTGAGAGGCCTAGAAATTTTAGAAAAGTCTTTGATAAATCTCCTATAGAATCCAGCATGACCTAAGACACTATGAATACCTTTGATATTCTTAGGACATGGCATTTTCTCAATTGCATCAACCTTAGCTTTGTCCACTTCAATACCCTTTTTATAAATCTTATGGCCCAACACAATACCTTCGTTAACCATAAAGTGGCACTTCTCCCAATTCAAGACAAGATTTGTTTGTTCACATCTTTGAAAAACTCGATCAAGATTGCTTAAACAATCATCAAAAGACTTCCCATAGATAGAGAAATCATCCATGAATACCTCTACAATCTTTTCACAAAAGTCAGAGAATATAGCAGTCATACATCTTTGAAAGGTAGCACGTGAGTTGCATAAACCGAAAGGCATACGTCTATAAGCATAAGTTCTAAAGGGACAAGTAAAAGTGGTCTTTTCTTGATCAAGTTGAGAAACAGGTATTTCTGAAAAAACATAGTATCCATCAGGGAAGCAAAAATGTGTGTGCTTAGATAATCTTTCTAACATTTGATCAATAAAAGGCAGAAGGTAATGATCTTTTCTAGTGGCTTTATTTAATTTTCTAAAATCAATTACCATTCTATAGCCTGCAACAATTCTTTGTGGAACAAGTTCATTCTTATCATTAGGAACAACAGTAATACCTCCTTTCTTAGGAACACAATGAACAAAACTTACGCATCTACTATCAGCTATAGGATAGATTATACCTGCTTCGAGGAGTTTTAATATTTCCGCTCTTACCACTTCTTTCATCTTCGGATTTAACCGGCGTTGATGATCAACAACGGGTTTAGCATCAGGTTCCATATTGATCTTGTGTTGACATAGAGTGTAACTTATGCCCTTTAAATCATCAAGAGTATATCCAATAGCAGCTCGATGCTTTCTTAGACCTTTCAATAATCTTTCTTCTTCATGTTCTGAAAGGTTAGCACTAATAATAACATGATATATCTTCTTTTCATCAAGATAAGCATATTTCAAAGTGTCGGGCAATTGTTTTAATTCAAACACAGGATCACCTTTAGGTGGAGGAGGACCTCCTAGAGTTTCAATAGGTGGATTATGAAGCAGAGGATGTTGCTCAAATAAAATATCATCTATTTCATTTCTTTCATGCATATGTTAATCATTTTCATGGTCTAGCAAATATTGTTCTAGAGGATCAGTAGGAGGCACAACAATAGAATTAAGACCAATAATTTCATCTTTACTGGGCAATTCTTTTTCATGAAGCTTTCTATTAAACTTGGAAAAATTAAATTCATGAGACTCATCACCAAAACTAACACCGACGGTTTCTTTCTTACAATCTATTTTAGCATTAACGGTATTCAAGAAAGGTCTACCAAAGATAATGGGACATAAGTCGTCTTGTGGGGAGCCAAGAACAAGAAAATCGGAAGGGTATTTTATTTTCCCACACAAGACTTCAACATCTCTAACAATCCCAATTGGTGATATAGTGTCTCTACTAGCCAGTTTAATAGTGACATCAATGTCTTCTATCTCTGCACGTGCTATGCCATTCATAATTTCTTGGTATAAAGAGTATTGAATAGCACTCACGCTAGCACCTATGTCACATAAACCATGATAGCAGTGATCTCCTATTTTGACTGAGACAACGGGCATGCCAACAACAGGTCTGTGTTTATCCTTTTTATCAGGCTTGGCAATTCTAGCAGCTTCTTCATTAAAGCAAATAACATGCATGTCTACATTTTCTTCCAAGAGATCTTTGACCATAGTAATATTAGGTTCTACTTTAATTTGTTCATCTGGTTTAGGTGTTCTGATATAACTTTCGTTAGCCACAGTTGAAACTTTAGCATGTTCCTTTATCCTAACAGGAAAATGTGGTTTTTCAATATAAGCAGTAGGAACAACTGGATCAACATTATAAAGTATAGTTTCTTCTTTAATAGGTACCGGTTCTTTAATTTCTTCTTTAATAGGTGGGTGATATTTAAACCACTTCTATTTAGGGAGATCAACATGAGTAGCAAAAGATTCACAAAAGGAGGCTACTATCTCAGAGTCAAGTCCATATTTAGTGCTAAACTATAAAAAAACATCGGTATTGATAAAAGATTTAACACAATGATACTTAAGCTTAATACATGACTCTTTACCTTCACCGAGTTCTCAATATTCAGAGTTGCGTTTAACTCTTTCCAAAAGATCCCACCGGAATTCAATAGTCTTCTTCATAAAAGAACCAGCACAAGAAGTATCAAGCATGGATTGATCATTACGAGAAAGCCGAGCATAAAAATTCGGAATAATAATTTCTCTTGAGATCTCATGATTGGGGCATGAATATAAAATTGACTTGAGCCTCCCGCAAGCTTGAGTGATACTTTCTCCTTCACGAGGCAAAAAATTATATATGTAATTCCGATCACGATGAACTAGATGCATAGGATATTTTTTTGGTGAAACTCCATTTTCAATCGGTTCCAGTTCCAAGATCCAATATCATTGCATAGCCTATACCATGCTAATGCTTTTCCCTTCAAAGATAAAGGAAAAACCTTCTTCATAACCTGATCTCTGGTGTGACGCCCGGGTAATCAAGCTACAGTAAACCTCTGCTAATGATGCCACGTCACCATGATTACTGCTGCTAATCTCGCGTAGTTCGAAACTGATTCAAATTCAAATTTAAAAACCAAGCAAACAATAAAAGTTTTCAAATATTAAAACTAAAATGTTCTAAGTGTGTCAAATAAATCATAAGTAATGTTGTTGAAGAATCCACATTTTTATAAGTGTTGTATTGCACTAAAGTAACTTAAACAATAGGTAAAACGTTTATGAAATGCTTTTTACTTATTGGACAATTACAAACTATTGAATTAATGTGTCAAATTATTTATGGCAATGGCTTTAACTTTAATTCCAATTTAGGGGCTAGTGGTATATTATACAAAACAAAAAATAAAATAAAACAAAACAAAACAAAAAGAAAGAAGAAGAATCCCCAATGGGCCTCGGTCCAGCTGGCCACTACCAGCCAGGCAACTGGCCCAACTGGCCCAGGCCGGCAACCCCACACCCCCATAACCCGCCGAAACCCTAACCCCCTCCCCCACTCGCTCCCAGTTTCCCTCCCCACTTTCCCCCACGTCTCCCTCGCCTCCCCACCCCTATCCCCTTCTGGATCGAGGCGCACGAGCGCCGGC
>LR738713.1:339892294-339909911 GCA_902687465.1 Secale cereale
GCCACCGCCCTTACTCCGCAGCGCCCTGCTTCCCCCCCGGTGCGCTGGAGACCGGCCGCCTCGTCCCCCCTCCACTCCCGCGCCGCCGCTCACCCGCACTCTGCCTCGCAGCGAGTCGCGCTCGCCCTGCCGCAACTGCCCCCTGCCCCGCTTCGCCCACCTCCGCCGGGCCAGAGCCCCCGCCTCTGCCCCGGCGCCGCCTCGCCGTGGCTTAGCCACCGCCGGCCGGGCCTCGACGCGCCCGCGACTGGCGCCCCACCCCCGTCGATCTGGGCGGGCGTCCTAACGGGGCTGGCGCCCACGCGCCCATTGCCCGCGTGCCCGCTCCGCCCCGCCAAGGATCCCCTGGCCCTATGACGAATGGGGCCCACGACCCCAGTAACATTTAAAAAAAAGAGAAAACAAAATTAAATAATAATAAATAAATAAATAAATAAAAATTAATTAACAAATTAATTAATCATATTTAGATTAATCTAATCAGTAATTAACCTAATCAGTAATTAACTAATCTAATTAAACCTGGTTAGTTAGTCTCAGACTATGACACGTGGGTCCCACTAGACCCACCGGTCAGGTTTGACTCTGGTTAGCAGACCGTTGACCACTGACGTCATGCTCATGTCATGATGACGTCAGCATGCACTATTCTGGATAATGTTGATTTATTTAATAATTACTAAATTAGAAAATGGTTTAAAACTTTAAAAATTAATATAAAATAAACCGTAACTCGGATGAAAATACTTTATATATCAAAGTTGCTCAGAATTTCGAGGCACATCCGAATACGCAGACCGTTCGTCAACCACACGTCCCTAGCATACCGAACCTGCAACCTTCCTCCTCCGTTTCATCCGCACGAAAACGCGAAACACCGGGAATACTTTCCCGGATGTTTCCCCCTTTCGCCAGTATCGCCCGATACTGCGTTAGGGCACACCTAGCACCGTTACATTTCATGTCATGCATCGTCATGCATCTGTTTGCATTGTCTTCACTGTTTCTTCCCCATCTTCTCTCCGGTAGACTACGAGACCGACACTGATGCTGGTCCGATCGACCACGGTGTTGACGACCCGACCTTGGCTGCCGAGCTTCCAGGCAAGCCCCCCCCCTTGATCAACCCGATATCGCCTATTCTCCTCTCTACTGCTTGCATTAGAGTAGTGTAGCATGTTACTGTTTTCGATACTCCTATTCTGCTGCATAGCCTATCATTGTTGCTACCACTGTTGATACCTTACCTGCAATCCTAAATGCTTAGTATAGGATGCTAGTATTCCATCAGTGGCCCTACACCCTTGTCCGTCTGCCCTGCTATTCTATCGGGCCGTGATCACTTGGGGGTGATCACGGGTATATACTACATATTCTTATGCATGATGCATGTTGTGACAAAAGTCGGGTCGGCTCGTTGAGTACCCGCGGTAGATTCACGGATTGGGGGCTGAAAGGACATACTTTCCCGACGGCCCTCTATGTGGATCTTTGTGGCGGAGCGACAGGGCAGGTTGAGACACCTAGGAGACAGGTGGGCCTGGCCCTGGTCGTTGTTCGCGGTTATTTCATAATAACACGCTTAACGAGTTTGGATATTTGATCTGAGTCTGGCCGTTGGCCTATACGCACTAACCAGCTACGTGGGAATAGTTATGGGTACTCAATGTCGTGGTATCAGTCGAAGCCTTCTTGATGTCAGCGACTGAGCGGCGCGCGCTGGATTGGACTGGAAAGCCTACTCTGGTACTAGGAGAGGCTAGGTCTGCTTACCGGCTGCCCTCGCAACGTGCAGGTGTGCATTAGGCGATGGGCTCAGACACCCGTGCGCTTAGGGTTTAGACCGGCGTGCTGACCTCTCTGTTGTGCTTAGGTAGGGCTGCGACGTGTTGATCTTCCGAGGCCGGGCATCACCCTGGAAAGTGTGTCCGGCCAAATGGGATCAAGCGTGCTGGGTTATGTGGTGCACCCCTGCAGGGAAGTTAATCTATTCGAATAGCCGTGTCCCTCGGTAAAAGGACGACCCGGAGTTGTATTCCGACCTCATGACAACTAGAACCGGACACTTGATAAAACACACGCAGATGAGTTCCAGATATAACTCGGTGGTTGCTCTCTCACAGGGTGATGTGCGGGAGGATCGCCGAGTAGGATTATGCTATTCGATGTTAGTTGGTGAACTTACCATCTATTATCTTCTATTGCTGCAAGATGGAGGCTGCCAGAAGCGTAGTCTTCGTTTGGATTAGCTATCCCCCTCTTATTCTGGCTTGCTGCAGTTCAGTCCACCGATATTACCCATATAATTGTTACCTTTGCATATGTAGTATAGATCCTTGCTTGCGAGTACTTTGGATGAGTACTCACGGTTGCTTTGCTCCCCCCTTTTCCCCCCTTCTGTTCCTTCTTCTCGGATGATGCAACCAGATGGTGGAGCCCAGGAGCCAGACGCCACCTAGGACGACTCCTACTACACCGGAGGCGCCTACTACTACGTGCAGTCTGCCGACGATGACCAGGAGTAGTTTAGGAGGATCCCAGGCAGGAGGCCTGCTCCTCTTTCGATCTGTATCCCAGTTTGTGCCAGCCATCTTATGGCACCTTGTTTAACTTTATGTCTGTACTCAGATATTTGTTTCTTCCGCTGACTTGTCTATGATTGAGCACTTGTATTCGAGCCCTCGAGGCCCCTGGCTTGTAATATGAAGCTTGTATGACTTATTTTATTTTTAGAGTTGTGTTGTGATATCTACGAGTGAGTCCCTGATCTTGGCCGTACACATTTGCGTGCATGATTAGTGTACGGACAAATCGGGGGCGTCACAAGTTGGTATCAGAGCCAACTGCCTGTAGGAATCCCCATTTCCAACTCCTTGGCCGAAGTTGAGTCTAATCTTTGAAAAACAAATTTACTAACTTGTTGTGTGGCTTACAGGCCCATGTCGTCAATTGGGTGGTATTAGTATATTTTATTCCTTGTCTATACTCTAGGATTTTGATCTCTCTTCTCTTCGGGTTAAATGATTTTTGCTAATTCTAACTCCAGGATCTCGTAAATACTTCTCTCGGAGAGCCCCACATTACAGATGATCGTTGGGTGCACCAGAAGATTTTGAAGATACTCTACGATGTTCTGCCGAGATACTTGTGCCATCGCCTTTGAAAATTCCCTACCACTATTATATCAGTATGGATAACTGTATACACTTGAATACATTCCATCCCTTTGATCTTGTTATTACAAGATGCCTCGAACTGCTCTCCGTTGTTCCGAGAATCCTTTGAGCTTACTGACCTGCAATTCTTGCATCATGAATACCCCCTACGGATAATTCCTTGCACTTACCGAGTATCCGTTCTTCCCCCGTTGTTCATAGGTTTCACAAAATTCTTCGGGATACTTTTCGATCTTTCAAAAATCCGTTGCAGCCTATTACTCTTGAAATTCTTGCCTGCTGGCATTATGCTTAATTTCATATGACTAGTAGTCCTCGTTAACATCCCTTGTCTTAGCCATTTTGAGCATATTGATTCAATGTGTGTGTATGCACGCAATCTTCGGGTTATTCTTTTTAAAATTATCTTTCAGGTTCAGATGTCATTCCAGACATGAGTTGGATCTCGGCAATTCAAACCTTTATTGATTGTCCAACTAAGTGTTTTCAACTTATCCATCCTTGATCAGAGCATCTGCTTCTGATCTTTTGTTTTGGAAACCATAATTTCTTTCTATTTAAGCATCCGACTAGTCAGGTGATTCTTGAATGTGACGCCTCTGCATTATTTCTTCCTCTGAGTGAGTACCGATACTCACATCAGCTCCGTTGTGGATCGCCCGATCCATTGTTTGATTGTTATCGGACAATGTCCTCCATATTCACTCACCTTGTGAGTTCTTCCCCTGATACATAATGCCTTTGGTAAAATGTTATCCGCGGCTTGGCCAACCATGCTCTGCTTTCAAGCTTGTGTATTTACTTTTGAAACTTGTGGAAAAAGTTACTAAGATGCCCGCTGGATTGAACCTACGCCTCTGCATTCAGACTAGTCAGGTGATTCTTGAATCTGACGCCTCTGCATTCTTTCTTCCCTTGAGTGAGTACGGACAAATCGGGGGCGTCACATCTGGGTAAACCTGCAAGCTTAAACAATCCAAAAATGTGCTCCACATATATCAAGTGCATATCAGGATGTTCGATTCCATCTCCTGCATAAGGATTACCTAGCAGTTGTTCTATCATACCCGAAGGGATTTTATATTCAGCATTCTCAGTAGGTGCAGCGGGTTGAGGGGTAGCTAATTGTGGTTCTGGTCGAGGTGAAGATACCACGAACAAACCCCTCAAAGGATTGTTATACATAGTAACAAGTGACAATAAATTTCAGCACACTATATGAATGTTTCCTTACCAATTTCCACTTATCAAAAGCGCTTCACTCCGCGGCAACGGCGCTAGAAAATTTCCTTGATGACCCACAAGTATATGGGATCAATTGTAGATCATTTCGGTAAGTTAGAGTGTCAAACCCAACAAGGAGCAGAAGGAAATGACAAGTGATTTTTTAATATTGACAAGTGTTTTTCAGTAAGGTAATATCTGGAAGTGTTGAAATTGTAAGTAGCAGAGTAGTTTGATAGCAAGATAATTTTGTAACGAACAAGTAACAATAGTAGTAGCAAAAGTGCAGCAATATAGCGCAATCCTTTTGAGGTAAAGGACATGCCAAGATGGTCTCTTATAATAAGCAAAGAGTTCTTGAGGGTACACGAGAATTTCATCTAGTCACTTTCATCTTGTTGGTTCAATTCGTGTTCGCTACTTTGGTAATTTGATATATGGGTGGATCGGTGCTTAGGTTTTGTTCTTACTTGAAAAAACCTCCTACTTATGAGTAACCCTCCCGCAAGCATCCGCAACTACGAGAAAAGTATAAAGAATAATTTCTAACCATATCATTAAACTTTTGGATCCAACCGGCCCCTTACGGAATAGCGCATAAACTGGGGTTTAAGCTTCTGTCACTCTCGCAACCCACCATCTAATTACTACTCCACAATGCATTCCCTTAGGCCCAAATATGGTGAAGTGTCATGTACTCTACGTTCACATGACACCACTAAGGGAATCACAACATACATACTATCAAAATATCGAACACATATCAAATTCACATGATTACTTGCAACATGATTTCTCTCGTGACCTCAAGAACAAAGGTAACTACTCACAAATGATGAACATGCTCAAGATCAGATGAGTATTAAATATCACAATGGATCTGAACATATAATCTTCCACCAAATAAACCATATAGTAATCAACTACAAGAGGTAATCAACACTACTAGTCACCCACAAGCACCAATCTATAGTTCCCGTAACAAGATTGAACACAAGAGATGAACTAGGGTTTGAGATGAGATGGTGATGTTGAAGATGTTGATGAAGATATCCCTCCCCAAGATCGGAGAGTTGTTGGTGATGAAGATGACGATAACTTCCCCCTTCGGGAGGGAAGTTCCCCTGGCGGAATCACTCCGCCGAAGGGAAAAAGTGATCCTGCCCAAGTTCCGCCTAGAGACGGTGATGCTCTGTCCCAAAAGTCTCCTCCTTATTTTTTTCTAGGTTAGAATGGCTTATATAAAAGAAGATGAGCACCGGAGATGGGCCTGGGTGAGCACAACCCACCAGGGCGCGCCCGGGGTGAAGGAAATATGCCCTAGAGGCAAAAATAAAGTTGTTATTTATATTTCCTTATATCATGATAAATGTTTATTATTCATGCTAGAATTGTATTAACTGGAAACTTATTACATGTGTGAATACATAGACAAACAAAGTGTCACTAGTATGCCTCTACTTGACTAGCTCGTTGAATCAAAGATGGTTAAGTTTCCTAGCGATAGACACGAGTTGTCATTTGATTAACGAGATCACATCATTAGTGAATGATGTGATTGACTTGACCCATCCGTTAGCTTAGCTAATTGATCGCATAGTTTTTACTGCTATTGCTTTCTCCATGACTTATACATGTTCCTATGACTATGAGATTATGCAACTCCCGAATACTAGAGGAACACCTTGTGTACTATGAAACGTCACAACGTAACTGGGTGATTATAAAGATGCCCTATAGGTGTCTCCGAAGGTTTTTGTGGTGTTGGCATAGATCAAGAATTGGATTTGTCATCCCGAGTGTCGGAGAGGTATCTCTAGGCCCTCTCGGTAATGCACATCACTATAAGCCTTGCAAGAAAATGACTAATGAGTTAGTCACGAAATGATGCATTACGAAAAGAGTAAAGAGACTTGTCGTTAACGAGATTGAACTAGGTATGATGATACCGACGATCAAATCTCGGGCAAGTAACTTGCCGATGACAAAGGGAACAACGTATGTTGTTGTGCGGTTTGACCGATAAAGATCTTCGTAGAATATGTAGGAACCAATATGAGCATCCAGGTTCCACTATTGGTTATTAACCAGAGATGAGTCTCGGTCATGTCTACATAGTTTTCGAACCCGTAGGGTCCGCACGCTTAACGTTCGGTGATGATCGGTATTATGTGTTTATGTGTTTTGATGTACCGAAGGTAGTTTGGAGTCACGGATATGATCACAGACATGACGAGGAGTCTCTAAATGGTCGAGACATATAGATCGATATATTGGATGACTATGTTTGGACTTCGGAAGCGTTCCGAGTGAGTTTGGACAAATACCGAAGTACCGGGGGGTTACTAGAACCCCCCGGGGAATGTAATGGGCCTCATGGGCCTTAGTGGAGAAGAGGAGGGGCGGCCAGGGCTGGCCGCGTGCCCCCTCCCCCTCTAGTTCGAATTAGACAAGAAAGGGGGGGCGGCGCACCCTTTTTCCTTCCCCCTCTCTCCTCCTTCCTTCCCTCCTACTCCTACTCTTGGAAGGGTTTGAGTCCTACTCCCGGTGGGAGTAGGACTCCCCTTGGGGCGCGCCTAGGAGGCCGGCCTCCTCCCCCTCCTCCACTCCTTTATATACGGGGGAGGGGGGCACCCCATAGACACACAAGTTGATCATTGATCTCTTAGCCGTGTGTGGTGCCCCCCTCCACCATAATCCACCTCGGTCATATAGTATAGGTGCTTAGGCGAAGCCCTGCGTCGGTAACTTCATCATCACCGTCATCACGCCGTCGTGCTGACGGAACTCTCCCGTGAAGCACTACTGGATCGTGAGTTCGTGGGACGTCACCGAGCTGAACATGTGCAGATCACGGAGGTGCCGTACGTTCGATACTAGGATCGGTCAATTGTGAAGACGTACGACTACATCAACCGCGTTGTCATAATGCTTCGGCTTACGGTCTACGAGGGTACGTGGACGACACTCTCCCCTCTTGTTGCTATGCATCACCATGATCTTGCGTGTGCGTAGGATTTTTTTTGAAATACTACGTTCCCCAACACGGGGGGCCTAGCGCGCCCAGGTGGGTTGTGCCCACCTAGTGGGCCCCCTCTGGTGGTTATCAGCTCCAATATTTTTCATATATTCCATAATAAATCTCTGTTAAGTTTCAGCTTGTTTGGAGTTGTGCAGAATAGGTGGCATCACGTAGCTTTTTTAGGTCCAGATTTCTAGCTGCCAGAATCCCCCCTGGTGCATTCCTTGCAAATTATGAGAAAAAAGGCATTAGAATTACTCGAAAAAGCATTATTATGCATAATAACAACATAAATAATAGCAAGAAAACATGATGCAAAATGGACGTATCATCATCCATTTTTACTTCCCTTGGTTTTTGCACATATGACACATGTATACATGAGTAACTTTCATAGTTCATAAAATATAAAGCCAAAATATTATCACAAGAAGTAGAAGGCATGAAAATATTGCAACTCAATTTGCACATATAAGTGAAGATCTTATTCATATCAAAATATTGACAATGTTCGTCATTAAACCATCCCAAGATTGGTGAATAAACCTTACTTGCATCAAATTTACATGCTAAAACATGCTTAAATAAGCGAACATGCAATAAGTTATTTGACACAAAATCATTACCAAGATTAGAGGTCATATCAAAATTATTAAACATTGGTTCTTTTGCATCAACAATTAATTCAGTGGGTGCACTCAAAAATTGTTGGTATTTCAGCCGTTTGATCACATGACGCATTCATGACAGTAACATGATTCCCTAAAATAGGTGGTGTGCTCAAATCAATAGGTAAATCAACACATGATATATTCAAATTAACTAGGCATTCATCATTCTCATGTGACGTTATATCATCAATACCTTTACTGTTACCTTGTTCCAAAGACGTAGCTGGTGTAGGTATGAACGATGACAATGTACCATGCACTTGAGATGATGTCGCTCTCATAATCTGAGGTGTGGCTACTCTAGTAGGTGCAATGGTGGAGGAACCAACCGGTGGTGGTGAGCATGAACTGGAATAGTTGTTGTTGTAGTCACGCAATGCATCCTCCTGTATCTGTCTCTCAAAGTTACAAGCGCGAACATACATACTAGTAATGCAACGAGGAATATATTTAAATCTTGCGTCAATATCATGGTTGAAACCACACAAAAAAATATTCATTATCATCCTCATATTCTTCTATGTCATAGTGATGCATATAAGATTTGAACTCTTGGTAGTAAGCATGAACGGTGTTACTGCCTTGTTTTAATTGTTCCAATTTGCGAAGCAATTCACGAAGATAGTAAGGAGGAAAAATTGTTGTATCATTACAACTTTCAAATCTTTCCAAGTTGTGGGTTGGTTATTAATGTTTTTCTTCCAATGTACACTGCGCCAAATAGAAGAAAAACCAGTAAATGCTCCAGTGGCAGCTCGTACTCTCTCAAGTTGAGAAAAATCATGGTGACTAAAAACTTGTCCTACTTCAAGATCCCAAGCTAGATAAACATCAAGATTAAATCTACCCTAAAATAACGGTAAAGAGATAACCTAATCATGTGCTTGTGTGTGTTGTCCCCCCTCGTGATGGTGTAGATGTGTCCGTCGTCCAAGAACTTCTATCTCCGGAACCTGTCACGACTAGTAGAAACAAGAAACAAAATTCGAGAATAAAGTTCCTATGAACTACTAGGATGTGGTGTAAAGTGCTCACAATAAAGCAAATATCAATCTCTTACAAGTTCTTACCATGCAGCAGGTGCTGACAGGAAACCAGCGATGTCAGATAACTCCATAGATTGCGTACAGTAATTGCCAGGGGAACGTACATATACATGGTGTAGAAATATGTGGATCTTGGAAGGCTTAAATATATGGTAGCAAAAGATTAGCAATAATCAATTCAGATATGCAATGCTGAATAAACGCTCAACGACGGTACTGTGCTGGTCCTAGGCTAGACCAGACTAGTGACGCAAGCCTAGAACACTAATGAGGTCACGGTGTAGCACAACTAGCGTCGATAAAGGATATGAAGTAGCTCTGGACAGTAAGATATAAGTGAACATCATAATGTCAGTGAAGATACTGATGAGAAACAACTCACAAACAGGATATAATAAAAACTCTATCTCCAAACTTTTTTTACTTTTTTTCTTCCCCTATTTTTTTTTCTCTTTTTCACACTTTTTTCTTTCTCTCTCTTTTTTCTCTTTTTTACTCTTATGTCCCTGTTTTTTCTCTCTTTCCAAAACAAACTAGATAGGATGCAGATTGGATCAAGCGAGGATGATAATAACTCCAACTATGATTATGACAATAAACAATGGGTATCATGTGGTGGAAATTGATGGATGGGGCGATGGACAACAGAAGGGATAGTGTTGCAGCGGCGGCGTGACTAATGTGAACATAACTCGAAACTATAAAGGAAATAGATACTAAGACCAGCAACTCGACATGACTATGCAACCGATAATTCAATACTGCAAACAATGAAAAGAAAATTACAAAGGCTCAGACTGGCTTGGACAAAGGATGAACAGATCTAACTTTTTTTGTGGCTTTTTCTTGGAGAATAGGTAAGAAAATAAACTAATTTATGGAAAACGGGAAATTCTCACCGAGCAACCTAAAAACTGATACCACTTGATAGAGCGTGAGGGGCCTGATCTTTCGATGAGATGATAACTATCGATTTGGTGGAGTCGACTTTGATGATCCGACTACGAACGTGCACGATGTTGCGCTTTACCAATCGCTAAACCAATCTCCTGGGGTTACTGACGATGCCAGAAGCACGATCAGCCTGACCACGAAGGTCTATTCCTGCATGCAATCAAAGAACAAGCAAGAATATGATAGAGAAATCAGAATATTGCAAATATAGATTAATAATTTATAAAGGTGGGAATCCGAAAGCAGTCTTGGTCTGGTCATTGGACACAAACGAAGTATTGCGTTGGCTAACTTTTAACTAAAAAATCCCCAAAGAATAAGCTACTAGATGGATCTACTTATATAGGAGCAAGGGATGGCGGCCAAGGAGGTGGGAGGATGTCCCAAGGTAGCCTAAAACTAACCCTAGGTCGTACAAGGCTCATGGGCCCAACCAGAGGTGATGCAACACCTTTGGACTTGTAGTTTGACTCGGATTATGTTGCAACATCAGATTGTTTTGTCCATAACTCAACGCTCCGGACGAATTTGAAGTTGAATCCAATTGGGCTTGAAAGTGCACAAAATCTACTTTCCAACAAAAAAAGAATCACCCAATTCGGAGTCCTGATGAAATACATATTGGCGTTTTGAGTCAAGTATGTATGTGCGGTCCGAATCTGAGTTCAGAACGTGAGAGACTTGGACTCTATCTTCTCTTGGGCCAAAAGTGACGTGAGAGGACTTTTTGAACAACACTTCAAATTCTCTTTTTCCCTTATCTTCATATGGGATTTTACAAATGTCCCATACACCTACAATTAGACATGGCACAAAGTTTTGAGAGGAACCAGAAGTGTTTTGGGGTCACCAGAAGGGTTTGGGAGTTTATCGGGCAATATCGGGTATTTTTTATGAATAATATGTAGGTGGAAAATGTTTCCAGTGATGTTAAATTAATAATATAATGCTCTTGTAATTTTTAGGAAGCTTTTATATTTAATTTAATATCAGGGGGACTTAAGAGGCCAAGCAGTGGAAGGAGATTGGGACACTAAGGCCCAATAGGAGAGGCACCCCCTCTTTCCTCTTAGGGAGGACGAATTGGGGTGAGGGAAGGACTCCTCCATACCCCCTTGTTCAGTGCAAGGGGAGTCCGCCCCACCCTTGTGGCGTGCCCTCCTCCCCTCCATCTATATATACTAGAGGCTTTGGGCACTTGTAGACACACAACTCTTGGAGCCTCCTCTAGTTCTCTAGTACTAGTTCTAGTTGATCAATTAGAGTTTGACCTAGATCCTCTAATCCTCCTAATTAATCCCATTGTGGTTCTAATCTCCTACCTCTAATTCTCTGACAATGATTATCTCTAGATGATGAAGCACTGCCGGATCGTGAAGTCCGTACGCTTGCAACTCATAGAGAGGTCGTGCCTTTAGTCTTTCGTCCGAGAGACTGTTCATGGATAGTTCACGGGATCGTTCATCCATGATTCGAGAGACTCCAAGTACGATCTACACCGACCCATCTACTTCCGCTACTACTCAGAGTCAGTAATGATCATGATCCAAACCATTTATGCATCTTCATATTGTTCCTATGTGATCGTAGGATATTTTTTTTTGTTTTGTACTCAGTTTACCAACACACGGCTAATACGTCTCCAACATATTTATAATTCTTGATTGTTCCATGCTATTATATTATCAATCTTGGATGTTTTATATGCAATAATATCCTATTTAGTCCCATTTTGTGGGTCTAACCTATTAACCTAGTGCCCAGTGAAATTTGTTGTTTTTTTGCTTGTTTTTGACTTTTTTGAAAATCAATATCAAATGAAGTCTGAACAGTGGAAAATCTTTGGAAATTTTTTCCTTAACCAGGAGGGGATTTAGAAGGCTCGGGAGAAGACTTTAAGAGCCACGGGTGAGCAACAAGCCCAGGGCGCCTGATGTGAGCTGCATCGGGATTTCCTCCAAGAGGAGAGAATGATGCAGTACAATAGAGATAAGTATTTCCCTCAGTTAAGAACCAAGGTTATCGATCAAGTAGGAGAACCATCCAATACCTCGTGAACAACACCTACACACAAAATAACAAATACTTGCACCCAACGCAAACAAGGGGTTGTCAATCCCTTGGCGGTTAATCGCAAGGATCAAATCTCGTGGTGATAGATATATAAACAAAAAAACAAAATATAATGGTAAATAAATTGCACCAAGGTATTTTTGGATTTTAATATATGATAAAGATAGAGCCCGGGGCCATACTTTTCACTAGAGGCTTCTCTCTCAAACAAAAAACATATGGTGGGTAAACAAATTACTGTCGGGCAATTGATAGAAAAGCACATAGTTATGATGATATCCAAAACAATGATCATGTATATAGGCATCATGTCCGAGACATGTAGACCGACTCCTGCCTGCATCTGCTACTATTACTCCACACATCGACCGCTGCTACTTCTTGAGCTTGCGTTGATTTTTCCCTTGAAGAGGAAAGGGTGATGCAGCAAAGTAGAGATAAGTATTTCCCTCAGTTGAGAACCAAGGTATCAATCCAGTAGGAGGCACAAGCAAGTCTCCAATCTATGCACATGCACAAACTAACAAACACTTGCACACGAAGCGGAAAAGGGGTTGTCAATCCCTTCACCTCCACGAATAAGAGTGAAAAATGATAGAGATATATTTAATACTAAATTAAAAAGCTAAATAAAGTAAACACAAAATAATTGCATCAAGATTTTTTGTTTTTTGTTTTATAAGATGGAAAATAGACTCGGGAGCCATAGTTTTCACTAGAGGCTTCTCTCTCGAAGAAAACATATGGTGGGTAAACAAATTACTGTCGAGCAATTGATAGAAAAGCGCAAAGTTATGACGATATATAAGGCAATGATCATGAATACATGCATCACGTCCATGACAAGTAGACCGACGGCGGTGGAAAAGTATTTCCGTCTGTTGTTCTAGGGTTTTGGGAATATTTGAGAATATATAGGCCAATGAACGGGGTCAGGGGGTCCTCGAGGGGGCCACAAGCCCTGCCCCCACCTTAGGGCGTGCCCCTGGCTTGTCGCTCCTCGGGGATCTTCTGACTTGGACTCCAAGTCCTTTGGATGTCTTCTGGTCCAAGAAAAATCATCGCGAAAGTTTTATTCTGTTTGGACTCCATTTCATATTCCTTTTCTACGAAGCTCAAAAACAAGTAAAAAAATAGAAACTGGCAGTGGGCTCTAGGTTAATAAGTTACTCCCAAAAATAATATAAAATAGCATATTCATGCATATAAAACATCCAAAGTTGGTAATATAATAGCATGGAACAATAAAAAATTATTGATACATTGGAGACGTATCAAGCATCCCCAAGCTTAATTCCTGCTCGTCCTCGAGTAGGTAAATGATAAAAACAGAATTTTTGATGTGGAATGCTACCTAACATAGTTAGCAACGTGTTTCTTCTTATTTTGGCATGAATGTTCAGATCCATATGATTCAAAACAAAATTTCATTGATATAAAAACAATAATACTTCAAGCATACTAGAAAGAAAAATATGAAGCTTCAAAAATAACATGGCTAAAGAAAGTTATCCCTACAAAATCATATAGTCTTGTTATACTCCCTCTTCTTAGCACAAAGTATAAATCATGCCAACCCCGGTGTCAGCTAAGCAATTGTATCATACTTTTTAACGTGTTTCAGCTTTTTCAACTCTTCACGCAATACATGAGCGTGAGCCATGTATATAGCACTACAGGGAAGGTGGTAGTAGACAAAAGTAGGGAGAAAGTCTCACATCAACTAGGAAAATTAATGGACTATGGAGATGTCCATCAATTTATATCAATGTGACTGAGTAAGTACTGCCATGTAACGGATGCACTAGAGCAATAAGTGTATGAAGGCTCAAAAGAAAACTAAGTGGGTGTGCATCCAACTTGCTTGATCATGAAGACCTAGGGCATTTGAGGAAGCCCATTGTTGGAATATACAAGCAAAGTTCTATAATGAAAAATTCCCACTAGTCATATATGAAATTGTCAAAATAGGAGACTCTCTATCATGAAGAACATGGTGCTACTTTGAAGCACAAGTGTGGAAAAAGATAGTAACATCGTCCCTTCTCTCTTTTTCTCTCATTTTTTAGATTCCTCTTTTTTTGGAGACTTTTTTCTATTTTTTATTCTCTCTTTTTTGGTATCTTTGGACTCTTTTATTATTTGAGCTCTTTGGCCCCTTTTATTTATAACCTCACATGGGATAATGTTCTAATACTGATGATCATCACACTTTTATTTACTTACAACTCAAAATTACAAATCAAGGTGACTCAAACTCATAATGACGGAACGGTGGAGTTACATGGCAATATATCTCGAAATGGCTATGAAAATGCCATAATAGTAGGTATGGTGGCTGTTTTGAGGAATGATAATAGGTGGGTTTAATGCATCGGCGAGAGTTGCGCGGTACTAGAGTGGCTAGCAAGGTAGAAGGGTGAGAGTGCGCATGATCCATGGACTCAACATTAGTCATAAAGAACTCACATACTTATTGCAAAAAGTTTATTAGCCCTCGAAGCAAAGTACTACTATGCATGCTCCTAAGGGGGAGGTCGGTAGGAGTTAACCATCGCGCGCTCCCGACTTTCACGCAAAGGAAGAAAATCAAGAATAAATCGCGCTCCAACTTCATCACATAACTAGAAGACCATACATGCGTGCTACGGGAATCACAAACCTTAACACAATTATTTCTTTAACTACACAATTCACTACTAGCATGACTCTAATTTCAACATCTTCATATCTCAAACAATTGCAAGGAATCAAACTTCTCATATATTCAATGCTCTTATGGAAGTTTTTATTATATCCCCTTTGGATGCAAATCATATTAGGACTAAATTCATAACCCAATAAAATTACCATGTTGTTATTAGACTCTCAAAATAATATAAGTGAAGCATGAGAGTTCATAAATTTCTTCAAAATAACATCACCGTCATGCTCAAAAAGAAATAAGTTAAGCACTAGAGTAACTACCCTAGCTCAAAAGATATAAGTGAAGCACATAGAGTATTCTAATAAATTCACGATTAATGCGTGTCCCTCTCAAAAGGTGTGTACAACAAGGCTGATTGTGGCAAGCTAAAAAGCAAAGACTCAAATAACACAAGATGCTCCAAGCAAAACACATACCATGTGGTGAATAAAAATATAGCCTTAGGTAAATTTACCGATGGATTGAAGACAAAAGACGGGATGCCATCCGGGGCATCCCCAAGCTTAGATGATTGGTTGTCCTTGAATATTACCTTGTGGTTCCTTGGGCATCCCCAAGCTTAGGCTCTTGCCACTCCTTATTCCACAGTCCATCAAATCTTTACCCAAAACTTGAAAACTTCACAACACAAAACTCAACGTAAAACCTATGAGATCCGTTAGTAAAATAATTTCAATGCCTACTTGTGGGTACTGTTGTGAACCCATTCTTATTTTATATTGGTGTTATATATACTATATTCCAACTTTTCCATGGTTCATACCCCCCAATACTAGCCATAGATGCATCAAAATAAGCAAACAACACAATGAAAACAGAATCTGTCAAAAACAGAATAGTCTGTAAAGATGCGAATTAAGGTGCAACATATGTATCTCTAAAAATTCTAAAAAAATAGTACAACATGGGAATTTGTATATCCGAAATGTGTAAAACAAATCAGAGTTTTTTGAGTTCTAGCTATCATTAAAAATTCTGACACTGGACGCAAAAGTTTCTGTTTTCCAGAAAACCAATCTACTTTCTTCCAAATCATCCCAAAGGTCTTACTTGGCACAAACACTAAATTAAAACATGAAAACTCATCTAACCGGAGGCTAGATGATAAATTTACTCAAGAAGAGCAAGAAAGAGATTAAAAATAAAATAAAATTGGATTGTCTCCTAACAAGTGCTATTGTTTAACGCCCCTAGGTAGGCAAAAGGCAACGATCCAGGTATTGTCATCTTTGGTATTCATCCCATAAGTAGCCCTCATAATAGATTCATATGGTAATTTATTTTTCTTTCCTGGAAAGTGTTCCATGCCCTTCCTTAATGGAAATTGAAATGTAATGTTTCCTTATTTCATATCTATAATTGCACCAATCGTTCTAAGGAAAGGTCTACATAGAATAATAGGGCATGTTGGATTGCAATCTATATCAAGAACAATAAAATCAGTGGGCACATAATTCCTATTTGCAACGATAAGAACATCGCTAATCCTTCCCATATGTTTTTTATAGTGGAATTCGGTAGATGCAAGTTTAAAGAACAATCATCAAGTTTATGGAAACCTAGCACATCACATAAAGTTTTTGGAATTTTTGAAACGTAGCACCCAAATCACACAAAGCATTGCATTCACAATCTTTTATCTTGAATTTAATAGTAGGTTCCCAATCATCATAAATCTTTCTACGGATTAAAACTTCCAACTCAAGTTTTTCTTCAAAAGATTTCATCATAGCGTCAACAATATGTTTCGTAAAAGCCTTATTTTGATTATAAGCATGAGACGAATTTAACATGGATTGCAACAAGGAGATAAGATATAACAAAGAGCAACTATCATAATTAAATTTCTTTAAATCCAAAATGGTGGGTTCATTCCTAGCTAAAGTTTTCACCTCTCCAATCACACTTTTATCACTTTTTCACTAAGATCATTATTCTCCAAATTATTGAGACGACTTTTATCTAAAGTTGACTCATCTCCAGTCCCTTTTTCAATATCTATATTAGCAAACAAATATTCAATAGGAGTCAAACCAAGCATCTTAAGATCTTCATCATTGTTATCACATAAACTAGAAGAACGTGTCTTTTCTTGCAATTCTCTTTTAGCACGCAACCTAGCCATTCTTTCTTTGCACTCATTAATAGAAACTTGCATAACTTTCAGAGATTCATTAATATCATGCTTTGGTGGCACAGATCTAATTTTCAAAGAATCAATCTCACGAGAGATTCTATCAACGTTTCTAGCCAAATCATCGATCTTGAGCAATTTTTCTTCTACCATAGCATTGAAAACATTTTGGGAATTTATAAATTACTTAATTGTACTCTCAAGATTATAAGGTATTTTATTATAAATTCCATAAGAATTTTTGTACGAATTACCATAATTATTAGAGGAATTGTTAGGGAATGGTCTAGGGTTGAAATTACCTCTATACGCGTTATTACCAAAATTATTCCTACAAAAAAGTTCGCATCCATAGATTCATTATTATTATCAAGCAAAGTAAACAAAGGCATATAATTAGGATCTATATAAGAAACTTTACTAGCAATTAATTTCATAAGATCATCCATATTTCTACTCAAAGAATTAGTTTCTTCAATTACATGCACTTTTTTACTAGTAGATGATCTTTCGGTATGCCATTGAGAATAATTTACCATGATATTATCTAGGAGTTTAGTAGCTTTTCCTAATGTGATTTCCATAAAAATACCCCCTGTGGCCGAATCCA
>LR738713.1:339911419-339927897 GCA_902687465.1 Secale cereale
GAAGAAGCCATCTAGCTACTAGCTATGGACCCGTAGGTCTGTAGTAAACTATTCACACATCATCGAAGGGGCGGCAAGGTTGATGTAGATTCCCTCCGTGATCGAATCCCCCTCCGATAGAGTACCGGAAAAGGCCTCCAGATGGTATCTAACGGGAACGGAGACCTGTGGCAGTGGAAAAGTATTTTCGTCTGTTGTTTTAGGGTTTTGGGAATATTTGAGAGTATATAGGCCAAGGAACGGGGGCAAGGGGTTCTCGAGGGGGGCACAAGCCCTCGGGGGCGTGCCCCCCTAGCTTGTCGCCGCCTCGGGGATCTTCGGACTTGGACTCCAAGTCCTCTGGATGTCTTTTGGTCCAACAAAAATCATCGCGGAAGTTTTGTTCCATTTGGACTCCATTTTTTATATTCCTTTTCTGCAAAGCTCAAAAACAAGGAAAAACGGAAACTGACACTGGGCTCTAGGTTAATAAGTTAGTCCCTAAAATAATACAGAAAATACCATATTCATGCATATAAAACATCCAAAGTTGATAATATAATAGCATGGAACAATAAAAATTTATTGATACGTTGGATACGTATCAACCTCTATCCAGCATGCATCTAGATTATTAAGTTCATAAAGAACGGAGTAATGCCTTAAGCAAGATGACATGATGTAGCCAAAGTAAACTCAATCAATATAAATAAACCCCATCTTTTATCCGTATTGGTAACAATACAAATACGTGTCTTTTCCCTTTCTGCCACTGGGATATAGAGCACCGCAAGATTGAACCCATCACAAAGCACCTCTATCATTGCAAGATAAATCAATCTAGTTGGCCAAACCAAACGGGTAGATTAGAGAGAAATATAAAGGTATAACAATAATGCATAAAAGAGTTCAAAGAACACTAAAATAATGTTCATACATAATCTGATCATAAACACACAATTCATCGGATCTCAGCAAACACACCGTAAAAGAAGATTACATCAAATATACCTCCAAGAACATCGAGGAGAACATTGTATCAAAGATAAAAGAAAGAGAAAGAGCCATCTATCTACTAGATATGGACTCGTAGGTCTATGGTGAACTACTCACACATCATCGTAAGTGCGGCAAGGTTGATGTAGAAGCCTCCGTGGCGGATTTCCCCTCTGGCAGAGTACCAAATAATGCCTCCAGATTGGATCATGCAAGAACAGAAACTTGCGGCAGCCAAAAAAGTATTTGGGTGCCTCTCAGTTGGCTTCCCAATTTTAGATAATTTATACTGTTGGAATTAGGTCAAAAGGAGGAACCAAGGGCCCACAAGGCACATGGGGGCGCCTACCCCCTAGGCACGCCCATGTGCCTTGTGACCTACCCCTTCACCTTCTTGCCTCCTCCCGAAGCTTCTAGGGTCTCTTATGTCCAGAAAAAAAATCCTCAAAAATTTTCGTGGTATTTGGACTTCGTTTGGTATAGAATACCTGGAAAACCAAAAACAGGCAAAAAAAACAACAACTCGCACTTCGCACTAAGTTAATAGGCTAGTCCAAAAAATGATATAATATTGCATAGAAAACATTCAAGATTGATACTATAATAGCATGGAACAATCAAAAATTATAAATACGTTGGAGATGTATCAAGCATCCCAAGCTTAATTCCCGCTCATCCTAAAGTAGGTAAATGATAAAAACAGAATTCTTGATGTGGAATGTTACCTAGCATGTTTCATCATGTAATATTTATTTTATGGCATGAATATTTAGATCCTAATGATTCAAAGCAACAGTCTATAACTTGACATAAAGTTATCAATACTTAGGCATACCAACAAACAATCATGTCTTTCAAAATATCAACGCTAAAGAACGATATCCCTACAAAAGCATATAGCCTTGTCATGCTCCATCTTCTTAACACAAAGTATAAATCATGCACTACTGTTACATTCATTTTGCATCATGTTTCCCAATTAATATTTATTGCATTATGGACTGTTATTTCACTTTATAATACAATTCTTATGCCTATTCTCTCTTATTTCGCAAGTTTCACATAAAGAGGGAGATTGCCGGCAGCAGGAATTCTGGACCAGAAAGGGCTATATCGGAGACACCTTTTCTGCACAACTCCAAATCACATGAAAGTTGATGGAGAATTATTTTGGAATATATAAAAATATTGGCGAAAGAATCAACAAAAGGAGGGCCACCAGGCAGCCACAAGCATGTGGGGCACCCCCTAGGGCGCGCCCCCTGAGCTTGTGGGGTCCCTAGCAGGCCTCCGAACCACATCTTCTATATGATGCCATTTGACCTAGAAAAAAAAATCAAAAGAAAGGTTTTTGGATAATGCGATGCCGTGTCGAGGCAGAACCTGTGCAGGAGCACTTTTGCTCTCTGGAGGAGCTATTCTGCCAGGGAAACTTCCCTCCGGGAGGGGGAAATTGAAGCCATCATCATCACCAACTGTCGGTGTACTAAGATAGGGGTACCTTAGTACCCCAACTTGTGCACGGGCAGTAGCAGCTTCCCGCGGCAGGGTCTACCACGTGCTTGCCGGAAACCTCTCTGGTCCTTATTAAGCCATTCAAAAACAAAGTATACAAGACAGAAGATCAAGGCCCCGGCAAGTGGAGCTTGCCGGGAAGGCCGTCCCAGGCTAAAGACTACGCCATTGATGCAAGGCCCTGGCAAGAGGAGCTTGCCAGGAAGACCAGAAGACTGTATCTAGAAGACATGCCTCGGCGCAGCATGCGCCCCGGCAAGACCCAGGAAGCGACAAGCTTCCCAGCCCGACAAGATCAAGACCCCGGCAAGGTGCTTGCCGGGGGAAGTTTGCACTATGTGCCCGCGCTCCAGCTCATCAACCCACGCGTCGCCCTGGGGCCCTTCCGGGGACGCGTGGCGGATGGCTGTGCAGCCTGGGGGACACGGTGGCACTCCACGGTGACGAGGCTATCGCCGTGGCGAACGGAGACGCAAGGGCGGGCGCTTTTGGGGTCGACGGCGACGGGCATTTAATGCTCTTGTCCCCCACTGTCAAAGTAGGTGATGACCACTGTTCATCCACTGTTCATCCACTGTTCCCGCACTGTTACAACTACCACCAAAGTTACATTTTTACCCCTTTCTCCTACGTTGACACCTGTCGGTGACCCCTTGAACTATAAAAGGAGGCCCATGCACAACGTAGAAAGGGTTCGAAACCTAGATCGCTCACTCGCTTGGTGTAGCTAGTTCTTCAAGCTCCCGAGCTCACAAACTCAATACAAACCAAGGCAGGAGTAGGGTTTTACGCGTCCGCGCGGCCCGAACCTGGGTAAACTGCCCGCGTGCTCTCCTCGATCTGCTCTTTGTGCTCCCTCCGCTCCCTCACCGCAACGACAAGGGGCTCCGGTCCCATAGGTGTTCGTGGTGGACAGTTTCCCCCGACATCTTTGGCGCGCCAGGTAGGGGGCGTCGAGGTTGTGCGAACCTGATCCGGCGTTCACGCGGGCGCATTCTTCATCAACCTCTCCAACTTCATCAGCAACAGCAACATGGCCCCGAGGAAGAAGGCTTCGGAGGTCGCAGGCCCGTCTGCGTCTGTTCCACCGCCACCAGAACCAACAGTGGGGGGAGGAGACGCCGGCGGAAGGGTGGTCGCCGGCGAGGAAACTCGCGGCACCACCAAATCCAAGGACAAGACGGACGACCGAGCCTCGGTGTCCGTAGATGCGCCACGTCCATCGCAGCAGACGACAACCCAGCAGCGCCGTGGTACAGGAGGTACCATCCGCTTGCTGGGACAAGGGCAAACTGGAGGTTCGCGGGACGCTCCGGGCCATCGCCCTGGCACAAGCAAGGCGCGGTCGCCGGGGCGGGACCCTGCTCCTTTTAACCATGTTAGGAGTCCGAGCATATCCCGCTCCTCGCACCGCTCGCCCCCGCTCCCCTCCTCTCCAGCAGAAGCGCTCGCAAGAGCGCAACTGCTCCTCGATTTCCCTCCAGTGGCAGACAAGGCCGAAGACTGGAGGGCAACCATCCAGAGCCTGATCGCCTTCGCCAATAACGACACGCCGCAACAGCCAGCGACCTCGCGGCCACGGCAAGTCGAGAAGACGAAGGCCGACGGCGACAAGACCGCCGGGGGTGCAACTACGGTGCACTCCCCGCCGCGGAAGCAGAAGACGCCTCCCCGCCGGATTAACGTCGACAACGACTCCACGGCGTCGTCAGACCCGCGGGCCCGTCGGGACCAGCGCCAGGTCCTCGATGATCGGCGACAAGAAGATGCTCGAACGACGATCGAGCGCCGCCGAGAAGCCCGGCGACAATCAGATCAGCGAGCTGGGGCAGCTGTCGATATGCACGCGTCCGGTGAACCAGGCGACTTGCCATACGCGGCAGGTTGCCCTGCGTTTACCCGTGAGCTGCGGCGCGTCCAGTGGCCCAGCATGAAGAACTTCAAGCCCGACGTACCGGAGAAGTACGACGGCAAGACGCACCCCTCGGAATTCCTCAGCATTTACACCATCGCGGTGCAGGCTGCCGGGGGGCGCGACGAGAAGATACTGGCGAACTACTTCCCGCTGGTGCTTAAGCCGAACGTTCGTTCTTGGCTTATGCACTTGCCGGAAGGCTCCATTTCTTCTTGGGCAGATCTTTGCCACCAGTTTGTCGGCGCCTTCACGGGCGGCCGCAAACCCCACGGCCAGGAGAGCGATCTCCACATCTTGGCCCAGAAGGAAGGAGAACCTCTGCGCAAGTACATCCAGCGATTCAGCCGTGTGCAGCACAACATCCCCGACGTCCACCCTGCCGCGGTTATCAGCGCGTTTCATCAGAACGTGCGTAACCGCCGCATGCGGAGGAGATGGCCATGACCAAGATACGGGATGTCAGCGAGCTCTATGCTCTGGCTGACAAGTGCGCGCGCGCCGAAGAGGGGAGGAGACTCCCTAGAGAGGATGCTGGCGCAGGAGGAAGCGACAGCGAGGATGCCGCCCCGGCAAAGAAGAGCCGGCGGCGGAACAATAGGAAGAAGAAGAGCAAGGAAGTGCTTGCCGTCGAGAAGTCTGGCAAGGAGGCTCCCACCAAGCAAACACAGGCTGGCGGCTCCGGCAAGGAGCCTGCCCCTGTAGCGGCAGCTGACAAGCAGGACGGCTCCGACAAGCAATATTGCAAGATCCACCGCACCAAGGGCCACGACCTCTCCAACTGCAAACGCGTCGAGTACCTCGTCGAGCAGCAGAAGGCTGAGTACGAGCGGCGCGACAAGGAGAAGGCCCAAGGTGGCGGAGGAGAGCCCAGCAAGAAGCGGCCAGTTAATGGCCGGGGAGGACGTCGCGGCAAGGCCAAGCAGCGGCAAGGTGATCGACCTCCCCGGGGCCGCGACAAGGACGAAGAAGACGATGACGATGACATGGAGGAAGATGATAACAGCGAGCAGGAGTTCAAGAAGGCCACGGAAGTCCTGTGCGTCGACGGCGG
Organism: Secale cereale; assembly: GCA_902687465.1. NCBI lineage: Eukaryota > Viridiplantae > Streptophyta > Magnoliopsida > Poales > Poaceae > Secale > Secale cereale. The sequence continues at coordinate 339,916,876 of LR738713.1, forward strand.
CGCCTCTCTGCATACTTCCCACCGCCAACTCAAGCAGTGGGTGCGAGAAGTAAATGTAGTTGAGCCGCCCGTGGAGTCGCGCAGGCTCCTCAAATGGTCCAGCACGCCCATCATTTTTGATCTTGAGGATCACCCTGACCGCACCACTGCGGTCGGATGCTTGCCGATGTTGGTCTCACCAACCATCCGCAACCTCAAGGTCACCAAAATGTTGGTTGACGGCGGGGCCGGCCTAAACTTGATCTCCTCTGCTGTGATCAAGAAACTCCAAATCCCAGATGGCGAGCTCGAAGAGACCGGTTCGTTCCAAGGAATAAACCCGGGGAGGAGCAAGCCCAAGGGGAAGATAACTCTGCCAGTGACCTTTGGCGGGGAGCTGAACTTCAGGACGGAGAGGATAACCTTCGATGTTGCCGATATCCCATTGCCATACAATGGGATACTTGGACGTCCTGCCCTCGCCAAGTTCATGGCAGCTTCCCACTACGCCTACAACGTGCTCAAGATGCCGGGGCCGATAAGCGTCATCTCTGTCCATGGCGACAAGAAGGACGCGCTTATCTGCGCCGATAAGATCTACCGGGATGCAGCAGCCGCAGCGGAGAGCAGCACACTTGCCGCTGAAGCTCCCGGGGGGAAGAAGACCAAGACCAAGTCCGGCAAGCGCTCTGGGGCCCACTCCGGCAACCGCACCTCTTCGGAGTGCTGCGCTGCCGTCGAGGACGTTCCATCGAGCTCCACAGGCAAGTGCAAGAAAGGGATGGCCGCTCCACCGGCAACCAAGAAGGTGTCCGCCAAGGAGGACGGCACTGGTGGTACTTTCACCATCAGTGCTACGCTCGACAGCAAAATAGGAAAGCGCGCTCGTTGCCTTCCTGCGGGCGAATGTCGATGTGTTTGCCTGGCAACCATCTGACATCCCCGGTGTTCCCAGGAAGGTAATTGAGCACAAGCTTGTTGTTTGTCCTCATGCGCGGCCCGTCAAGCAGAAGGTCAGGAAGCAAGCCGTGGAGCGCCAAGAATTCATTGCCGAAGAAATCAAGAAGCTAGAAGCAGCGGGCCTGGTTAGAGGCGTGATCCATCCGACGTGGTTAGCAAACCCAGTTGTCATGCGTAAGGCTAACGGGAAGTGGAGACTGTGTATAGACTTCACCGATGTGAATAAAGCATGTCCCAAGGATCCATTTCCCTTGCCGCGCATTGACCAGATTGTTGACTCCACTGCTGGATGTGAGCTGCTCTCCTTTCTTGAAGCATATTCAGGCTACCACCAGATCTTTATGGCCAAGGAAGATGAAGAGAAGACTGCATTCATTACTCCATGTGGCACATATTGCTTCATTCGCATGCCTTTCGGATTGAAGAATGCAGGCTCAACATTTGCAAGGGTGGTGCACACTGCTTTTGAGCCACAGATCCACAGAAATATAGAAGCTTACATGGATGACATAGTGGTGAAGAGCAAGAGCAAGGATACCCTGATCCAAGATTTGGAAGAAACTTTTGCAAATCTGCGCAAGATTCAACTCAAGTTGAACCCCGAGAAGTGCGTCTTTGGAGTCCCCTCCGGCAAGCTTCTCGGGTTCTTTGTGTCTCAGAGGGGGATTGAAGCTAATCCCGACAAGATTAAAACCATTGAGCAGATCGAAGCCCCGAAGCACGTCAAGGACGTAAGGAGACTTGCAGGTTGTGTGGCTGCCCTCAGTAGGTTCATTTCAAAGTCTGCAGAATGCGCCCTGCCTTTCTTCAAAATTTTGAAGAAGGCAGGTCCTATGAAATGGACTCCGGAAGCGGAGGCAGCACTGCAAGACTTGAAAGGATACCTATCCTCCACTCCAATACTTGTCGCACCTAGGCCACAAGAGAAGTTGCTGCTATACCTAGCAGCAACCAATCAAGTGGTTAGTGCTGCGTTAGTAGCGGAGAGGGAGGCCGATGAGGAGTCTACACCACCGGCAAGCGAATCCAGCGACAAGCAGGGGGCTGCTCCGACAAGCTCTGGCCCCGACAAGGACAACTCTGCGCAGGAGCAAGGAGAGATGCGGAAGAAGATGGTGCAGCGCCCGGTGTATTTTGTGAGTTCCCTCTTGCAGGGGGCTAGATCAAGATATTCCGGAGTGCAGAAGCTGCTTTTCGGTCTCCTCATGGCCTCGAGAAAGCTGTGCCATTACTTCCAAGCACACGAGATAACAGTGGTCACTCGCTTTCCGTTGAAGAGGATATTGCAGAATCCAGAAGCAACAGGCAGGATCGTCGAGTGGGCACTGGAACTGTCGAGCTTTGGTCTCAAGTTTGAAAGTACTTCAACTATACAGAGCAGAGCTTTGGCAGAATTTATAGCTGAATGGACCCCAACGCCAGATGAAGAAGTTCAGAGACAAGCGTCCCCGTACAAGAAGCGACAAGCGAATGGGTAATGTACTTTGATGGTGCCTTCTCGCTGCAAGGCGCTGGAGCCGGTGTGGTACTCATAGCACCCACCGGAGAACACCTCAAGTATGTTATCCAGATGCACTTTCCCAGGGAACAAGCGACAAATAACACTGCAGAGTATGAGGGCCTGCTTGCCGGCCTCAGAATTGCAGCTGAACTCGGGATTAGGAAGCTAATTGTGCGGGGAGATTCTCAGTTGGTGGTCCGACAAGTCAATAAGAGTTACCAGAGCCCTTTGATGGAAGCTTATGTAGATGAAGTGAGGAAGCTTGAAGAACACTTTGAAGGTCTGCAAATGGAGCACGTCCCGAGAGCTCAGAATGATATAGCAGATGGCCTTTCAAAGTGTGATGCGATGAAGTTACCTGTGGAACCAGGGACCTTCCTGCTCAAGCTGACTCAGCCAACCGTTACACCATCAATTGGGCAGCCCAAGAAGAGAAAGTTGGTCTCCGGCGACTACTTGCCGGCGGATCTCCCCGAGGCCGCCGCCAAGGTCCCCAAGATCAACTACCAGAACGCTGAGGAACAGTTTGCTCCTGCGGACCCAAGGGTCTGTACAGTTCAAGCAATCGTTCCCGACAAGCCTCGCCCCGGCGAGCTTGCCGGGGGACCATCAGCTCCGGCAGAACCAGAGGTTCTTGCCGTAGAAGCTGGGGTTCCCGCAGCGGCCCTCATGCCTTTAGTCCTTGCCGTCGAGCCTCGGGCTCCGGCATGGGCACAGCAGATCGTCCGTTTTTTGCAAACTGGAGAACTTCCCGACGACCCAGCAGAGATAGAGAAAATAACCAGGCAGTCAAGTATGTACCAGTTCGTGGACAACGAGTTGTACAGAAGAAGACTCAATGGTGTCAGGTTGAAGTGCATTTCCAGAGAAGATGGACAGAAGCTGTTGGCAGAGATACATGGAGGCATATGTGGCCACCACATTGGCGCAAGGGCACTTGCCGGGAAGGCGTTCCGGCAAGGGTTCTTCTGGCCAGAAGCCCTCCAAGATGCAACTGCACAAGTAACCAAGTGTAAAGCGTGCCAGTTCCATGCCAAACAAATTCATCAGCCAGCTCAAGCTCTCCAGACGATCCCTTTGTCCTGGCCCTTCTCGGTCTGGGGGCTCGATATCCTCGGCCCTTTCCCCCGTGCTGTCGGGGGCTTTGAGTACTTGTACGTTGCAATCGACAAGTTCACAAAGTGGCCGGAAGTGGAACCGGTGAGAAAGGTGACAGCACAGTCAACGGTCAGGTTCTTCAGGTCGATTGTTTGCCGTTTCGGAATCCCTAACAGGATCATCACCGACAACGGTACACAATTTACAAGTCGCACCTTCATGCAATACGTCCAAGACCTTGGCGCCAAGGTCTGCTTCGCTTCTGTTGCTCACCCGAGGAGCAACGGTCAAGCGGAGAGGGCAAATGCTGAAGTGCTGCGCGGACTCAAGACAAGGACCTTTGACAAGCTGCGCAAGTGCGGAAGAAACTGGATAGAGGAGTTACCGGCGGCTCTTTGGTCAATCAGAACGACACCAAGTCGAGCCACCGGACAAACACCCTTTGCTCTTGTCTATGGAGCAGAGGCAGTTCTCCCCACGGAACTCGTATACGGATCTCCTCGGGTGCTCGCTTATGATGAGCTTGAGCAAGAGCAACTGCGACAAGATGACGCATTGCTCCTCGAGGAGGAACGTCTCCAGGCTGCTGTGCGAGCTGCTCGATACCAGCAAGCCTTGCGTCGCTATCATAGCCGCAAGGTTAAGGCCAGGAGTCTCGAGGAAGGCGACCTTGTTCTTCGGCGCGTTCAGTCCGCCAAGAACTCCAACAAGTTGACTACGAAGTGGGAAGGCCCTTATCGGGTGAGACAAGTAACAAGGCCCGGCGCTGTCCGCCTTGAGACCGAAGAAGGCTTACCGGTGAGCAACTCCTGGAACATAGAGCATCTTCGCAAGTTTCACCCATAAGGCGCGGTTGCCGCGATCCGTTCCGGCAACCACCTTTTGTACAAGCCTTGCCGCTGTTGCATGTAACCATTTGTACAAAGCCGGGCGCAGATCCCGTGCATCAGTAAAGCTTTTGTGTTTTGCACCATTTGCCTTTTCCATGCTTTTCTTCGCTATTTGCATGCATTATTTGGCATCATGTGCAACACACATACCCGGTAAGCATTAGTGCGCCGAAAGGCCCTATACTTGTTTTCCCTCCTCTTTTTCTTTCCCTCTTAAGCAGAAGGAATGTTCCTCGCGCACAAGTTTGCCGGGGGGGAAGGAGATGGAGGATGAACCAAGTGCTGTTCAAGAAAGAGAATCCTTGTTGGGGAAGCAAGCAATATACGAAAGCTAAGTTACCAGAGTTTGAGCAGTTCAAATTTTTAAATTTTAGTTATCTTCCTTGAACAACCACGCTTTGTATGGAAAACTTGTGCGCGGAGGAACCTACCCATGGCTAGCCGCACCCTTATCTTGGTTTCGAGTAAGCTCAACGACTTAAGTGAGCTGCGACAAGAGTCGCGCCCTTGCTTCGTTTTCGAGTTCGCTCATCAAGCTAAGTGCGTCGCGACTAGCTGCGGCAAGGTTACTTGCCGATAAGACCTTGGCCAGCAGGCTGCTCAGAGTCCAGCACTCAGCGCTCGCGGCAAAGGCCCCTTGCCGGCAAGTCCCCTAGAAGCGTAGGGTTAAAAGCATACAAAGTAAAGGACCAAAACAAGGGAGATAACGCTGCATCGATTGCTCAAAATAAGATAATATATTACAGGGGATAACTTGTCGCAATCACTAATTAATTCATGTCCATGGCACACTTTGCAGCAGCAAAGGAAACAGAAAGAAAAAGGCCTAGTCTACGCGATCGCCTTCACGCCTGGAGATCTTGTTCACCTTGGCGATGATGTGGGCGACCTGTGCCTTCAAGGCCTCTTGATCCGCGTCGGTCGGCAAGCTGCGGAGAACGTTGACAAGATTTATACCAGGATTGCGGTAAACAATCTTGGTCAAGACACGCTCCAGGGTCCCCGCGCAGAGTTGGCACGACTCCTCGCCAGCTGCGCGGGGAGCTTCTGCTGCAGACGTGCGAGCGCCGGCGCGATCCCCCCTGAAGAAAAGACTGAGCTTGGCGCTGTGGGGGAGGTTTGGATCCGGAGAGTATATGAGATGCTCAACCCTCAGCGCCATCAGCTCCTTGTCGATGTTGCCGGCAGAAGCCACCAGATCTTCAGTCCATACCTCGACGGTCCGGCGAAAGTTATCAGCTGAAGTGGCGGCGCTCTCCACCAGGCCTCGCTCCTTGCGGAGCTCATCCTTCAGCTTGGTTTCGCGGTCCCGGGCGGCGTCGAGTGAATCTTTCAGCGTAGAGACTTTCAGCTCCAGATCTGCAATCGAATCCTTGGTGGCCTTGAGCTCGTCGCCCTGCTTGGAGAGGCGTACCTGGAGTTCCGAGTTGGTATGGGCGTCCTTCTCGCGCTCTATATTGAGCGCGGTGACCCTATCCGTGCTCGCCTTTAGGTACTCCTCCAGCTGCACCACCTTAGCTTCGAGGTCCTTCTGGGCGGTCTCTGCAGTGGCGGCAGCGGCCTTCGCTTCCTTCAGCTCTCCGCCAAGCGCCTGCTCCCGGGCGGTAAGGTCGTCCTCGTGAGATTCGAGGTCGACCTTCCGCTGGTTGAGCGCTCCTTCTCGCTGGGACAGCGCTTCTCCGACGAGTCGCTGCTGCTCCTCGGCCTCAGCCTTCTCCAGGAGCCACTCTTGGTACTCTCCAGCAAGCCTCTCGCGCTCCTCCGCCACGTCGCGGAGGGCCGCCTGGTTGGCGGCGCGGAGCTCCGCAGCGTGTTTCTCCATATCTGCTGCGGCCTTGGCGGTGAGGGCTTCCCGAGACTCAAGTTTCGCCTGCCTGCCCGGTAAAGGGCCAGGAGCCGGTGAAGCAGTTTCTCCTCCTCGGGCTCGTCGCTCCCGCCCGGCGCCTCGACGATCTTCAACCCCGCGGAGGCGAGGACCTCTCCATCAAAGGTCTCTCCCTCCTCGGGGGCTCGCGACGAGGATCCCCACGGCACCTGTATGAAGACGCCGTTGGGGGCCTCAAGATAGAAGGTGGACTGCTCCTTCTCGGTGGAGGGGTCGGCGGCCGGCGCAGCACTCGACGCTCCTGCCGCCTCCGGGCCGGCAGTGTGGCCGCCGTCCCCCTCCCCGGCCACGGCGTCTGCGATCGGGGCAGTCTCCTCCGCGGCAGGCTCGTCGGCTCCTGCCATGTCTTCGACGACAGTGGCGTCGCCGGCGTCGCCTTGCGCGCCCTCCTCCTCGACGATGACCTCCGTCTCCATCTGCTCTGGGGGAGGAGGATCTAGAAGAAAAAGAAAAGAAATAGTTCAAGCAAATATCCAAAAAAGACAAGTCCAAGAAGACGAGGTTGCAAGACTTACCTTCGCGGGCTTCGTCGACAACAGGCTCCCTCGCCGGGGAGCTCTCCCTTGGCGGGGTGGCCGCCCTCGCCGGGCTACTCGCCCTTGGCGGAGTACCGGCCCTTGGCGGAGCGCTCTCCCTCGCCGGGGAGTTCACCCTTGGCGGGGATGGCGGGGCCTGCGGCTCCTCGAGAGTAGTCTCCGGGCGCTCCTGTGGTTGTGGCTCCACCTCTGCACAAGACAATCAAGACAGAGCAACAAGATGTTAATACAAGGCGAAAACCTCAGGCGCGCCCGACAAGCGGAAAGTTCAAGACCAGACTTACGCTGGGGGCTGCGCTGGGGGCTGCTCCTCGGAGCAGCGCTTGGGTCCGGCAAGCTCGTCGCTGGCGCGTCCCCTGTCGCCGCGACGGGCGAGTCGTCCTCGACCTCGACTACGGGAACCTTGGCCTTCTTCGCCACTCGCTGGGCCAGGGTCCTGAAATCAAAGCAGGGAGCAAGATCAGAATCATCAAAAGAAAGAATCAAGACAGAATTGAAGAAGCTACAGAATACAAGTGCTTACTCCTGTTCCTCGTCGTCGTCGTCGCTCAGGGCGGAGAAGTCGAACTCCACCTGAGGCGCTTCCGCGCGAGGAGCGGGAGGAGAAGGCTCCCTCGGGCGCTTGGTGGTCCCCGGGGCTGGGGGCTGCGAAGACCCAGCCTCTGTTGGCGCCGAGGCCCGGGGAGCAGGCGGAGCAGCCGCTCCGCTTTGAGAAGCTCCTCCTCCGCTTGGCGCTGGTACGCGGGGCGCCTCCGTCGCGGTTTGGCTCGCTCTGGTGGCGCGCGCCGCCTGGCGAGCGGGCTGCTGTCGGGGCGCCTGCGTCCTCGTCGCCGTAGCCGCCTTGCGGAGGCGCTTCGGCGGTGTTCGCTTGGGACTTGCCCGGGGCGGGGAGCTCTCCAAGGACGAGGAGATGTCATCGTCGAGCCCCAGAGATCCGCCGGTATCCTCGTCGGCTCCGACGTCCTCCTCCTCCTCCTCCTCGGTGGGCTCGCTGGGCCCAGCACCCTGCCCCGCGGCCTTGCTCCTTCCGGCAGCTCCGCCCCCTCCGGCACCTCTGCTTCCTCCGGCAACCTCGCCTCTTGCCGCGGCCTCGCTCACCACTCCGGGGATCCCGGCATGCCTCAGAGAAGGGACCCCGGCGAGCTCGTCAGGCGGAAGTTTGAGAAGTCGCCGGATCTCTGCCTCCTCGGCCTGGCACGACGCGTCCTCGGCCTCTGCCTCGTCGACGGTGAACCCAAATTCTCCTACCGCTGCGGTTGCGGCGGCCTCTTCTATCCGGGTAGCGATATAAGCTATCTCCCGATCCGTGGTGGCCCGGGTAAGACCCTTGATCTCATCGGTGTTCTTCGGCACCTCAACCAAGTTATCGAAGAAGCTCATAATGGCGTCCGGCGTGGGTACTATCCAGGTTGGGTCGACGCCATGTGAGTCACATGCGGGCATCATCGCCCGCAAGGCGTCCCGGGCGGTGTTGTTGCATAGAGGTACTACTCCCCGGGGAGATCTAAACCACTCCGGGTGAGCCGGGTCGTGCTTGAAAAGCTCCCGAAGCATCCCCTTCAGCTCCAGCGCCGTGAAGTTGTAATTCAGCCCCGGGCGCAACCTCATTACGTCCGCCGCATTGCCAAACTCCCATGCTGGCCTTTTCCTTTCCTGTAAAGGAGCAATGCGGCGGCGGAGAAAGTCTGCTCCTACCTCTCCGATAGTCAACTTGGCTATCCGGAGACGAAGAATCCTGACAAGGGCAGCGTTGAGCTTGATGTCATCGGCGGCCAAATCACTCCAGTCCCTGCCGCGCACTATAGCAGTTGTGCGCGGCGCAGTGAAAGGCTGCGGCTCGTCCTCCACTATCCAGCACCAATCCGCGCGCCACTCCTCCCACTTGCCGCGGAGCTCTCCTTTCAGATAAGATTCCTTCTTGTTCAAGAGGAAGATCCAAGAGATACCCCGGAGAGGGGAGTGCCGGCCTCTACTCTAGGCATAAAGAAGTGCCTAAAGAGTGCTACGTTTGGATAGATCCCTATGTAGTTTTCGCACAGATGTGCGAAAACCGCCATCGTGAGGATGGCGTTAGGGGTGAAGTCTAAAAGATGGAGGTTGTAGGTGTTCATGATGTCACAGAAAAATTCAGAGAATGGAGGACACAGGCCGCAGTGGAAGAAGGCAGCAAAGAAGAAATACCCGCTGGGGTACAGATCTCTGGCGGCGGCCGGGTAGACTCAGGTGCGGGGATGCGCCTTGGTCTTCTTGGCCCAGAACAGATAGTACTTGTTCCAGAGCTCCCGCGCGCTGAGCCTTGGCGCGAAGACGACATTCCTCTTCCGCAGGAGAGCAAGCTTCGCCGCCTGCTCGGATTTCTCTTTCTTGGCTTTCTCCGCCTTCGCCTTCTCGGTCTTCGGGGCCATGGCGGAGACGGCGAGGGAAGGAGACGAGGAGTCCGGCGGCGCCGCAGATGCGAGAGACGGCGGAGGAGGTGTAGAGGCGGAGCGCAGAGGGGGATTTCTGGAGGTGGAAGAAGCAATGAAGACGAAGTAAGGTAACGGCCCCTGCTTCCTCTGCTTTTAAGGGGGAAGTGGGGGACGCTCCGCATTTCCCATTAAAGAACGTGGCCACGTTGCCTCCCACGACGCCGCAATCGACGCGTGCCGTTAGGGAGGGACGCGGCGGATGCGGAGGGGGAATTACGGCTCGCCGTGGGCCGCGCGTGCCCGTGCACTGTTTTGGGTCTGGCCCAACGGCGCTAGGCACCGCGTGTGGCCCAGGCCCGGGGGCTCCTGTCGGTGTACTAAGATAGGGGTACCTTAGTACCCCAACTTGTGCACGGGCAGTAGCAGCTTCCCGCGGCAGGGTCTACCACGTGCTTGCCGGAAACCTCTCTGGTCCTTATTAAGCCATTCAAAAACAAAGTATACAAGACAGAAGATCAAGGCCCCGGCAAGTGGAGCTTGCCGGGAAGGCCGTCCCAGGCTAAAGACTACGCCATTGACGCAAGGCCCTGGCAAGAGGAGCTTGCCAGGAAGACCAGAAGGCTGTATCTAGAAGACATGCCTCGGCTCAGCATGCGCCCCGGCAAGACCCGGGGAGCGAGAAGCTTCCCAGCCCGACAAGATCAAGACCCCGGCAAGGTGCTTGCCGGGGGAAGTTTGCACTGTGTGCCCGCGCTCCAGCTCATCAACCCACGCGTCGCCCTGGGGCCCTTCCGGGGACGCGTGGCGGATGGCTGTGCAGCCTGGGGGACACGGTGGCACTCCACGGTGACGAGGCTATCGCCGTGGCAAACGGAGACGCAAGGGCGGGCGCTTTTGGGGTCGACGGCGACGGGCATTTAATGCTCTTGTCCCCCACTGTCAAAGTAGGTGATGACCACTGTTCATCCACTATTCATCCACTGTTCCCGCACTGTTACAACTACCACCAAAGTTACATTTTTACCCCTTTCTCCTACGTTGACACCTGTCGGTGACCCCTTGAACTATAAAAGGAGGCCCATGCACAACGTAGAAAGGGTTCTAAACCTAGATCGCTCACTCGCTCGGTGTAGCTAGTTCTTCAAGCTCCCGAGCTCACAAACTCAATACAAACCAAGGCAGGAGTAGGGTTTTACGCGTCCGCGCGGCCCGAACCTGGGTAAACTGCCCGCGTGCTCTCCTCGATCTGCTCTTTGTGCTCCCTCCGCTCCCTCACCACAAGGACAAGGGGCTCCGGTCCCATAGGTGTTCGTGGTGGACAGTTTCCCCCGACACCAACGATCCTCTCATCATAGGAGGACCAATCTTCATCAACATCTTCACCAACACCATATCATCTCTTGTATTCAATCTTTTGTCTCAAAACCTCATATTGGTACATGTGGGTTACTAGTAGTGTTGATTACATCTTGTAGTTGATGCTAGTTGGTTTATTTGGTGGAATATTATATGTTCAGATCCTTAATGATACTCAATACCCCTCTTGAACATGAATATGATTAGTAAGTATTTAATTTTTTTCTTCGGGACATGGGAGAAGTCTCATCATAAGTAATCATGTAAATTTGGTATTCGTTCGATATTTTGATGATATGTATGTTCTGATTCCCTTAGTGGTGGCATGTGCTATTTCGTAAGGGGCTGATTTGGATCCATATGTTTCATGCTATGGTTAGATTTATCTTAATTCTTATTTTGTAGTTGC
>LR738713.1:339944560-339962082 GCA_902687465.1 Secale cereale
TGATCAACCCGATATCGCCTATTCTTCTCTCTACTGCTTGCATTAGAGTAGTGTAGCATGTTACTGTTTTCGATACTCCTATTCTGCTGCATAGCCTGTCATTGTTGCTACCACTGTTGATACCTTACCTGCAATCCTAAATGCTTAGTATAGGATGCTAGTATTCCATCAGTGGCCCTACACCCTTGTCCGTCTGCCCTGCTATTCTATCGGGCCGTGATCACTTGGGGGTGATCACGGGTATATACTACATACTCTTATGCATGATGCATGTTGTGACAAAAGTCGGGTCGGCTCGTTGAGTACCCGCGGTTGATTCACGGATTGGGGGCTGAAAGGACATACTTTCTCGACGGCCCTCTATGTGGATCTTTGTGGCGGAGCGACAGGGCAGGTTGAGACACCTAGGAGACAGGTGGGCCTGGCCCTGGTCGTTGTTCGCGGTTATTTCATAATAACACGCTTAACGAGTTTGGATATTTGATCTGAGTCTGCCCGTTGGCCTATACGCACTAACCAGCTACGTGGGAATAGTTATGGGTACTCAATGTCGTGGTATCAGTCGAAGCCTTCTTGACGTCAGCGACTGAGCGGCGCGCGCTGGATTGGACTGGAAAGCCTACTCTGGTATTAGGAGAGGCTAGGTCTGCTTACCGGCTGCCCTCGCAACGTGCAGGTGTGCATTAGGCGATGGGCTCAGACACCCGTGCGCTTAGGGTTTAGACCGGCGTGCTGACCTCTCTGTTGTGCTTAGGTAGGGCTGCGACGTGTTGATCTTCCGAGGCCGGGCATCACCCTGGAAAGTGTGTCCGGCCAAATGGGATCAAGCGTGCTGGGTTATGTGGTGCACCCCTGCAGGGAAGTTAATCTATTCGAATAGCCGTGTCCCTCGGTAAAAGGACGACCCGGAGTTGTATTCCGACCTCATGACAACTAGAACCGGACACTTGATAAAACACACGCAGATGAGTTCCAGATATAACTCGGTGGTTGCTCTCTCACAGGGTGATGTGCGGGAGGATCGCCGAGTAGGATTATGCTATTCGATGTTAGTTGGTGAACTTACCATCTATTATCTTCTATTGCTGCAAGATGGAGGCTGCCAGAAGCGTAGTCTTCGTTTGGATTAGCTATCCCCCTCTTATTCTGGCTTGCTGCAGTTCAGTCCACCGATATTACCCATATAATTGTTACCTTTGCATATGTAGTATAGATCCTTGCTTGCGAGTACTTTGGATGAGTACTCACGGTTGCTTTGCTCCCCCCTTTTCCCCCCTTCTGCTCCTTCTTCTCGGATGATGCAACCAGATGGTGGAGCCCAGGAGCCAGACGCCACCTAGGACGACTCCTACTACACCGGAGGCGCCTACTACTACGTGCAGTCTGCCGACGATGACCAGGAGTAGTTTAGGAGGATCCCAGGCAGGAGGCCTGCTCCTCTTTCGATCTGTATCCCAGTTTGTGCCAGCCATCTTATGGCACCTTGTTTAACTTTATGTCTGTACTCAGATATTTGTTTCTTCCGCTGACTTGTCTATGATCGAGCACTTGTATTCGAGCCCTCGAGGCCCCTGGCTTGTAATATGAAGCTTGTATGACTTATTTTATTTTTAGAGTTGTGTTGTGATATCTACGAGTGAGTCCCTGATCTTGGCCGTACACATTTGCGTGCATGATTAGTGTACGGACAAATCGGGGGCGTCACAAGTTGGTATCAGAGCCAACTGCCTGTAGGAATCCCCATTTCCAACTCCTTGGCCGAAGTTGAGTCTAATCTTTGAAAAACAAATTTACTAACTTGTTGTGTGGCTTACAGGCCCATGTCGTCAATTGGGTGGTATTAGTATATTTTATTCCTTGTCTATACTCTAGGATTTTGATCTCTCTTCTCTCCGGGTTAAATGATTTTTGCTAATTCTAACTCTAGGATCTCGTAAATACTTCTCTCGGAGAGCCCCACATTACAGATGATCGTTGGGTGCACCAGAAGATATTGAAGATACTCTACGATGTTCTGCCGAGATACTTGTGCCATCGCCTTTGAAAATTCCCTACCACTATTATATCAGTATGGATAACTGTATACACTTGAATACATTCCATCCCTTTGATCTTGTTATTACAAGATGCCTCGAACTGCTCTCCATTGTTCTGAGAATCCTTTGAGCTTACTGCCCTGCAATTCTTGCATCATGAATACCCCCTACGGATAATTCCTTGCACTTACCGAGTATCCGTTCTTCCCCTGTTGTTCATAGGTTTCACAAAATTCTTCGGGATACTTTTCGATCTTTCAAAAATCCGTTGCAGCGTATTACTCTTGAAATTCTTGCCTGCTGGCATTATGCTTAATTTCATATGACTAGTAGTCCTCGTTAACATCCCTTGTCTTAGCCATTTTGAGCATATTGATTCAATGTGTGTGTATGCACGCAATCTTCGGGTTATTCTTTTTAAAATTATCTTTCAGGTTCAGATGTCATTCCAGACATGAGTTGGATCTCGGCAATTCAAACCTTTATTGATTGTCCAACTAAGTGTTTTCAACTTATCCATCCTTGATCAGAGCATCTGCTTCTGATCTTTTGTTTTGGAAACCATAATTTCTTTCTATTTAAGCATCCGACTAGTCAGGTGATTCTTGAATGTGACGCCTCTGCATTCTTTCTTCCTCTGAGTGAGTATTGATACTCACATCAGCTCCGTTGTGGATCGCCCGATCCATTGTTTGATTGTTATCGGACAATGTCCTTCATATTCACTCACCTTGTGAGTTCTTCCCCTGATACATAATGCCTTTGGTAAAATGTTATCCGCGGCTTGGCCAACCATGCTCTGCTTTCAAGCTTGTGTATTTACTTTTGAAACTTGTGGAAAAAGTTACTAAGATGCCCGCTGGATTGAACCTACGCCTCTGCATTCAGACTAGTCAGGTGATTCTTGAATCTGACGCCTCTGCATTCTTTCTTCCCTTGAGTGAGTACGGAAAAATCGGGGGCGTCACATCTGGGTAAACCTGCAAGCTTAAACAATCCAAAAATGTGCTCCACATATATCAAGTGCATATCAGGATGTTCGATTCCATCTCCTGCATAAGGATTACCTAGCAGTTGTTCTATCATACCCGAAGGGATTTTATATTCAGCATTCTCAGTAGGTGCAGCGGGTTGAGGGGTAGCTAATTGTGGTTCTGGTCGAGGTGAAGACACCCCGAACAAACCCCTCAAAGGATTGTTATACATAGTAACAAGTGACAATAAATTTCAGCACACTATATGAATGTTTCCTTACCAATTTCCACTTATCAAAAGCGCTTCACTCCGCGGCAACGGCGCTAGAAAATTTCCTTGATGACCCACAAGTATATGGGATCAATTGTAGATCATTTCGGTAAGTAAGAGTGTCAAACCCAACAAGGAGCAGAAGGAAATGACAAGTGATTTTTTAATATTGACAAGTGTTTTTCAGTAAGGTAATATCTGGAAGTGTTGAAATTGTAAGTAGCAGAGTAGTTTGATAGCAAGATAATTTTGTAACGAACAAGTAACAATAGTAGTAGCAAAAGTGCAGCAATATAGCGCAATCCTTTTGAGGTAAAGGACATGCCAAGATGGTCTCTTATAATAAGCAAAGAGTTCTTGAGGGTACACGAGAATTTCATCTAGTCACTTTCATCTTGTTGGTTCAATTCGTGTTCGCTACTTTGGTAATTTGATATATGGGTGGATCGGTGCTTAGGTTTTGTTCTTACTTGAACAAACCTCCTACTTATGAGTAACCCTCCCGCAAGCATCCGCAACTACGAGAAAAGTATAAAGAATAATTTCTAACCATATCATTAAACTTTTGGATCCAACCGGCCCCTTACGGAATAGCGCATAAACTGGGGTTTAAGCTTCTGTCACTCTCGCAACCCACCATCTAATTACTACTCCACAATGCATTCCCTTAGGCCCAAATATGGTGAAGTGTCATGTACTCTACGTTCACATGACACCACTAAGGGAATCACAACATACATACTATCAAAATATCGAACACATATCAAATTCACATGATTGCTTGCAACATGATTTCTCTCGTGACCTCAAGAACAAAGGTAACTACTCACAAATGATGAACATGCTCAAGATCAGATGAGTATTAAATAGCACAATGGATCTGAACATATAATCTTCCACCAAATAAACCATATAGTAATCAACTACAAGAGGTAATCAACACTACTAGTCACCCACAAGCACCAATCTATAGTTCCCGTAACAAGATTGAACACAAGAGATGAACTAGGGTTTGAGATGAGATGGTGATGTTGAAGATGTTGATGAAGATATCCCTCCCCAAGATCGGAGAGTTGTTGGTGATGAAGATGACGATAACTTCCCCCTTCGGGAGGGAAGTTCCCCTGGCGGAATCACTCCGCCGAAGGGAAAAAGTGATCCTGCCCAAGTTCCGCCTCGAGACGGTGATGCTCTGTCCCAAAAGTCTCCTCCTTATTTTTTT
The DNA here is from genome assembly GCA_902687465.1 of Secale cereale. Lineage (NCBI taxonomy): Eukaryota > Viridiplantae > Streptophyta > Magnoliopsida > Poales > Poaceae > Secale > Secale cereale. The sequence continues at coordinate 339,949,064 of LR738713.1, forward strand.
CTAGGTTAGAATGGCTTATATAAAAGAAGATGAGCACCGGAGATGGGCCTGGGTGAGCACAACCCACCAGGGCGCGCCCGGGGTGAAGGAAATATGCCCTAGAGGCAAAAATAAAGTTGTTATTTATATTTCCTTATATCATGATAAATGTTTATTATTCATGCTAGAATTGTATTAACTGGAAACTTAGTATATGTGTGAATACATAGACAAACAAAGTGTCACTAGTATGCCTCTACTTGACTAGCTCGCTGAATCAAAGATGGTTAAGTTTCCTAGCGATAGACACGAGTTGTCATTTGATTAACGAGATCACATCATTAGTGAATGATGTGATTGACTTGACCCATCCGTTAGCTTAGCTAATTGATCGCATAGTTTTTACTGCTATTGCTTTCTCCATGACTTATACATGTTCCTATGACTATGAGATTATGCAACTCCCGAATACTAGAGGAACACCTTGTGTACTATGAAACGTCACAACGTAACTGGGTGATTATAAAGATGCCCTACAGGTGTCTCCGAAGGTTTTTGTGGTGTTGGCATAGATCAAGAATTGGATTTGTCATCCCGAGTGTCGGAGAGGTATCTCTAGGCCCTCTCGGTAATGCACATCACTATAAGCCTTGCAACAAAATGACTAATGAGTTAGTCACGAAATGATGCATTACGAAAAGAGTAAAGAGACTTGTCGTTAACGAGATTGAACTAGGTATGATGATACCGACGATCAAATCTCGGGCAAGTAACTTGCCGATGACAAAGGGAACAACGTATGTTGTTGTGCGGTTTGACCGATAAAGATCTTCGTAGAATATGTAGGAACCAATATGAGCATCCAGGTTCCACTATTGGTTATTAACCAGAGATGAGTCTCGGTCATGTCTACATAGTTTTCGAACCCGTAGGGTCCGCACGCTTAACGTTCGGTGATGATCGGTATTATGTGTTTATGTGTTTTGATGTACCGAAGGTAGTTCGGAGTCACGGATATGATCACGGACATGACGAGGAGTCTCTAAATGGTCGAGACATATAGATCGATATATTGGATGACTATGTTTGGACTTCAGAAGCGTTCCGAGTGAGTTTGGACAAATACCGAAGTACCGGGGGGTTACTAGAACCCCCCGGGGAATGTAATGGGCCTCATGGGCCTTAGTGGAGAAGAGGAGGGGCGGCCAGGGCTGGCCGCGTGCCCCCTCCCCCTCTAGTTCGAATTAGACAAGAAAGGGGGGGCGACGCACCCTTTTTCCTTCCCCCTCTCTCCTCCTTCCTTCCCTCCTACTCCTACTCTTGGAAGGGTTTGAGTCCTACTCCCGGTGGGAGTAGGACTCCCCTTGGGGCGCGCCTAGGAGGCCAGCCTCCTCCCCCTCCTCCACTCCTTTATATACGGGGGAGGGGGGCACCCCATAGACACACAAGTTGATCATTGATCTCTTAGCCGTGTGTGGTGCCCCCCTCCACCATAATCCACCTCGGTCATATAGTATAGGTGCTTAGGCGAAGCCCTGCGTCGGTAACTTCATCATCACCGTCATCACGCCGTCGTGCTGACGGAACTCTCCCGTGAAGCACTACTAGATCGTGAGTTCGTGGGACGTCACCGAGTTGAACATGTGCAGATCACGGAGGTGCCGTACGTTCGATACTAGGATCGGTCAATTGTGAAGACGTACGACTACATCAACCGCGTTGTCATAACGCTTCCGCTTACGGTCTACGAGGGTACGTGGACGACACTCTCCCCTCTCGTTGCTATGCATCACCATGATCTTGCGTGTGCGTAGGATTTTTTTTGAAATACTACGTTCCCCAACACGGGGGGCCTAGCGCGCCCAGGTGGGTTGTGCCCACCTAGTGGGCCCCCTCTGGTGGTTATCAGCTCCAATATTTTTCATATATTCCATAATAAATCTCTGTTAAGTTTCAGCTTGTTTGGAGTTGTGCAGAATAGGTGGCATCACGTAGCTTTTTTAGGTCCAGATTTCTAGCTGCCAGAATCCCCCCCTGGTGCATTCCTTGCAAATTATGAGAAAAAAGGCATTAGAATTACTACAAAAAGCATTATTATGCATAATAACAACATAAATAATAGCAAGAAAACATGATGCAAAATGGACGTATCATCATCCATTTTTACTTCCCTTGGTTTTTGCACATATGACACATGTATACATGAGTAACTTTCATAGTTCATAAAATATAAAGCCAAAATATTATCACAAGAAGTAGAAGGCATGAAAATATTGCAACTCAATTTGCACATATAAGTGAAGATCTTATTCATATCAAAATATTGACAATGTTCATCATTAAACCATCCCAAGATTGGTGAATAAACCTTACTTGCATCAAATTTACATGCTAAAACATGCTTAAATAAGCGAACATGCAATAAGTTATTTGACACAAAATCATTACCAAGATTAGAGGTCATATCAAAATTATTAAACATTGGTTCTTTTGCATCAACAGTTAATTCAGTGGGTGCACTCAAAAATTGTTGGTATTTCAGCCGTTTGATCACATGACGCATTCATGACAGTAACACGATTCCCTAAAATAGGTGGTGTGCTCAAATCAATAGGTAAATCAACACATGATATATTCAAATTAACTAGGCATTCATCATTCTCATGTGACGTTATATCATCAATACCTTTACTGTTACCTTGTTCCAAAGACGTAGCTGGTGTAGGTATGAATGATGACAATGTACCATGCACTTGAGATGATGTCGCTCTCATAATCTGAGGTGTGGCTACTCTAGTAGGTGCAATGGTGGAGGAACCAACCGGTGGTGGTGAGCATGAACTGGAATAGTTGTTGTTGTAGTCACGCAATGCATCCTCCTGTATCTGTCTCTCAAAGTTACAAGCGCGAACATACATACTAGTAATGCAACGAGGAATATATTTAAATCTTGCGTCAATATCATGGTTGAAACCACACAAAAAATATATTCATTATCATCCTCATATTCTTCTATGTCATAGTGATGCATATAAGATTTGAACTCTTGGTAGTAAGCATGAACGGTGTTACTGCCTTGTTTTAATTGTTCCAATTTGCGAAGCAATTCACGAAGATAGTAAGGAGGAAAAATTGTTGTATCATTACAACTTTCAAATCTTTCCAAGTTGTGGGTTGGTTATTAATGTTTTTCTTCCAATGTACACTCCGCCAAATAGAAGAAAAACCAGTAAATGCTCCAGTGGCAGCTTGTACTCTCTCAAGTTGAGAAAAATCATGGTGACTAAAAACTTGTTCTACTTCAAGCTCCCAAGCTAGATAAACATCAAGATTAAATCTACCCTAAAATAACGATAAAGAGATAACCTGATCATGTGCTTGTGTGTGTTGTCCCCCCTCGTGATGGTGTAGATGTGTCCGTCGTCCAAGAACTTCTATCTCCGGAACCTGTCACGACTAGTAGAAACAAGAAACAAAATTCGAGAATAAAGTTCCTATGAACTACTAGGATGTGGTGTAAAGCGCTCACAATAAAGCAAATATCAATCTCTTACAAGTTCTTACCATGCAGCAGGTGCTGACAGGAAACCAGCGATGTCAGATAACTCCATAGATTGCGTACAGTAATTGCCAGGGGAACGTACATATACATGGTGTAGAAATATGTGGATCTTGGAAGGCTTAAATATATGGTAGCAAAAGATTAGCAATAATCAATTCAGATATGCAATGCTGAATAAACGCTCAACGACGGTACTGTGCTGGTCCTAGGCTAGACCAGACTAGTGACGCAAGCCTAGAACACTAATGAGGTCACGGTGTAGCACAACTAGCGTCGATAAAGGATATGAAGTAGCTCTGGACAGTAAGATATAAGTGAACATCATAATGTCAGTGAAGATACTGATGAGAAACAACTCACAAACAGGATATAATAAAAACTCTATCTCCAAACTTTTTTTACTTTTTTTCTTCCCCTATTTTTTTTTCTCTTTTTCACACTTTTTTCTTTCTCTCTCTTTTTTCTCTTTTTTACTCTTATGTCCCTGTTTTTTCTCTCTTTCCAAAACAAACTAGATAGGATGCAGATTGGATCAAGCGAGGATGATAATAACTCCAACTATGATTATGACAATAAACAATGGGTATCATGTGGTGGAAATTGATGGATGGGGCGATGGACAACAGAAGGGATAGTGTTGCAGCGGCGGCGTGACTAATGTGAACATAACTCGAAACTATAAAGGAAATAGATACTAAGACCAGCAACTCGACATGACTATGCAACCGATAATTCAATACTGCAAACAATGAAAAGAAAATTACAAAGGCTCAGACTGGCTTGGACAAAGGATGAACAGATCTAACTTTTTTTGTGGCTTTTTCTTGGAGAATAGGTAAGAAAATAAACTAATTTATGGAAAACGGGAAATTCTCACCGAGCAACCTAAAAACTGATACCACTTGATAGAGCGTGAGGGGCCTGATCTTTCGATGAGATGATAACTATCGATTTGGTGGAGTCGACTTTGATGATCCGACTACGAACGTGCACGATGTTGCGCTTTACCAATCGCTAAACCAATCTCCTGGGGTTACTGACGATGCCAGAAGCACGATCAGCCTGACCACGAAGGTCTATTCCTGCATGCAATCAAAGAACAAGCAAGAATATGATAGAGAAATCAGAATATTGCAAATATAGATTAATAATTTATAAAGGTGGGAATCCGAAAGCAGTCTTGGTCTGGTCATTGGACACAAACGAAGTATTGCGTTGGCTAACTTTTAACTAAAAAATCCCCAAAGAATAAGCTACTAGATGGATCTACTTATATAGGAGCAAGGGATGGCGGCCAAGGAGGTGGGAGGATGTCCCAAGGTAGCCTAAAACTAACCCTAGGTCGTACAAGGCTCATGGGCCCAACCAGAGGTGATGCAACACCTTTGGACTTGTAGTTTGACTCGGATTATGTTGCAACATCAGATTGTTTTGTCCATAACTCAACGCTCCGGACGAATTTGAAGTTGAGTCCAATTGGGCTTGAAAGTGCACAAAATCTACTTTCCAACAAAAAAAGAATCACCCAATTCGGAGTCCTGATGAAAGACATATTGGCGTTTTGAGTCAAGTATGTATGTGCGGTCCGAATCTGAGTTCAGAACGTGAGAGACTTGGACTCTATCTTCTCTTGGGCCAAAAGTGACGTGAGAGGACTTTTTGAACAACACTTCAAATTCTCTTTTTCCCTTATCTTCATATGGGATTTTACAAATGTCCCATACACCTACAATTAGACATGGCACAAAGTTTTGAGAGGAACCAGAAGTGTTTTGGGGTCACCAGAAGGGTTTGGGAGTTTATCGGGCAATATCGGGTATTTTTTATGAATAATATGTAGGTGGAAAATGTTTCCAGTGATGTTAAATTAATAATATAATGCTCTTGTAATTTTTAGGAAGCTTTTATATTTAATTTAATATCAGGGGGACTTAAGAGGCCAAGCAGTGGAAGGAGATTGGGACACTAAGGCCCAATAGGAGAGGCACCCCCTCTTTCCTCTTAGGGAGGACGAATTGGGGTGAGGGAAGGACTCCTCCATACCCCCTTGTTCAGCGCAAGGGGAGTCCGCCCCACCCTTGTGGCATGCCCTCCTCCCCTCCATCTATATATACTAGAGGCTTTGGGCACTTGTAGACACACAACTCTTGGAGCCTCCTCTAGTTCTCTAGTACTAGTTCTAGTTGATCAATTAGAGTTTGACCTAGATCCTCTAATCCTCCTAATTAATCCCATTGTGGTTCTAATCTCCTACCTCTAATTCTCTGACAATGATTATCTCTAGATGATTAAGCACTGCCGGATCGTGAAGTCCGTACGCTTGCAACTCATAGAGAGGTCGTGCCTTTGGTCTTTCGTCCGAGAGACTGTTCATGGACAGTTCACGGGATCGTTCATCCATGATTCGAGAGACTCCAAGTACGATCTACACCGACCCATCTACTTCCGCTACTACTCAGAGTCAGTAATGATCATGATCCAAACCATTTATGCATCTTCATATTGTTCCTATGTGATCGTAGGATATTTTTTTTTGTTTTGTACTCAGTTTACCAACACACGGCTAATACGTCTCCAACATATTTATAATTCTTGATTGTTCCATGCTATTATATTATCAATCTTGGATGTTTTATATGCAATAATATCCTATTTAGTCCCATTTTGTGGGTCTAACCTATTAACCTAGTGCCCAGTGAAATTTGTTGTTTTTTTTGCTTGTTTTTGACTTTTTCGAAAATCAATATCAAATGAAGTCTGAACAGTGGAAAATCTTTGGAAATTTTTTCCTTAACCAGGAGGGGCTTTAGAAGGCTCGGGAGAAGACTTTAAGAGCCACGGGTGAGCAACAAGCCCAGGGCGCCTGATGTGAGCTGCATCGGGATTTCCTCCAAGAGGAGAGAATGATGCAGTACAATAGAGATAAGTATTTCCCTCAGTTAAGAACCAAGGTTATCGATCAAGTAGGAGAACCATCCAATACCTCGTGAACAACACCTACACACAAAATAACAAATACTTGCACCCAACGCAAACAAGGGGTTGTCAATCCCTTGGCGGTTAATCGCAAGGATCAAATCTCGTGGTGATAGATATATAAACAAAAACACAAAATATAATGGTAAATAAATTGCACCAAGGTATTTTTGGATTTTAATATATGATAAAGATAGAGCCCGGGGCCATACTTTTCACTAGAGGCTTCTCTCTCAAACAAAAAACATATGGTGGGTAAACAAATTACTGTCGGGCAATTGATAGAAAAGCACATAGTTATGATGATATCCAAAACAATGATCATGTATATAGGCATCATGTCCGAGACATGTAGACCGACTCCTGCCTGCATCTGCTACTATTACTCCACACATCGACCGCTGCTACTTCTTGAGCTTGCGTTGATTTTTCCCTTGAAGAGGAAAGGGTGATGCAGCAAAGTAGAGATAAGTATTTCCCTCAGTTGAGAACCAAGGTATCAATCTAGTAGGAGGCACAAGCAAGTCTCCAATCTATGCACATGCACAAACTAACAAACACTTGCACACGAAGCGGAAAAGGGGTTGTCAATCCCTTCACCTCCAAGAATAAGAGTGAAAACTGATAGAGATATATTTAATACTAAATTAAAAAGCTAAATAAAGTAAACACAAAATAATTGCATCAAGATTTTTTGTTTTTTGTTTTATAAGATGGAAAATAGACTCGGGAGCCATAGTTTTCACTAGAGGCTTCTCTCTCGAAGAAAACATATGGTGGGTAAACAAATTATTGTCGAGCAATTGATAGAAAAGCGCAAAGTTATGACGATATATAAGGCAATGATCATGAATACATGCATCACGTCCATGACAAGTAGACCGACGGCGGTGGAAAAGTATTTCCGTCTGTTGTTCTAGGGTTTTGGGAATATTTGAGAATATATAGGCCAATGAACGGGGTCAGGGGGTCCTCGAGGGGGCCACAAGCCCTGCCCCCACCTTAGGGCGTGCCCCTGGCTTGTCGCTCCTCGGGGATCTTCTGACTTGGACTCCAAGTCCTTTGGATGTCTTCTGGTCCAAGAAAAATCATCGCGAAATTTTTATTCTGTTTGGACTCCATTTCATATTCCTTTTCTACGAAGCTCAAAAACAAGTAAAAAATAGAAACTGGCAGTGGGCTCTAGGTTAATAAGTTACTCCCAAAAATAATATAAAATAGCATATTCATGCATATAAAACATCCAAAGTTGGTAATATAATAGCATGGAACAATAAAAAATTATTGATACATTGGAGACGTATCAAGCATCCCCAAGCTTAATTCCTGCTCGTCCTCGAGTAGGTAAATGATAAAAACAGAATTTTTGATGTGGAATGCTACCTAACATATTTAGCAACGTGTTTCTTCTTATTTTGGCATGAATGTTCAGATCCATATGATTCAAAACAAAAGTTCATTGATACAAAAACAATAATACTTCAAGCATACTAGAAAGAAAAATATGAAGCTTCAAAAATAACATGGCTAAAGAAAGTTATCCCTACAAAATCATATAGTCTTGTTATACTCCCTCTTCTTAGCACAAAGTATAAATCATGCCAACCCCGGTGTCAGCTAAGCAATTGTATCATACTTTTTAATGTGTTTCAGCTTTTTCAACTCTTCACGCAATACATGAGCGTGAGCCATGTATATAGCACTACAGGGAAGGTGGTAGTAGACAAAAGTAGGGAGAAAGTCTCACATCAACTAGGAAAATTAATGGACTATGGAGATGTCCATCAATTTATATCAATGTGACTGAGTAAGTACTGCCATGTAACGGATGCACTAGAGCAATAAGTGTATGAAAGCTCAAAAGAAAACTAAGTGGGTGTGCATCCAACTTGCTTGATCATGAAGACCTAGGGCATTTGAGGAAGCCCATTGTTGGAATATACAAGCAAAGTTCTATAATGAAAAATTCCCACTAGTCATATATGAAATTGTCAAAATAGGAGACTCTCTATCATGAAGAACATGGTGCTACTTTGAAGCACAAGTGTGGAAAAAGATAGTAACATCGTCCCTTCTCTCTTTTTCTCTCATTTTTTAGATTCCTCTTATTTTGGAGACTTTTTTCTATTTTTTATTCTCTCTTTTTTGGGATCTTTGGACTCTTTTATTATTTGAGCTCTTTGGCCTCTTTTATTTATAACCTCACATGGGATAATGTTCTAATACTGATGATCATCACACTTTTATTTACTTACAACTCAAAATTACAAATCAAGGTGACTCAAACTCATAATGACGGAACGGTGGAGTTACATGGCAATATATCTCGAAATGGCTATGAAAATGCCATAATAGTAGGTATGGTGGCTGTTTTGAGGAATGATAATAGGTGGGTTTAATGCATCGGCGAGAGTTGCGCGGTACTAGAGTGGCTAGCAAGGTAGAAGGGTGAGAGTGCGCATGATCCATGGACTCAACATTAGTCATAAAGAACTCACATACTTATTGCAAAAAGTTTATTAGCCCTCGAAGCAAAGTACTACTATGCATGCTCCTAAGGGGGAGGTCGGTAGGAGTTAACCATCGCGCGCTCCCGACTTTCACGCAAAGGAAGACAATCAAGAATAAATCGCGCTCCAACTTCATCACATAACTAGAAGACCATACATGCGTGCTACGGGAATCACAAACCTTAACACAATTATTTCTTTAACTACACAATTCACTACTAGCATGACTCTAATTTCAACATCTTCATATCTCAAACAATTGCAAGGAATCAAACTTCTCATATATTCAATGCTCTTATGAAAGTTTTTATTATATCCCCTTTGGATGCAAATCATATTAGGACTAAATTCATAACCCAATAAAATTACCATGTTGTTATTAGACTCTCAAAATAATATAAGTGAAGCATGAGAGTTCATAAATTTCTTCAAAATAACATCACCGTCATGCTCAAAAAGAAATAAGTTAAGCACTAGAGTAACTACCCTAGCTCAGAAGATATAAGTGAAGCACATAGAGTATTCTAATAAATTCACGATTAATGCGTGTCCCTCTCAAAAGGTGTGTACAACAAGGCTGATTGTGGCAAGCTAAAAAGCAAAGACTCAAATAACACAAGATGCTCCAAGCAAAACACATACCATGTGGTGAATAAAAATATAGCCTTAGGTAAATTTACCGATGGATTGAAGACAAAAGACGGGATGCCATCCGGGGCATCCCCAAGCTTAGATGATTGGTTGTCCTTGAATATTACCTTGGGGTTCCTTGGGCATCCCCAAGCTTAGGCTCTTGCCACTCCTTATTCCACAGTCCATCAAATCTTTACCCAAAACTTGAAAACTTCACAACACAAAACTCAACGTAAAACCTATGAGATCCGTTAGTAAAATAATTTCAATGCCTACTTGTGGGTACTGTTGTGAACCCATTCTTATTTTATATTGGTGTTATATATACTATATTCCAACTTTTCCATGGTTCATACCCCCCAATACTAGCCATAGATGCATCCAAATAAGCAAACAACACAATGAAAACAGAATCTGTCAAAAACAGAATAATCTGTAAAGATGCGAATTAAGGTGCAACATCTGTATCTCTAAAAATTCTAAAAAATAGTACAACATGGGAATTTGTATATCCGAAATGTGTAAAACAAATCAGAGTTTTTTGAGTTCTAGCTATCATTAAAAATTCTGACACTGGACGCAAAAGTTTCTGTTTTCCAGAAAACCAATCTACTTTCTTCCAAATCATCCCAAAGGTCTTACTTGGCACAAACACTAAATTAAAACATGAAAACTCATCTAACTGGAGGCTAGATGATAAATTTACTCAAGAAGAGCAAGAAAGAGATTAAAAATAAAATAAAATTGGATTGTCTCCTAACAAGTGCTATTGTTTAACGCCCCTAGGTAGGCAAAAGGCAACGATCCAGGTATTGTCATCTTTGGTATTCATCCCATAAGTAGCCCTCATAATAGATTCATATGGTAATTTATTTTTCTTTCCTGGAAAATGTTCCATGCCCTTCCTTAATGGAAATTGAAATGTAATGTTTCCTTATTTCATATCTATAATTGCACCAATCGTTCTAAGGAAAGGTCTACATAGAATAATAGGGCATGTTGGATTGCAATCTATATCAAGAACAATAAAATCAGTGGGCACATAATTCCTATTTGCAACGATAAGAACATCGCTAATCCTTCCCATATGTTTTTTATAGTGGAATTCGGTAGATGCAAGTTTAAAGAACAATCATCAAGTTTATGGAAACCTAGCACATCACATAAAGTTTTTGGAATTTTTGAAACGTAGCACCCAAATCACACAAAGCATTGCATTCACAATCTTTTATCTTGATTTTAATAGTAGGTTCCCAATCATCATAAATCTTTCTACGGATTAAAACTTCCAACTCAAGTTTTTCTTCAAAAGATTTCATCATAGCGTCAACAATATGTTTCGTAAAAGCCTTATTTTGATTATAAGCATGAGACGAATTTAACATGGATTGCAACAAGGAGATAAGATATAACAAAGAGCAACTATCATAATTAAATTTCTTTAAATCCAAAATGGTGGGTTCATTCCTAGCTAAAGGTTTGACCTCTCCAGTCACACTTTTATCACTTTTTCACTAAGATCATTATTCTCCAAATTATTGAGACGCCTTTTATCTAAAGTTGACTCATCTCCAGTCCCTTTTTCAATATCTATATTAGCAAACAAATATTCAATAGGAGTCAAACCAAGCATCTTAAGATCTTCATCATTGTTATCACATAAACTAGAAGAACGTGTCTTTTCTTGCAATTCTCTTTTAGCACGCAACCTAGCCATTCTTTCTTTGCACTCATTAATAGAAATTTGCATAACTTTCAGAGATTCATTAATATCATGCTTTGGTGGCACAGATCTAATTTTCAAAGAATCAATCTCACGAGAGATTCTATCAACGTTTCTAGCCAAATCATCGATCTTGAGCAATTTTTCTTCTACCATAGCATTGAAAACCTTTTGGGAATTTATAAATTACTTAATTGTACTCTCAAGATTATAAGGTATTTTATTATAAATTCCATAAGAATTTTTGTACAAATTACCATAATTATTAGAGGAATTGTTAGGGAATGGTCTAGGGTTGAAATTACCTCTATACGCGTTATTACCAAAATTGTTCCTACAAAAAAGTTCGCATCCATAGATTCATTATTATTATCAAGCAAAGTAAACAAAGGCATATAATTAGGATCTATATAAGAAACTTTACTAGCAATTAATTTCATAAGATCATCCATATTTCCACTCAAATAATTAGTTTCTTCAATTGCATGCACTTTTTTACTAGTAGATGATCTTTCGGTATGCCATTGAGAATAATTTACCATGATATTATCTAGGAGTTTAGTAGCTTTTCCTAATGTGATTTCCATAAAAATACCCCCTGTGGCCGAATCCAAAAGATCTCTAGATGCAAAATTCAATCCGACATAAAAAAAGGTATGATCATCCATAAACTTAAACCATGGGTAGGGCAATTTCTTATCATTAATTTCATCATTTCCCAAGATTATCCAACATGCTCATGATCTAGTTGTTTAAAATTCATTATATCATTCCTAAGAGAGATGATCTTAGCGGGTGGAAAATACTTGGAAATAAAGGCATCTTTACACTTATTCCATGAATCAATACTATTTTTAGGCAAAGATGAAAACCAAGTTTTCGCACTATCACATAGAGAGAACGGAAATAGCTTGAATTTAATTATATCATTATCCACATCTATTTTATTTTGCATAGCACACAACTCACAAAAAGTATTTAGATGGGATGCAACATCTTCATTAGGACTACCGAAAAATTATTCCTTCATAACAAGATTCAACAAAGCGATATTTATTTCATAGGATTCCGCACTAGTGGCGGGAGCAATTGGGGTACTAATAAATCATTATTATTAGTATTGGAAAAATCACATAACTTAGTATTCTCTGGATTCATTGTGACAAAGCAAGCGATCTAGCACACAAGCAAACAAAAAGACGAACGGAAAAAGGGCGAATAAAAAGGCAAATATTTTTATGTTTTTTAGAAAACATTTTAGAAGTGGGGAGATGAAAACAAGAGGCAAATGGAAAATAATGTAAGTGCAAGATATGAGAGTTTATGACAAGTACTTGGTAGGCTTGATGTAGAACCTCCCCGGCAATGGCACCGGAAATTCTTCCTGCTACTTCTTGAGCTTGCATTGATTTTCTCCATGAAGAGGAAAGGGTGATGTAGAAAACTAGAGATAAGTATTTCCCTCAGTTGAGAACCAAGGTATCAGTCCAGTAGGAGGCACAAGCAAGTCTCCAATCTATGCACCTGCACAAACTAACAAACACTTGCACACAACGCGGAAAAGGGGTTGTCAAACCATTCACGGTCACGAACTAGAGTGAGATCTGATAGAGATAGATTTAAAACTAAAGTAAAA
>LR738713.1:339962092-339985824 GCA_902687465.1 Secale cereale
GAGAGATGATCTTAGCGGGTGGAAAATACTTGGAAATAAAGGCATCTTTACACTTATTCCATGAATCAATACTATTTTTAGGCAAAGATGAAAACCAAGTTTTCGCACTATCACATAGAGAGAACGGAAATAGCTTGAATTTAATAATATCATTATCCACATCTATTTTATTTTGCATAGCACACAACTCACAATAAGTATTTAGATGGGATGCAACATCTTCATTAGGACTACCGAAAAATTATTCCTTCATAACAAGATTCAACAAAGCGATATTTATTTCATAGGATTCCGCACTAGTGGCGGGAGCAATTGGGGTACTAATAAATCATTATTATTAGTATTGGAAAAAACACATAACTTAGTATTCTCTGGATTCATTGTGACAAAGCAAGCGATCTAGCACACAAGCAAACAAAAAGACGAACGGAAAAAGGGCGAATAAAAAGGCAAATATTTTTATGTTTTTTAGAAAACATTTTAGAAGTGGGGAGATGAAAACAAGAGGCAAATGGAAAATAATGTAAGTGCAAGATATGAGAGTTTATGACAAGTACTTGGTAGGCTTGATGTAGAACCTCCCCGGCAATGGCACCGGAAATTCTTCCTGCTACTTCTTGAGCTTGCATTGATTTTCTCCATGAAGAGGAAAGGGTGATGTAGAAAAGTAGAGATAAGTATTTCCCTCAGTTGAGAACCAAGGTATCAGTCCAGTAGGAGGCACAAGCAAGTCTCCAATCTATGCACCTGCACAAACTAACAAACACTTGCACACAACGCGGAAAAGGGGTTGTCAAACCATTCACGGTCACGAACTAGAGTGAGATCTGATAGAGATAGATTTAAAACTAAAGTAAAAAAGCTAAATAAATTAAACACAAAATAATTGCAGCAAGATATTTTTGGGTTTTTGGTTTTATAGATCTGAAAATATAAGATGGAAAATTGACCCGGGGGCCATAGTTTTCACTAGAGGCTTCTCTCTCGAGCAATTGATAGAAAAGCGCAAAGTTATGACGATATCTAAGGCAATGATCATGAATATAGGTATCACGTCTGTGACAAGTAGACCGGCTCTTGCCTGCATCTACTACTATTACTTCACTCATCGACCGCTATCTAGTATGCGTCTAGAGTATTAAGTTAACAGCAGAGTAATGCCTTAAGCAATATGACATGATGTAGAGGGATAAACCCATGCAATATGATATAAAACACATCTTCTTACCCTTAATGACAACAATACAATACGTACCTCGCTACCCTTTCTGTCACTGGGTGAGGACACCGCAATATTGAACCCATCACAAAGCACCTCTCCCATTGCAAGAAAAAACAATATAGTTGCCCAAACTAAATCGATAAATCAAAGAGAAATACAAAGCTATTATAATCATGCATAAAAGAGTTCAGAGAAGACTCAAATAATATTCATAGATAATCGGATCACCAATCACAATTCATTGGATCTCGACAAACACACCGCAAAATAAGATTACATCGAATAGATCTCCAAGAGCATCGAGGAGAACATTGTATTGAAGATTAGAGTGCGAGAAGAAGCCATCTAGCTACTAGCTATGGACCCGTAGGTCTGTAGTAAACTATTCACACATCATCGAAGGGGCGGCAAGGTTGATGTAGATTCCCTCCGTGATCGAATCCCCCTCCGATAGAGTACCGGAAAAGGCCTCCAGATGGTATCTAACGGGAACGGAGACCTGTGGCAGTGGAAAAGTATTTTCGTTTGTTGTTTTAGGGTTTTGGGAATATTTGAGAGTATATAGGCCAAGGAACGGGGGCAAGGGGTTCTCGAGGGGGGCACAAGCCCTCGGGGGCGTGCCCCCCTGGCTTGTCGCCGCCTCGGGGATCTTCGAACTTGGACTCCAAGTCCTCTGGATGTCTTTTGGTCCAACAAAAATCATCACGGAAGTTTTGTTCCATTTGGACTCCATTTTTTATATTCCTTTTCTGCAAAGCTCAAAAACAAGGAAAAACGGAAACTGGCACTGGGCTCTAGGTTAATAAGTTAGTCCCTAAAATAATACAGAAAATACCATATTCATGCATATAAAACATCCAAAGTTGATAATATAATAGCATGGAACAATAAAAAATTATTGATACGTTGGATACGTATCAACCTCTATCCAGCATGCATCTAGATTATTAAGTTCATAAAGAACGGAGTAATGCCTTAAGCAAGATGACATGATGTAGCCAAAGTAAACTCAATCAATATAAATAAACCCCATCTTTTATCCGTATTGGTAACAATAAAAATACGTGTCTTTTCCCTTTCTGCCACTGGGATATAGAGCACCGCAAGATTGAACCCATCACAAAGCACCTCTCTCATTGCAAGATAAATCAATCTAGTTGGCCAAACCAAACGGGTAGATTAGAGAGAAATATAAAGGTATAACAATAATGCATAAAAGAGTTCAAAGAACACTAAAATAATGTTCATACATAATCTGATCATAAACACACAATTCATCGGATCTCAGCAAACACACCGTAAAAGAAGATTACATCAAATATACCTCCAAGAACATCGAGGAGAACATTGTATCAAAGATAAAAGAAAGAGAAAGAGCCATCTATCTACTAGATATGGACTCGTAGGTCTATGGTGAACTACTCACACATCATCGTAAGTGCGGCAAGGTTGATGTAGAAGCCTCCGTGGCGGATTTCCCCTCTGGTAGAGTACCAAATAATGCCTCCAGATTGGATCATGCAAGAACAGAAACTTGCGGCAGCCAAAAAAGTATTTGGGTGCCTCTCAGTTGGCTTCCCAATTTTAGATAATTTATACTGTTGGAATTAGGTCAAAAGGAGGAACCAAGGGCCCACAAGGCACATGGGGGCGCCTACCCCCTAGGCACGCCCATGTGCCTTGTGACCTACCCCTTCACCTTCTGCCTCCTCCCGAAGCTTCTAGGGTCTCTTATGTCCAGAAAAAAAATCCTCAAAAATTTTCGTGGTATTTGGACTTCGTTTGGTATACAATACCTGGAAAACCAAAAACAGGCAAAAAAAACAACAACTCGCACTTCGCACTAAGTTAATAGGCTAGTCCAAAAAATGATATAATATTGCATAGAAAACATTCAAGATTGATACTATAATAGCATGGAACAATCAAAAATTATAAATACGTTGGAGATGTATCAAGCATCCCAAGCTTAATTCCCGCTCATCCTAAAGTAGGTAAATGATAAAAACAGAATTCTTGATGTGGAATGTTACCTAGCATGTTTCATCATGTAATATTTATTTTATGGCATGAATATTTAGATCCTAATGATTCAAAGCAACAGTCTATAACTTGACATAAAGTTATCAATACTTAGGCATACCAACAAACAATCATGTCTTTCAAAATATCAACGCTAAAGAACGATATCCCTACAAAAGCATATAGCCTTGTCATGCTCCATCTTCTTAACACAAAGTATAAATCATGCACTACTGTTACATTCATTTTGCATCATGTTTCCCAATTAATATTTATTGCATTATGGACTGTTATTTCACTTTATAATACAATTCTTATGCCTATTCTCTCTTATTTCGCAAGTTTCACATAAAGAGGGAGATTGCCGGCAGCAGGAATTCTGGACCAGAAAGGGCTATATCGGAGACACCTTTTCTGCACAACTCCAAATCACATGAAAGTTGATGGAGAATTATTTTGGAATATATAAAAATATTGGCGAAAGAATCAACAAAAGGAGGGCCACCAGGCAGCCACAAGCATGTGGGGCACCCCCTAGGGCGCGCCCCCTGAGCTTGTGGGGTCCCTAGCAGGCCTCCGAACCACATCTTCTTCTATATGATGCCATTTGACCTAGAAAAAAAAATCAAAAGAAAGGTTTTTGGATAATGCGATGCCGTGTCGAGGCAGAACCTGTGCAGGAGCACTTTTGCTCTCTGGAGGAGCTATTCTGTCAGGGAAACTTCCCTCCGGGAGGGGGAAATTGAAGCCATCATCATCACCAACTGTCGGTGTACTAAGATAGGGGTACCTTAGTACCCCAACTTGTGCACGGGCAGTAGCAGCTTCCCGCGGCAGGGTCTACCACGTGCTTGCCGGAAACCTCTCTGGTCCTTATTAAGCCATTCAAAAACAAAGTATACAAGACAGAAGATCAAGGCCCCGGCAAGTGGAGCTTCCCGGGAAGGCCGTCCCAGGCTAAAGACTACGCCATTGACGCAAGGCCCTGGCAAGAGGAGCTTGCCGGGAAGACCAGAAGACTGTATCTAGAAGACATGCCTCGGCGCAGCATGCGCCCCGGCAAGACCCGGGAAGCGACAAGCTTCCCAGCCCGACAAGATCAAGACCCCGGCAAGGTGCTTGCCGGGGGAAGTTTGCACTGTGTGCCCGCGCTCCAGCTCATCAACCCACGCGTCGCCCTGGGGCCCTTCCGGGGACGCGTGGCGGATGGCTGTGCAGCCTGGGGGACACGGTGGCACTCCACGGTGACGAGGCTATCGCCGTGGTGAACGGAGACGCAAAGGCGGGCGCTTTTGGGGTCGACGGCGACGGGCATTTAATGTTCTTGTCCCCCACTGTCAAAGTAGGTGATGACCACTGTTCATCCACTGTTCATCCACTGTTCCCGCACTGTTACAACTACCACCAAAGTTACATTTTTACCCCTTTCTCCTACGTTGACACCTGTCGGTGACCCCTTGAACTATAAAAGGAGGCCCATGCACAACGTAGAAAGGGTTCGAAACCTAGATCGCTCACTCGCTCGGTGTAGCTAGTTCTTCAAGCTCCCGAGCTCACAAACTCAATACAAACCAAGGCAGGAGTAGGGTTTTACGCGTCCGCGCGGCCCGAACCTGGGTAAACTGCCCGCGTGCTCTCCTCGATCTGCTCTTTGTGCTCCCTCCGCTCCCTCACCGCAACGACAAGGGGCTCCGGTCGCATAGGTGTTCGTGGTGGACAGTTTCCCCCGACATCTTTGGCGCGCCAGGTAGGGGGCGTCGAGGTTGTGCAAACCTGATCCGGCGTTCACGCGGGCGCATTCTTCATCAACCTCTCCAACTTCATCAGCAACAGCAACATGGCACCGAGGAAGAAGGCTTCGGAGGTCGCAGGCCCGTCTGCGTCTGTTCCACCGCCACCAGAACCAACGGTGGGGGGAGGAGACGCCGGCGGAAGGGTGGTCGCCGGCGAGGAAACTCGCGGCACCACCAAATCCAAGGACAAGACGGACGACCGAGCCTCGGTGTCCGTAGATGCGCCACGTCCATCGCAGCAGACGACAACCCAGTAGCGCCGTGGTACAGGAGGTACCATCCGCTTGCTGGGACAAGGGCAAACTGGAGGTTCGCGGGACGCTCCGGGCCATCGCCCTGGCACAAGCAAGGCGCGGTCGCCGGGGCGGGACCCTGCTCCTTCTAACCATGTTAGGAGTCCGAGCATATCCCGCTCCTCGCACCGCTCGCCCCCGCTCCCCTCCTCTCCAGCAGAAGCGCTCGCAAGAGCGCAACTGCTCCTCGATTTCCCTCCAGTGGCAGACAAGGCCGAAGACTGGAGGGCAACCATCCAGAGCCTGATCGCCTTCGCCAATAACGACACGCCGCAACAGCCAGCGACCTCGCGGCCACGGCAAGTCGAGAAGACGAAGGCCGACGGCGACAAGACCGCCGGGGGTGCAACTACGGTGCACTCCCCGCCGCGGAAGCAGAAGACACCTCCCCGCCGGATTAACGTCGACGACGACTCCACGGCGTCATCGGACCCGCGGGCCCGTCGGGACCAGCGCCAGGTCCTCGACGATCGGCGACAAGAAGATGCTCGAACGACGATCGAGCGCCGCCGAGAAGCCCGGCGACAATCAGATCAGCGAGCTGGGGCCGCTGTCGATACGCACGCGTCCGGTGAACCAGGCGACTTGCCATACGCGGCAGGTTGCCCTGCGTTTACCCGTGAGCTGCGGCGCGTCCAGTGGCCCAGCATGAAGAACTTCAAGCCCGACGTACCAGAGAAGTACGACGGCAAGACGCACCCCTCGGAATTCCTCAGCATTTACACCATCGCGGTGCAGGCTGCCGGGGGGCGCGACGAGAAGATACTAGCGAACTACTTCCCGCTGGTGCTTAAGCCGAACGTTCGTTCTTGGCTTATGCACTTGCCGGAAGGCTCCATTTCTTCTTGGGCAGATCTTTGCCACCAGTTTGTCGGCGCCTTCACGGGCGGCCACAAACCCCACGGCCAGGAGAGCGATCTCCACATCTTGGCCCAGAAGGAAGGAGAACCTCTGCGCAAGTACATCCAGCGATTCAGCCGCGTGCAGCACAACATCCCCGACGTCCACCCTGCCGCGGTTATCAGCGCGTTCCATCAGAACGTGCGTAACCGCCGCATGCGTGAGGAGATGGCCATGACCAAGATATGGGATGTCAGCAAGCTCTATGCTCTGGCTGACAAGTGCGCGCGCGCCGAAGAGGGGAGGAGACTCCCCAGAGAGGATGCTGGCGCAGGAGGAAGCGACAGCGAGGATGCCGCCCCGGCAAAGAAGAGCCGGCGGCGGAACAATAGGAAGAAGAAGAGCAAGGAAGTGCTTGCCGTCGAGAAGTCTGGCAAGGAGGCTCCCGCCAAGCAAACACAGGCTGGCGGCTCCGGCAAGGAGCCTGCCCCTGTAGCGGCAGCTGACAAGCAGGACGGCTCCGACAAGCAATATTGCAAGATCCACCGCACCAAGGGCCACGACCTCTCCAACTGCAAACGCGTCGAGTACCTCGTCGAGCAGCAGAAGGCTGAGTACGAGCGGCGCGACAAGGAGAAGGCCCAAGGTGGCGGAGGAGAGCCCAGCAAGAAGCGGCCATTTAATGGCCGGGGAGGACGTCGCGGCAAGGCCAAGCAGCGGTAAGGTGATCGACCTCCCCGGGGCCGCGACAAGGACGAAGAAGACGATGACGATG
This sequence comes from Secale cereale, assembly GCA_902687465.1. NCBI lineage: Eukaryota > Viridiplantae > Streptophyta > Magnoliopsida > Poales > Poaceae > Secale > Secale cereale. Next base: position 339,969,038 of record LR738713.1, read on the forward strand.
ACATGGAGGAAGATGATAACAGCGAGCAGGAGATCAAGAAGGCCACGGAAGTCCTGTGCATCGACGGCGGCGCCTCTCTGCATACTTCCCACCGCCAACTCAAGCAGTGGGTGCGAGAAGTAAATGTAGCTGAGCCGCCCGTGGAGTCGCGCAGGCTCCTCAAATGGTCCAGCACGCCCATCATTTTTGATCTTGAGGATCACCCTGACCGCACCACTGCGGTCGGATGCTTGCCGATGTTGGTCTCACCAACCATCCGCAACCTCAAGGTCACCAAAATGTTGGTTGACGGCGGGGCCGGCCTAAACTTGATCTCCTCTGCTGTGATCAAGAAACTCCAAATCCCAGATGGCGAGCTCGAAGAGACCGGTTCGTTCCAAGGAATAAACCCGGGGAGGTGCAAGCCCAAGGGGAAGATAACTCTGCCAGTGACCTTTGGCGGGGAGCTGAACTTCAGGACGGAGAGGATAACCTTCGATGTTGCCGATATCCCATTGCCATACAATGGGATACTTGGACGTCCTGCCCTCGCCAAGTTCATGGCAGCTTCCCACTACGCCTACAACGTGCTCAAGATGCCGGGGCCGATAAGCGTCATCTCTGTCCATGGCGACAAGAAGGACGCGCTTATCTGCGCCGACAAGATCTACCGGGATGCAGCAGCCGCAGCGGAGAGCAGCACACTTGCCGCTGAAGCTCCCGGGGGGAAGAAGACCAAGACCAAGTCCGGCAAGCACTCTGGGGCCCACTCCGGCAACCGCACCTCTTCGGAGTGCTGCGCTGCCGTCGAGGACGTTCCATCGAGCTCCACAGGCAAGTGCAAGAAAGGGATGGCCGCTCCACCGGCAACCAAGAAGGTGTCCGCCAAGGAGGACGGCACTGGTGGTACTTTCACCATCAGTGCTACGCTCGACAGCAAATAGGAAAGCGCGCTCGTTGCCTTCCTGCGGGCGAATGTTGATGTGTTTGCCTGGCAACCATCTGACATCCCCGGTGTTCCCAGGAAGGTAATTGAGCACAAGCTTGCTGTTTGTCCTCATGCGCGGCCCGTCAAGCAGAAGGTCAGGAAGCAAGCCGTGGAGCGCCAAGAATTCATTGCCGAAGAAATCAAGAAGCTAGAAGCAGCGGGCCTGGTTAGAGGCGTGATCCATCCGACGTGGTTAGCAAACCCAGTTGTCGTGCGTAAGGCTAACGGGAAGTGGAGACTGTGTATAGACTTCACCGATGTGAATAAAGCATGTCCCAAGGATCCATTTCCCTTGCCACGCATTGACCAGATTGTTGACTCCACTGCTGGATGTGAGTTGCTCTCCTTTCTTGATGCATATTCAGGCTACCACCAGATCTTTATGGCCAAGGAAGATGAAGAGAAGACTGCATTCATTACTCCATGTGGCACATATTGCTTCATTCGCATGCCTTTCGGATTGAAGAATGCAGGCTCAACATTTGCAAGGGTGGTGCACACTGCTTTTGAGCCACAGATCCACAGAAATGTAGAAGCTTACATGGATGACATAGTGGTGAAGAGCAAGAGCAAGGATACCCTGATCCAAGATTTGGAAGAAACTTTTGCAAATCTGCGCAAGATTCAACTCAAGTTGAACCCCGAGAAGTGCGTCTTTGGAGTCCCCTCCGGCAAGCTTCTCGGGTTCTTTGTGTCTCAGAGGGGGATTGAAGCTAATCCCGACAAGATTAAAGCCATCGAGCAGATCGAAGCCCCGAAGCGCGTCAAGGACGTAAGGAGACTTGCAGGTTGTGTGGCTGCCCTCAGTAGGTTCATTTCAAAGTCTGCAGAACGCGCCCTGCCTTTCTTCAAAATTTTGAAGAAGGCAAGTCCTATGAAATGGACTCCGGAAGCGGAGGCAGCACTGCAAGACTTGAAAGGATACCTATCCTCCACTCCAATACTTGTCGCACCTAGGCCACAAGAGAAGTTGCTGCTATACCTAGCAGCAACCAATCAAGTGGTTAGTGCTGCGTTAGTAGCGGAGAGGGAGGCCGATGAGGAGTCTACACCACCGACAAGCGAATCCAGCGACAAGCAGGGGCTGCTCCGACAAGCTCTGGCCCCGACAAGGACAACTCTGCGCAGGAGCAAGGAGAGATGCGGAAGAAGATGGTGCAGCGCCCGGTGTATTTTGTGAGTTCCCTCTTGCAGGGGGCTAGATCAAGATATTCCGGAGTGCAGAAGCTGGTTTTCGGTCTCCTCATGGCCTCGAGAAAGCTGCGCCATTACTTCCAAGCACACGAGATAACAGTGGTCACTCGCTTTCCGTTGAAGAGGATATTGCAGAATCCAGAAACAACAGGCATGATCGTCGAGTGGGCACTGGAACTGTCGAGCTTTGGTCTCAAGTTTGAAAGTACTTCAACTATACAGAGCAGAGCTTTGGCAGAATTTATAGCTGAATGGACCCCAACGCCAGATGAAGAAGTTCCAGAGACAAGCGTCCCCGTACAAGAAGCGACAAGCGAATGGGTAATGTACTTTGATGGTGCCTTCTCGCTGCAAGGCGCTGGAGCCGGTGTGGTACTCATAGCACCCACCGGAGAACACCTCAAGTATGTTATCCAGATGCACTTTCCCAGGGAACAAGCGACAAATAACACTGCAGAGTATGAGGGCCGGCTTGCCGGCCTCAGAATTGCAGCTGAACTCGGGATTAGGAAGCTAATTGTGCGGGGAGATTCTCAGTTGGTGGTCCGACAAGTCAATAAGAGTTACCAGAGCCCTTTGATGGAAGCTTATGTAGATGAAGTGAGGAAGCTTGAAGAACACTTTGAAGGTCTGCAAATGGAGCACGTCCCGAGAGCTCAGAATGATATAGCAGATGGCCTTTCAAAGTGTGCTGCAATGAAGTTACCTGTGGAACCAGGGACCTTCCTGCTCAAGCTGACTCAGCCATCCGTTACACCATCAATTGGGCAGCCCAAGAAGAGAAAGTTGGTCTCCGGCGACTACTTGCCGGCGGATCTCCCCGAGGCCGCCGCCAAGGTCCCCAAGATCAACTACCAGAACGCTGAGGAACAGTTTGCTCCTGCGGACCCAAGGGTCTGTACAGTTCAAGCAATCGTTCCCGACAAGCCTCGCCCCGGCGAGCTTGCCGGGGGACCATCAGCTCCGGCAGAACCAGAGGTTCTTGCCGTAGAAGCTGGGGTTCCCGCAGCGGCCCTCATGCCTTTAGTCCTTGCCGTCGAGCCTCGGGCTCCGGCATGGGCACAGCAGATCGTCCGTTTTTTGCAAACTGGAGAACTTCCCGACGACCCAGCAGAGATAGAGAAAATAACCAGGCAGTCAAGTATGTACCAGTTGGTGGACAACGAGTTGTACAGAAGAAGACTCAATGGTGTCAGGTTGAAGTGCATTTCCAGAGAAGATGGACAGAAGCTGTTGGCAGAGATACATGGAGGCATATGTGGCCACCACATTGGCGCAAGGGCACTTGCCGGGAAGGCGTTCCGGCAAGGGTTCTTCTGGCCAGAAGCCCTCCAAGATGCAACTGCACAAGTAACCAAGTGTGAAGCGTGCCAGTTCCATGCCAAACAAATTCATCAGCCAGCTCAAGCTCTCCAGACGATCCCTTTGTCCTGGCCCTTCTCGGTCTGGGGGCTCGATATCCTCGGCCCTTTCCCCCGTGCTGTCGGGGGCTTTGAGTACTTGTACGTTGCAATCGACAAGTTCACAAAGTGGCCGGAAGTGGAACCGGTGAGAAAGGTGACAGCACAGTCAGCGGTCAGGTTCTTCAGGTCGATTGTTTGCCGTTTCGGAATCCCTAACAGGATCATCACCGACAACGGTACACAATTTACAAGTCGCACCTTCATGCAATACGTCCAAGACCTTGGCGCCAAGGTCTGCTTCGCTTCTGTTGCTCACCCGAGGAGCAACGGTCAAGCGGAGAGGGCAAATGCTGAAGTGCTGCGCGGACTCAAGACAAGGACCTTTGACAAGCTGCGCAAGTGCGGAAGAAACTGGATAGAGGAGTTACCGGCGGCTCTTTGGTCAATCAGAACGACACCAAGTCGAGCCACCGGACAGACACCCTTTGCTCTTGTCTATGGAGCAGAGGCAGTTCTCCCCACGGAACTCGTATACGGATCTCCTCGGGTGCTCGCTTATGATGAGCTTGAGCAAGAGCAACTGCGACAAGCTGACGCATTGCTCCTCGAGGAGGAACGTCTCCAGGCTGCTGTGCGAGCTGCTCGATACCAGCAAGCCTTGCGTCGCTATCATAGCCGCAAGGTTAAGGCCAGGAGTCTCGAGGAAGTCGACCTTGTTCTTCGGCGCGTTCAGTCCGCCAAGAACTCCAACAAGTTGACTACGAAGTGGGAAGGCCCTTATCGGGTGAGACAAGTAACAAGGCCCGGCGCTGTCCGCCTTGAGACCGAAGAAGGCTTACCGGTGAGCAACTCCTGGAACATAGAGCATCTTCGCAAGTTTCACCCATAAGGCGTAGTTGCCGCGATCCGTTCCGGCAACCACCTTTTGTACAAGCCTTGCCGCTGTTGCATGTAACCCTTTGTACAAAGCCGGGCGCAGATCCCGTGCATCAGTAAAGCTTTTGTGTTTTGCACCATTTGCCTTTTCCATGATTTTCTTCGCTATTTGCATGCATTATTTGGCATCATGTGCAACACACATACCCGGTAAGCATTAGTGCGCCGAAAGGCCCTATACTTGTTTTCCCTCCTCTTTTTCTTTCCCTCTTAAGCAGAAGGAATGTTCCTCGCGCACAAGTTTGCCGGGGGGAAGGAGATGGAGGATGAACCAAGTGCTGTTCAAGAAAGAGAATCCTTGTTGGGGAAGCAAGCAATATACGAAAGCTAAGTTGCCAGAGTTTGAGCAGTTCAAATTTTTAAATTTTAGTTATCTTCCTTGAACAACCACGCTTTGTATGGAAAACTTGTGCGCGGAGGAACCTACCCATGGCTAGCCGCACCCTTATCTTGGTTTCGAGTACGCTCAACGACTTAAGTGAGCTGCGACAAGAGTCGCGCCCTTGCTTCGTTTTCGAGTTCGCTCATCAAGCTAAGTGCGTCGCGACTAGCTGCGGCAAGGTTACTTGCCGGTAAGACCTTGGCCAGCAGGCTGCTCAGAGTCCAGCACTCAGCGCTCGCGGCAAAGGCCCCTTGCCGGCAAGTCCCCTAGAAGCGTAGGGTTAAAAGAATACAAAGTAAAGGACCAAAACAAGGGAGATAACGCTGCATCGATTGCTCAAAATAAGATAATATATTACAGGGGATAACTTGTCGCAATCACTAATTAATTCATGTCCATGGCACACTTTGCAGCAGCAAAGGAAACAGAAAGAAAAAGGCCTAGTCTACGCGATCGCCTTCACGCCTGGAGATCTTGTTCACCTTGGCGATGATGTGGGCGACCTGTGCCTTCAAGGCCTCTTGATCCGCGTCGGTCGGCAAGCTGCGGAGAACGTTGACAAGATTTATACCAGGATTGCGGTAAACAATCTTGGTCAAGACACGCTCCAGGGTCCCCGCGCAGAGTTGGCACGACTCCTCGGCCAGCTGCGCGGGGAGCTTCTGCTGCAGACGTACGAGCGCCGGCGCGATCCCCCTGAAGAAAAGACTGAGCTTGGCGCTGTGGGGGAGGTTTGGATCCGGAGATTATATGAGATGCTCAACCCTCAGCGCCATCAGCTCCTTGTCGATGTTGCCGGCAGAAGCCACCAGATCTTCAGTCCATACCTCGACGGTCCGGCGAAAGTTATCAGCTGAAGTGGCGGCGCTCTCCACCAGGCCTCGCTCCTTGTGGAGCTCGTCCTTCAGCTTGGTTTCGCGGTCCCGGGCGGCGTCGAGTGAATCTTTCAGCGTAGAGACTTTCAGCTCCAGATCTGCAATCGAATCCTTGGCGGCCTTGATCTCGTCACCCTGCTTGGAGAGGCGTACCTGGAGTTCCGAGTTGGTATGGGCGTCCTTCTCGCGCTCTATATTGAGCGCGGTGACCCTATCCGTGCTCGCCTTCAGGTACTCCTCCAGCTGCACCACCTTAGCTTCGAGGTCCTTCTTGGCGGTCTCTGCAGTGGCGGCAGCGGCCTTCCCTTCCTTCAGCTCTCCGCCAAGAGCCTGCTCCCGGGCGGTAAGGTCGTCCTCGTGAGAGTCGAGGTCGACCTTCCGCTGGTTGAGCGCTCCTTCTCGCTGGGATAGCGCTTCTCCGACGAGTCGCTGCTGCTCCTCGGCCTCAGCCTTCTCCAGGAGCCACTCTTGGTACTCTCCAGCAAGCCTCTCGCGCTCCTCCGCCACGTCGCGGAGGGCCGCCTGGTTGGCGGCGTGGAGCTCCGCGGCGCGTTTCTCCATATCTGCTGCGGCCTTGGCGGTGAGGGCTTCCCGAGACTCAAGTTTCGCCTGCCTGGCCCGGTAAAGGGCCAGGAGCCGGTGAAGCAGTTTCTCCTCCTCGGGCTCGTCGCTCCCGCCCGGCGCCTCGACGATCTTCAACCCCGCGGAGGCGAGGACCTCTCCATCAAAGGTCTCTCCCTCCCCGGGGGCTCGCGACAAGGATCCCCACGGCACCTGTATGAATACGCCGTTGGGGGCCTCAAGATAGAAGGTGGACTGCTCCTTCTCGGTGGAGGGGTCGGCGGCCGGCGCAGCGCTCGACGCTCCTGCCGCCTCCGGGCCGGCAGTGTGGCCGCCGTCCCCCTCCCCGGCCACGGCGTCTGCGGTCGGGGCAGTCTCCTCCGCGGCAGGCTCGTCGGCTCCTGCCATGTCTTCGACGACAGTGGCGTCGCCGGCGTCGCCTTGCGCGCCCTCCTCCTCGACGATGACCTCCGTCTCCATCTGCTCTGGGGGAGGAGGATCTAGAAGAAAAAGAAAAGAAAAAGTTCAAGCAAATATCCAAAAAAGACAAGTCCAAGAAGACGAGGTTGCAAGACTTACCTTCGCGGGCTTCGTCGACAACAGGCTCCCTCGCCGGGGAGCTCTCCCTTGGCGGGGTGGCCGCCCTCGCCGGGCTACTCGCCCTTGGCGGAGTACCCGCCCTTGGCGGAGCGCTCTCCCTCGCCGGGGAGTTCGCCCTTGGCAGGGATGGCGGGGCCTGCGGCTCCTCGGGAGTAGTCTCCGGGCGCTCCTGTGGTTGTGGCTCCACCTCTGCACAAGACAATCAAGACAGAGCAACAAGATGTTAATACAAGGCGAAAACCTCAGGCGCGCCCGACAAGCGGAAAGTTCAAGACCAGACTTACGCTGGGGGCTGCGCTGGGGGCTGCTCCTCGGAGCAGCGCTTGGGTCCGGCAAGCTCGTCGCTGGCGCGTCCCCTGTCGCCGCGACGGGCGAGTCGTCCTCGACCTCGACTATGGGAACCTTGGCCTTCTTCGCCACTCGCTGGGCCAGGGTCCTGAAATCAAAGCAGGGAGCAAGATCAGAATCATCAAAAGAAAGAATCAAGACAGAATTGAAGAAGCTACAGAATACAAGTGCTTACTCCTGTTCCTCGTCGTCGTCGTCGCTCAGGGCGGAGAAGTCGAACTCCACCTGAGGCGCTTCCGCGCGAGGAGCGGGAGGAGAAGGCTCCCTCGGGCGCTTGGCGGTCCCCGGGGCTGGGGGCTGCGAAGACCCAGCCTCTGTTGGCGCCGAGGCCCGGGGAGCAGGCGGAGCAGCCGCTCCGCTCTGAGAAGCTCCTCCTCCGCTTGGCGCTGGTACGCGGGGCGCCTCCGTCGCGGTTTGGCTCGCTCTGGTGGCGCGCGCCGCCTGGCGAGCGGGCTGCTGTCGGGGCGCCTGCGTCCTCGTCGCCGTAGCCGCCTTGCGGAGGCGCTTCGGCGGTGTTCGCTTGGGACTTGCCCGGGGCGGGGAGCTCTCCGAGGACGAGGAGATGTCATCGTCGAGCCCCAGAGATCCGCCGGTATCCTCGTCGGCTCCGACGTCCTCCTCATCCTCCTCCTCGGTGGGCTCGCTGGGCCCAGCACCCTGCCCCGCGGCCTTGCTCCTTCCGGCAGCTCCGCCCCCTCCGGCACCTCTGCTTCCTCCGGCAACCTCGCCTCTTGCCGCGGCCTCGCTCACCACTCCGGGGATCCCGGCATGCCTCAGAGAAGGGACCCCAGCGAGCTCGTTAGGCGGAAGTTTGAGAAGTCTCCGGATCTCTGCCTCCTCGGCCTGGCACGACGCGTCCTCGGCTTCTGCCTCGTCGACGGTGAACCCAAATTCTCCTACCGATGCGGTTGCGGCGGCCTCTTCTATCCGGGTAGCGATATAAGCTATCTCCCGATCCGTGGTGGCCCGGGTAAGACCCTTGATCTCATCGGTGTTCTTCGGCACCTCAACCAAGTTATCGAAGAAGCTCATAATGGCGTCCGGCGTGGGTACTATCCAGGTTGGGTCGACGCCATGTGAGTCACATGCGGGCATCATCGCCCGCAAGGCGTCCCGGGCGGTGCTGTTGCATAGAGGTACTACTCCCCGGGGAGATCTAAACCACTCCGGGTGAGCCGGGTCGTGCTTGAAAAGCTCCCGAAGCATCCCCTTCAGCTCCAGCGCCGTGAAGTTGTAATTCAGCCCCGGGCGCAACCTCATTACGTCCGCCGCATTGCCAAACTCCCATGCTGGCCTTTTCCTTTCCTGTAAAGGAGCAATGCGGCGGCGGAGATAGTCTGCTCCTACCTCTCCGATAGTCAACTTGGCTATCCGGAGACGAAGAATCCTGACAAGGGCAGCGTTGAGCTTGATGTCATGGGCGGCCAAATCACTCCAGTCCCTGCCGCGCACTATAGCAGTTGTGCGCGGCGCAGTGAAAGGCTGCGGCTCGTCCTCCACTATCCAGCACCAATCCGCGCGCCACTCCTCCCACTTGCCGCGGAGCTCTCCTTTCAGATAAGATTCCTTCTTGTTCAAGCGGAAGATCCAAGAGATCCCCCCGGAGAGGGGAGTGCCGGCCTCTACTCTAGGCATAAAGAAGTGCCTAAAGAGTGCTACGTTTGGATAGATCCCTATGTAGTTTTCGCACAGATGTGCGAAAACCGCCATCGTGAGGATGGCGTTAGGGGTGAAGTCTAAAAGATGGAGGTTGTAGGTGTTCAAGATGTCACAGAAAAATTCAGAGAATGGAGGACACAGGCCGCAGTGGAAGAAGGCAGCAAAGAAGAAATACCCGCTGGGGTACAGATCTCTGGCGGCGGCCGGGTAGACTCGGGTGCGGGGATGCGCCTTGGTCTTCTTGGCCCAGAACAGATAGTACTTGTTCCAGAGCTCCCGCGCGTTGAGCCTTGGCGCGAAGACGACATTCCTCTTCCGCAGGAGAGCAAGCTTCGCCGCCTGCTCGGATTTCTCTTTCTTGGCTTTCTCCGCCTTCGCCTTCTCGGTCTTCGGGGCCATGGCGGAGGCGGCGAGGGAAGGAGACGAGGAGTCCGGCGGCGCCGCAGATGCGAGAGACGGCGGAGGAGGTGTAGAGGCGGAGCGCAGAGGGGGATTTCTGGAGGTGGAAGAAGCAATGAAGACGAAGTAAGGTAACGGCCCCTGCTTCCTCTGCTTTTAAGGGGGAAGTGGGGGACGCTCCGCATTTCCCATTAAAGAACGTGGCCACGTTCCCTCCCACGACGCCGCAATCGACGTGTGCCGTTAGGGAGGGACGCGGCGGATGCGGAGGGGGAATTACGGCTCGCCGTGGGCCGCGCGTGCCCGTGCACTGTTTTGGGCCTGGCCCAACGGCACTGGGCACCGCGTGTGGCCCAGGCCCGGGGGATCCTGTCGGTGTACTAAGATAGGGGTACCTTAGTACCCCAACTTGTGCACGGGCAGTAGCAGCTTCCCGCGGCAGGGTCTACCACGTGCTTGCCGGAAACCTCTCTGGTCCTTATTAAGCCATTCAAAAACAAAGTATACAAGACAGAAGATCAAGGCCCCGGCAAGTGGAGCTTGCCGGGAAGGCCGTCCCAGGCTAAAGACTACGCCATTGACGCAAGGCCCTGGCAAGAGGAGCTTGCCAGGAAGACCAGAAGACTGTATCTAGAAGACATGCCTCGGCGCAGCATGCGCCCCGGCAAGACCCGGGGAGCGACAAGCTTCCCAGCCCGACAAGATCAAGACCCCGGCAAGGTGCTTGCCGGGGGAAGTTGCACTGTGTGCCCGCGCTCCAGCTCATCAACCCACGCGTCGCCCTGGGGCCCTTCCGGAGACGCGTGGCGGATGGCTGTGAAGCCTGGGGGACACGGTGGCACTCCACGGTGACGAGGCTATCGCCGTGGCGAACGGAGACGCAAGGGCGGGCGCTTTTGGGGTCGACGGCGACGGGCATTTAATGCTCTTGTCCCCCACTGTCAAAGTAGGTGATGACCACTGTTCATCCACTATTCATCCACTGTTCCCGCACTGTTACAACTACCACCAAAGTTACATTTTTACCCCTTTCTCCTACGTTGACACCTGTCGGTGACCCCTTGAACTATAAAAGGAGGCCCATGCACAACGTAGAAAGGGTTCTAAACCTAGATCGCTCACTCGCTCGGTGTAGCTAGTTCTTCAAGCTCCCGAGCTCACAAACTCAATACAAACCAAGGCAGGAGTAGGGTTTTACGCGTCCGCGCGGCCCGAACCTGGGTAAACTGCCCGCGTGCTCTCCTCGATCTGCTCTTTGTGCTCCCTCCGCTCCCTCACCACAACGACAAGGGGCTCCGGTCCCATAGGTGTTCGTGGTGGACAGTTTCCCCCGACACCAACGATCCTCTCATCGTAGGAGGACCAATCTTCATCAACATCTTCACCAACACCATATCATCTCTTGTATTCAATCTTTTGTCTCAAAACCTCATATTGGTACATGTGGGTTACTAGTAGTGTTGATTACATCTTGTAGTTGATGCTAGTTGGTTTATTTGGTGGAATATTATATGTTCAGATCCTTAATGATACTCAATACCCCTCTTGAACATGAATATGATTAGTAAGTATTTAATTTTTTTCTTCGGGACATGGGAGAAGTCTCATCATAAGTAATCATGTAAATTTGGTATTCGTTCGATATTTTGATGATATGTATGTTCTGATTCCCTTAGTGGTGGCATGTGCTATTTCGTAAGGGGCTGATTTGGATCCATATGTTTCATGCTATGGTTAGATTTATCTTAATTCTTATTTTGTAGTTGCGGATGCTTTTGAGAGGGAGTAATCATAAGTGAGAGGCTTCTTCAAGTAAGAACATCACCCAAGCACCGGTCCACCCACATATCAAATTATCAAAGTAGCGAACATGAATCAAACAACCATGATGAAAGTGACTAGATGATACTCCAGCGTGTCCTCAAGAACACTTTGCTTATTATAAGAGAGCGTTTTGACATGTCCTTTACTGCAAAAAGGATTGGGCTAACTTGTTGAACCTTTATTACAATTGCTACTTGTTGCTCGTAACAAATTACCTTGCTATCAAACTATCTGTAACAGACAATTTCAGTGCTTGCCAAGAATACCTTGCTGAAAACCGCTTGTCATTTCCTTCTGCTCCTCGTTGGTTTTGACACTCTTACTTATTGAAAGGACTATGATTGATCCCCTATACTTCTGGGTCATCAATACTCTTTTCTGGCAAAGTTGCCATGGAGGTGACTGGAATTTGGTAAGGAAACATTTATATTACATGCTAAAATTTATTGTCTCTTGACACTATGGAAAGTAATCCTTTGAGGGGTTTGTTCAGGGTATCTTCATATCGAACGGAAGCAATGAGAGTTTCTCCTCAACCTACTGCACCTACTAAAAATATTTCTTATGACATTCCTTCGGTTATGATAGAGAAACTGCTAGCTAATCCTTATGAACAAGATGGAACAATACATCCAGATATGAAAGTAATCTGTGTGGATGAAGTTTGTGGATTATTTAAGCTTGTAGGTTTATCTGAAGATGGAGTTAAGAATAAGTTTGTCCCTTTATCTTTGGGGGAAATACATTGACATGATATAGGCTATGTGACGATATTGGAAATTGGGTTTGGAACCGATTAAAATTGGAAATTCATTCGAAGTTCTATCCTATGCGTCTAGTTCATCGTGATTGGAATTATATATATAGTTTTTGGCCTTGTGAAGGAGAAAGTATCATTCGTGCTTAGAGGAGGCTTAAGTACATAATGTACACATGCCCCAATCATGATCTCTCAAGATAAATTATCTCACATAATTTTTATGCTCGACTTTCTCATAATGATCAAACCATGCTCAATTCTTCTTCTACTGGTTCCTTTGTGAAGAAAACTATTAAATCCACATGGGACCTTCTGGAAGGAATTAAACACAACTCTAAAGATTAGGAACTCGACAAAGGTAAAGGCTCAGGTATAAAATGTGAGTTTGATTGTGTTAAATCTTTATGGACACAGATACTTTTCATAAGTTTAGCACTAAATATGGACTTGAATCTGAGATAGTAGCCTCTTTCTGTGAATCATCTACTACTCATCTTGATCTCCCTAAGGAGAAGTGGTTTAAATATTGCCCCCCTATTATAGAAAAGATTAAGGAACCCATTATAGTTAAAGATGGAACTGTCATTTACAATGTTGATCCAGTTGTGCCTACTGCTTATATTGAGAAACCACCCTTTCCTGTTAGGATGCAACATGCTAAAGTTTCAACTATGGTTAAAGAAAGTAATATTAGAGCACCTAGACCATGTGAACAAATTAAAGGTGAACCTAATGTTGCTATGGTTAAATGCCTCTTGGTCGATAATATTGATGGGCATGTTATTTACTTCTCTGGTGAAGCTACTAGAATTGCTAAGCCTGATACTAAAGATAAGAATAAGCATGTTGTTGGCATGCCTGTTGTTTCTATTAAAATAGGAGAACATTGTTATCATGGTTTATGTGACTTGGGTGCTAGTGTGTATTCTGTTTACCTTATATCAAGAGGTCATGAATGATATTGCTCTTGTTGAGATAGAAGACATTGATGTTACTATTAAGCTTGCGAATAGAAATACTATTTCACCACTCGGGATTGTTAGAGATGTTGAAGTCTTGTGTGGAAAGATCAAATACCCTACTAATTTTCTAGTTCTTGGTTCTCCACAAGATGATTTTTGTCCCATTATATTTGGTAGACCGTTCTTCAATACAGTTAATGCAAAGATTGATTGTAGTAGAATAATTGTTAGTGTTAACTTTGGTGATGTGTCTCATGAGTTTAATTTCTCCAAATTCCGTAGACAACCTCACGATAAAGAATTTACTAGTAAAGATGAAATAATTGGTCTTACTTCTATTGCCATACCTCCTACTGACCCGTTAGAAAAATATTTGCTAGACCACAAAAATGACATGCATATGAATGAAAGAAATGAAATAATTAAGATGTTCTTTGATCACCCCCCTATTCTTAAACCAAATTTTCCTGTTGAAACTCTTGGAGGTCCTCCTCCACCTAAATGCGATCATGTGTTTGAATTGAAACAATTTCCTAATACATTGGAATATGATTATCTTGATGAAAAGAAGATATATCATGTTATTATTAGTGCTAGCCTTTCAAAGCATGAAGAAAAGATATTACTAAAAGCTCTAAAGAAGCTCCGTGCCGCTATTGGATATACTCCCGATGATCTTAAGGGCATTAGTCCCAGTCTATGTCAACACAAGATTAATATGGAACCTGATGCTAAGCCAGTTGTTGATAATCAACAACGATTGAATCCTAAGATGAAAGATGTGGTAAGAACTGAAATATTAAAGCTTCTGGAAGTAGGTATAATTTATCCCATAGCTAATAGTAGACGGGTAAGTCATGTTCATTGTGTACCTAAGAAAGGAGGCATTACCGTTATTCCTAATGATAAAAATGAACTTATCCCACAAATAATTGTAACTGGTTATTGGATGGTAATCAATTTTTGGACATTAAACAAAGCTACTAGGAAAGATCATTACCCCTAGCCTTTTATTGATCATATTTTAGAAAGATTGTCTAAGCATATATTGTGGGGACCCCGACTTAGAAGTCGAGATCACCGAATGCACGTGTACAGTGATCCCAGAGATCAATGCTCACTGACCACACAGAAGCTGAATAACAAGAGTCTTACATCCATACATATCGTCTTACACAAATTATGGCCATTATGGCCAAGTCTTACATAGATAAGCCTCAAGGGCTGAATAGCGAATAACTCAAGTAGCGGAAGTCTTCGATGATAGGTAGAACCCACGCCATCTGCCTTAACCCTACAGGCATTCTGACTAGGATAGCGTCCTAGTTCACATGTTCGTCTCCAAAGAACTCTTCCTCATATTCCTGTTCCTCCATGCCTGGCCAATTAAATAACCAGTGGCAAGCCAATGAGTACTTTGAATGTACTCGCAAGCAACCCATGATTTGGTTCAAAGTAACAATGCAATAGAACAACAATGAGCAATCTAGCAATGGGCTAGAATAAATATTGTACCATCAAGTATATGCATCAAACTTCACGTAACCTCGAAGACAGGTTACCGATATCAACATGAATATGATTCAACTCATCGAGTCAAGTCACCACCTTGACTCATCGCACACACATAATTTCACCGATGAAGTAAAATTCTGGACATAGTTTAAGTAGCACCACCCAACTGTCCATGACCATGGACACGGCTATTCGAATAGTTTTACACTCTGCAGTGGTTGCGAACTTTACCCACAAGATCCGGGAAGCTTTCGTGTCATCCACGATCCCGCAGTACCTCAAGTACTCGGGGGAAGCACCCGGTCATTATCTTTCCTTAGACGACACTAACATAGAGTCCACTCGTTGGTACACGGCCCTCGAGTACAAACAATAGATCATGGGACTTGCCCTATTTCAATGTCACGCGTACACGAAGGGACCAACGGTATGTCCGGTGCCCTGTGAAAACAGTCATGGTCGTCTATCCAAGCACGACCCCGTCCCGGGAAAGACCTCAAGTCTTCCCGTCACTAGTAATGCGGGCACCATGCTAGTATCGACCTAAGTAGTCAATAAAGCCCCGTCCCATAAGGGGTAGAGTGGTTGCACATGTTTGGTTGGGACGATAGTCACATAAATCTAATCCATCATTTCACCCATGCACAAGATTTTACCGGCACATCACTTCTTCCTCAAGTGATGACCTAACTCAACATCACCCTCGGGCATTAGGGGCACCCGATGGGGTTCATGCAAAGATTTCAACCACGAAGGTTCATGTCACACATGCATCACTAAACCATCTGTATGACATCTAGCACATAGCAAGATCATGAGTGAAACACGCATCATGTGGTGGTTTCAACTAGGTCATCATCGTAACTCTAGCATCATGCATCGGAAACAAACGGGTTCCGAAGAACAAGTGTATCACGGTCAAAGGGCTGCTTGCCTGGATTGGCTTGGTCTTCAAAGTCTTCAAATCCTTCTCCTTCTCCTTCTTCAGCAACTTCGTCAAATATGGGATCTAACCGTCGCAAAATAACAACGGGAAAATAAGACCACAATGAAAATAGAAAAATCAATGTGCTCAGAAAAATGTCAACTTATTTTTGTTAAATACTAGAGGGAAAACTAAGATGGCAAAAATTCTTAGTTGGAGTTTTGGAGTGACAGAATGGAATCTAAGGATTTTTGAACAGGAGTTTTAATTCTAAAATTTGAATTTAAATTTGAACAAAACAGAAGTTTCATGGATATGTGTGAAAGTGACACCATTAAATAGGTTGGAATATTACAAGATTTAGGAGTTGGAATTAATCTATTTGGACTAATATTCATTTCTGTAAAATTATTTGAAGTTTTACAGAAAAGAAAAAGAAGAAAAGGCCCTGTGCAACTGGGCCAGAGTGGCCATAGTGCACGGCCCAGGGCAAATAGCCCAGCCGCACGGGGGCCAGCGCGCGCACATCAGGATTTCAAACCTGACGGGCGGGGCCCGGCGGTCAGCGGCTGCGAGGGGAGAGAGAGGGCGGTGAGGATGACAGGCAGGGCCCACCTGTCATCTTCAACCTCTCGACCACGGCAACGGCGAGCTCACCGGCGGCGAATCCGGGCACGGCGAGGCAAACGGATGGCAGGGATGGACTCAGTAGCGAGTCGCGGATGCAGTGGTGGTGGTGCGACTCGCCGGGGAGGCCTGGTTCGCCGCCGGCGAGGTGAGACGGCGGAGGGTCGTCGGGAGGTGGCTGGCTAGCTCGAATCCGGCAGCTGCAGAAGGGGAAAAGGGAGGGGAATGCATCAGTGGTGCACGGCGGTTCCAAATCGAGCAAAAGGAGGAGCTGAGAGGGCTCGTACTGCGAGATTGCCGGTTGCCCGACGCGGCGGAGCTCCGGTCGATCCCGAGCACTTGGGCGCTTAGGGAACGATTGAGTGGTACTGGTGTGTTACTGTGAGTGTGTTGAGGCTGTTGGTGCAGAGTGGGGAGCTTGGGGGGGGGATTATATAGCCGAGCCCACGGTCCACCGTGGACTCGTGCGCCGGCGAGGTCGCAGGCGAGGCCAGAGGCCGTTCTGGAGCGTGTGATTGAGTCGGGGAGGCTCATGGACGAGTCCTACGCCTAGCAGAGGGGAGAGGAGGAGCGGGGAGGCTTCCAGACAGCGTGCGCGTGTGAGGCCGACGAGTGGAGGCTGCGGGCGGCCAGCGCGCGTGTGAAGACGGCCACTGGAGGGCGGAGGAGGAGGGGGACAGCGTCGGGGGAGGTCGCGGACATCGAGGGGCATCGACTGGCGCGAGGGAAGAGCCTGAGGCTGTCGGGGGCAGGCGATTGGGCGAAACTACAGTGTGGGGGCGCACTGTAGCGCGCTCTCGAGCGGCCTTATCGCATGCCATGGCATGCCATTGGCCCTCTGGGCGCGTCC
>LR738713.1:339997434-340015284 GCA_902687465.1 Secale cereale
TCCACCGTGGACTCGTGCGCCGGCAAGGACGCAGGCGAGGCCAGAGGCCGTTCTGGAGCGTGTCATTGAGTCGGGGAGGCTCATGGACGAGTCCTACGCGTAGCAGAGGGGAGAGGAGGAGCGGGGATGCTTCCAGACGGCGCGCGCGTGTGAGGCCGACGAGTGGAGGCTGCGGGCGGCCAGCGCGTGTGTAAAGACGGCCACTGGAGGGCGGAGGAGGAGGGGGACAGCGCCGGGGGAGGTCGCGGACGTTGAGGGGCATCGACTGGCGCGAGGGAAGAGCCCGAGGCTCTCGGTGGCAGGCGATTGGGCGAAGCTACAGTGTGGGGGCGCACTGTAGCGCGCTCTGGAGCGGCCTTATCGCATGCCATGGCATGCCATTGGCCCTCTTGGCGCGTCCACCGTGTCTGGGGGGTCCAGGGTGATGCAAGCAACATGGATGGGGCCTTGGATGCTCTGGAGAGTCAAGGAGAGAGAGAGGAAGCTGGTGACTTGGTAGAAAATGGCTGTCCAGCAAGGTGAACTAGGGTTTTTACCCCTCAATCATGGAGCTGGGGACATGGGGGAGTTACTGGAGGTAGATAGTAACCAGATGAAGCTGTGGTAAAAAGTTGAGGCCAAGGTAAATAGTAAAAGTGGTCAGGATGGTAGTTTTGGTAAAATTGCAGAAGGTGTTTGATCAAGTTTTGATCAAGCAAATGATTTCCACTTGCCATGACACTTAACAGGATTGAATGTTATAATAAAATAGGGTGTTTCACCAAATTTGGGCTCATTTGAAGAAACTACCAATGTAACTTTGGTGAACCCTAGAAATCAACAGAAATGGCTTCATCTTGTATGAGTCAAGCTAATCATCTCCCATTGATGCACCACTTGGTGTAGTTTCATCATTTGGGGTGTTGATCATGCCCACAAAGTTTGAAGCTCCAGGTAAAAACTTGGTAATGTAAAGTTGTTCAAATTGGCATTTGAACAGAAAGGGTTTTGGGGTATTCTGATCAAGTTGCTCAACTCCAAATCTTGTGCCATTTGGTCTAGATGCCTTATTAGGCCATTCTAGCATGTGCACCAAGTTTGAGGGCATTTGGATGAGTTTGGCAAGGTAAAGTTGCTCAAACTTCAAATATGGACAGAATGGTTATGAAGGGTTTTGAGGATGTTTTCTTGCTTCCCAAGGCATGGGGCTTGGCAAGGTCATCAAATATGTCATATATGACATGATAGAATTTCCCTGGAATTTTTGGAGAATATTTCCTTTGTAAATATTTCAAAAGCTTGAAATATCTAGAAAGGGTTTTAGAGGGATTAGCCCATTATTTTGAACATGACCAAGTGTTGAAACTCTTATATATGGACAATATATGTCCTATGAGTCTCCCTGAATTTTGGCAGATATTTTTGAAATACTTAAATAATGTTTCCCTATTAATGACCATTTCTGGCCTTAAGAAAAAGCTTTTAAATAAAATAGGAAAATAACTTTTAAAATTTTACTTTTGTGGTTTCTGGGAGTCCTATGACTACTCGGTCTCAAATACACATTTTGAAATAATTTTCTCACCCTAAATCAAGCACTTGCTGTCGGGGGAAACTGTCCTCCCACGAGCACCTATGGGACCGGAGCCCCTTCTAGGTTGCGGTAAGGGAGCAGAGGGAGCACGGAGAGCAGATCGAGGAGCGCACGCGGGCAGTTTTACCCAGGTTCGGGCCACGCGGACGCGTAAAACCCTACTCCTGCCTTAGGTTGTATTGAGTTCTTGAGCTCGGGAGCTTGAAGAGCTACAGTACTAGCTACACCGAGCGAGAGAGTTGTCTAGGTTTCGAACCCTCTCTACGTTGTGCATGGGCCTCCTTTTATAGCTCAAGGGGTCACCGACAGGTGTCAACATAGAGGAGGGTAAAAGTGTAATTTTGGTGGTGGTTGCAATAGTGCGCGAACAGTATATGAACAGTGGTCTTCACCTAACTTTGACAGTGGGGGACAAGGGCATTAAACGCCCGTCGCCGTCGCCCCCAAAAGCGTCCGTCCATGCTTCTCCGTTCGCCACGGCGGTAGCCTCGTCACCGTGGCTTGCCACCGTGTCCCCCAAGCTGCACAGCCATCTGCCACGTGCCCCTGGAAGGGCCCCAGGGCGACGCGTGGGCCGATGAGCTGGAGCGTGGGCACACAGCGTAGGTCTCCCAGGCAAGCACCTTGCCGGGGTAGTGATCTTGTCGGGCCCGGAAGCTTGTCGCTCTCCGGGTCCTGCCGGGGCGCACGATGCGCCGAGGCACCTCTTGAGGTAAGTGTTCCTTGGCCTTCCTGGCAAGCTCCTCTTGCCAGGGTCTTGCGCTAAAGTGATAACCTTGAGCCTGGTGCGGCCTTCCCGTCAAGCTCCTCTTGCCAGGGCCTTGGTCTTCTGTCTTGTATACTTTGTTTTTGAATGGCTTCATAGGGACAGGAAAGGTTCTTGGCGAGCACGTGGTAAGCCCAGCCGCGGGAAGCTGCTACTGCCCGTGCACAAGTTGGGGTACTAAGGTACCCCTATCTTAGTACACCGACAGGAGCCCCCGGGCCTGGGCCACACACGGTGCCGAGCGCTATTGGGCCAGGCCCAAGACAGTGCACGGGCACACGCGGCCCACGGCAAGCCGTATCCCCTTCCGTATCCGCCGCATCCCTCCCTAACGGCACGCGTCGATTGCGGCGTCGTGGGAGAGATCGTGGCCTGTTCTTTAATGGGAAATGCGGAACGTCCCCCACTCCCCCCTTAAAAGCAAAGGAAGCAGGGGCAGTTCCCCTCCACCGTCTTCATTGCACCTTGATTCTCCAGAAACCCCCGCCGCTTCTTGCCTCCGCCCTTCCTCCACCGTCTCCCGCATCCGCGGCGCCGTCGACTTCCTCGCCTCTTCCCTCGCCGCCCCCGCCATGGCTCCGAAGAGCGACAAGGCGAAGAGCGACAAGGCCAAGAAGGAGAAGTCCGAGCAGGCGGCGAAGCTGGCCGCCCTGCGGAAGAAGTGTGTGGTCTTCGCGCCGAGGCTTGGCGCGAGGGAGCTGCGGAACAAATACTATTTGTTCTGGGCGAGGGAGATCAAAGCTCATCCCCGCACCAGAGCCTTCCCCGCCGTCGCCAAAGACATGTTCCCCGGCGGGTACTTTTTCTTTGCCGCGTTCTTCCATTGTGGTATGTGCCCTCCATTCTCGGAGTTCTTTTGCGATGTAATGAACACATAAGGCCTCCACCTTCTAGATTTCACCCCCAATGCCATCCTTACGATGGCCGTTTTCGTACATCTGTGCGAAAACTATGTTGAGGTTCATCCAAGCGTAGCTCTTTTCCGCCACTTCTTCATGCCTAGAGTAGAGTCAGGTGCCCCCCTCTCCGGCGGCATCTCCTGGATCTTTAGGCTGAACAAGAAGGACTCATACCTGAAGGGAGAGCTTCGCGGCAAGTGGGAGGAGTGGAGAGCCGATTGGTGCTGGGTGCTGGAAGATAACCCTGAGCCTTTTACTGCGCCGCGCCAGACAGCCATAGTGTGCGGCAGGGATTGGAGTGAATTGGCCCCGGAGGACAACAAGCTTAGTATCGCCCTCATTAGGATCATTCGCCTCCGGGTCGCCAATCTGACTATCGGAGAAGTTGGATCAGATTTCCTCCGCCGCCGCATCGCCCCTTTACAAGAAAGGAAAAGGCCCGCTTGGGAATTTGGCAATGCGGCAGATATCATGAGGCTGCGCCCTGGATTGAACTAAAACTTCACCGCCTTGGAGTTGAAGGGGATGGTTCGGGAGCTCTTCAAGCATTACCCCAACCACCCGGAGTGGTTCAGACCTTCCCGGGGAGTGGTGCCGCTATGCAACAGCACTGCCCGTGATTCTCTGCGAGCGATGATGCCCGCGTGCGACTCCCATGGCGTCGTCTCCACTTGGATAGAGCCTCCGCCGGATACCGTGCTGACCTTCTTCGACAACTTGGTCGAGAAGCCCCGCAACGCCGAGGAGAACAAGGGCCTTACCCGGGCTACTACTGAGCGGGATATAGCTTACATCGCCTCCAGGATGGAGGAGGCTGCCGCAGCTGCTACTGCGGGTGACTTTGGATACACTGTGGAAGAGGCACAGGCTGCGGATGCAGTGAGTCAAGCAGAGGAGGCGGAAATCCTCAAGCTGCTGAAGCTTGCGCCCGAGGAGTTTGCCGGGGAGCCTTCCGTGAAGTTTGCCGGGACGAGCGAAGTTGCCGGGGGGAGCGAGGCCGCCGGGCACGGCGCTGAGTCCAGTGGGCCTGCCGAGGAGGAGGAGGACGCCAAGGCTGATGAAGACTCTGGTGGATCTCTGAATCTCGATGACGACGCCTCCTCATCCTCAGAGAACTCCCCGCCTCCGGCAAGTCCCACGCAGCAACCGAAGAAGCGCCTCCGCAAGGCAGCTGAGACGGCGAGGCCGCAGGCGCCTCGACAGCAGCCAGCGCGTCGTGCGACGCGCGCCACCAGGACGAGTGAAGTCGTCAAGGAAGCGCCCCGTGCTCGAGCGCCAAGCGGAGGGGGATCTTCCCGGAGCGGAACGGGTGCTCCTTCTGTCCCTCGGTCCTCGGCGACGACGGGGGCCGGGTCTTCGCAGCCCACAGCCCCGGAGACCGCCAAGCGCCCGAGGGAACCTTCTCCTCCAGCTCCTCGCGCAGGAGCACCCCAGGCGGAGTTTGACTTCTCCGCCCTCAGCTCCGACGAAGAGGAAGAGGAGTAAGTACTTGCAATTCTTTAGTTTCTTCGATTTTGTCTTGATTTTCCTTGTTGATTCTGATCTTGTTTTTGTTTTGCTTTCAGGACCCTGACCCAGCGGATGGCGAAGAGGGCCAAGATCCCTGTGGTCGAGATTGAAGACGACTCGCCCGCCGCGGCGACGGGAGACGTGCCAGCGGCAAACTTGCCGGATCAACCTGCTGCTCCGAGGAGCAGCCCCCAGCGCAGCCCCCAGCGTAAGTCTGGTTTTTATCTTTCTGCTTGACGGGCGTGCTTGAGGTTATCATCTTGGTTGACGTTTTGATGTCTTATTTGTCTTGTGCAGAAGTGGAGCCGCAGCCGCAGGAGCGCTCGGAGGTCGCCCCCGACGAGCCACTTGCTCCACCCTCCCCGCCAAGGACGAACTCCCCGGTAAGGGGGAACGCTCCGCCAAGGACGGGTACTCCGCCAAGGGCGAGTATCCCGCCAAGGGTGGGCAGCCCGACAAGGGTGAGCACCCCGCCAAGGGAGGGCGCGGGCGGCCCTCCGCCAGCAGGGGCTACTGCTCCGCCGCCAAGGGAGGATTCCCCGGCGAGGGACCCCGTCGTTGAAGAAGTCCGCGAAGGTAAACCTTGTAGCTTCTTCTTCTTGAACTTGTCTTTTTGGATATTTGCTTGACTCTTTCTTTTCTTTTTCTTCTGCTAGATCCTCCTGCACCGGAGCGGATGGAGACGGAGACCACCGGCGAGGAGGGCGTGCACGGCGACGGCGGCAACGCCACTGCCGCTGACGAGCCAGCCGCCGAAGAGACCGCCCCGACCGCCGACACCGCGGCTGGGGAAGAGGCCGGCGACCACACTGCTGGCCCGGAGGCCGCAGGAGCGTCGGACGCTGCACCGGCCGCCGACCCCTCCGCCTCCACGGAGCAGTCGGGTGTCTACTTGGAGGCCGCCAACGGGGTCTTTATTCAAGTCCCGTGGGCGTCCTCGTCTCGAGCACCCGTGGAGGGAGAGACCTTTGACGGAGAGGTCCTCGCCTCCGCTGGGTTGAAGGTTGTTGAAGCGCCCGGCGGTAGCGACGAGCCCGAAGAGGAGAAGCTCCTTCGTCGGCTCCTGGCCTTGTACCGGGCCAGGCAGGCGAAGTTGGAGTCTCGGAAGGCTCTTGCCGCCAAGGCTGGAGCTGACCTGGAGAAGCGCGCCGCGGAGCTCCGCGCCGACAACCAGGCGGCCCTCCGCAACTTGGCGGAGGAGCGTGAAGAGCTTGCCGGGGCGCAGCAAGCCTTCCTCCTTGAGAAAGCTGAGGCCGAGGAGGAGCAGTGGTTGGCCGCCGAGCAGCTTCCCGGCGAGAAGGAGTACTCAACCAGCGGAAGGTCGACCTCGATGCCCACGAGGACGACCTTGCCGCCCGGGAGCAGGCCATTGGCGGGTCCCTGAAGGAGGCGAGGAGCGCCGCAGCCGCCGCAGAGACCGCCAAGAAGGACCTGGAAGCCAAGGTGGAGCAGCTGGAGTTGTTCCTGAAGGCGAGCGAGGACAGAGTCACTGCGCTCAATGTGGAGCGGGAGAAAGATGCCCACACCAACTCTGAGCTGCAGGTACGTCTCTCCGAGAAGGGCACAGAGCTTACTGCCGCCAAGGACTCCATTGCTGACTTAGAGCTGAAGGTCTCCACTCTTACTGATTCGCTCGACGCCGCCTGGGACCGCGAGACGAAACTGAAGGACGAACTCCGCAAGGAACATGGCTTGGTGGAGAGCGCCGCCGTCTCGGCGAACAACTTCAGCCAGGCAGTGGAGCAGTGGACTGATGAGCTGGTCACCTCCGCTGCCAATATTGACAAGGAGATGATGGCGCTGAGGGCGGAGCATCTCGTGTACTCTCCGGACGAGAATCTCCCCCACAGCGCCAAGTTGAGTCTGTTCTTCAGGGGAATTGCGCCGGCGCTTGCGCGGCTGCGGGAGAAGATCCCCGTGCAGCTGGCCGACGAGGCGCGTCGGCTCTGCATGGGCACCCTGGAGCGAGTCTTGTCGAAGATCGTCTACCGCAACCCCGACATCAACCTCGTCAACGTCCTCCGCACCCTGCCGCCCGAAGCTGATCAGGAGGCGTTGAAGGCGCAGGTTTCCCACATCGTTGCCAAGGTGGGCAAGATCACGAGGCGTGAAGGCGACCGCATGGACTAGATTCCTTTCCTTCTTATTCCTTTGCCGCTGCCAATTAAGTCATAGGCAGTAGTTGATTAGAACAGCGGCAAGCTATCTTTGTAATATACAATCTTATTTTGAACAATCAATGCAGTGTTATCTCCCTTGCTTTTGGTCCTCCACTTTGTATGCTTTCTACCCTACGCTTTTAGGGGACTTGCCGGCAAGGGGCCCTTGCCGCGAGCGCCGAGTGCTAGACTCTTAGCAGCCTGCTGGCAATAGCCTTGCCGGCAAGAAACCTTGCCGCAGCTAGTCGCAGCACACTTAGGTTGCTGAGCGAACTCGAAAACGAAGTAAGGGCGCGACACTTGTCGCAGCTCACTTAAGTCGTTGAGCGTGCTCGAAACAAAATAAGGGCGCGGCTAGCCACGGGTAGGTTCCTCCGCGCACAGGTTTTCCATACAAAGTGTGGTTGTTCAAGGAAGACAACTAAAAATTTTAAAAATTTGAATGCTCAAACTTTGGCAACTTAGCTTTCATAGTTCGTTTGTTCCCCGACAAGGCTTCTCTTTCTTGAACAGCACTTGTTTCATGCCTCCATCTCCTTCCCCCCGGCAAACTTGTGCGCGAGGAACATTCCTTCTTCTTAAGAGGGAAAGAAAAAGAGGAGGAAAAACAAGCATAGGACCTCTCGGCTTGCTAGTGCTTATCGGGGATGTGTGTTGCACAAGGTGCCAAACAATGTATGCGAATAACAAAGAAAAGCATGGAAACGACAAATAGTGCGAAGCACAAAAGCTTTACTGATGCACGGGGTCTGCGCCCGGCTTTGTACAAAGGTTTACATGCAACAGCGGCAAGACTTGTACAAAAGGTGGTTGCCGGAACGGATCATGGCAACCGCGCCTTATGGGTGAAACATGCGAAGATGCTCTATGTTCCAGGAGTTGCTCACCGGTAAGCCTTCTTCGGTCTCAAGGCGGACAGCGCCGGGCCTTGTGACTTGTCTCACCCGATAAGGGCCTTCCCACTTCGGCGTCAACTTGTTGGAATTCTTGGCGGACTGAACACGCCGAAGAACAAGGTCGCCTTCCTCGAGACTCCTGGCCTTGACCTTGCGGCTATGGTAGCGACGCAAGGCTTGCTGGTATCGAGCAGCTCGTACAGCAGCCTGGAGACGTTCCTCCTCGAGGAGCAACGCGTCATCTTGTCGCAGTTGCTCTTGCTCGAGCTCATCATAAGCGAGCACTCGAGGAGATCCGTATACGAGTTCTGTGGGGAGAACTGCCTCTGCTCCGTAGACAAAAGCAAAGGGTGTCTGTCCGGTTGCTCGATTTGGTGTCGTCCTGATTGACCAAAGAGCCGCCGGCAACTCCTCTATCCAGTTTCTTCCGCACTTGCGCAGCCTGTCGAAGGTTCTTGTCTTGAGTCCGTGCAGCACTTCAGCGTTGGCCCTCTCCGCTTGACCGTTGCTCCTCGGGTGAGCAACAGAAGCGAAGCAGACCTTGGCGCCAAGGTCTTGGACGTACTGCATGAAGGTGCGACTTGTAAACTGTGTGCCGTTGTCGGTGATGATCCTGTTAGGGATTCCGAAACGGCAAACAATTGATCTGAAGAACCTGACTGCTGACTGTGCTGTCACCTTTCTCACTGGCTCCACTTCTGGCCACTTTGTGAACTTGTCGATTGCTACGTACAAGTACTCAAAGCCCCCGACTGCGCGGGGAAAGGGGCCGAGGATATCGAGCCCCCAGACCGAGAAGGGTCAGGACAAAGGGATCGTCTGGAGAGCTTGAGCTGGCTGGTGAATTTGCTTGGCATGGAACTGGCACGCTTCACACTTGGTTACTTGTGCAGTTGCATCCTGGAGGGCTTCTGGCCAAAAGAACCCTTGCCGGAACGCCTTCCCGGCAAGTGCCCTTGCGCCAATGTGGTGGCCACATATGCCTCCATGTATCTCTTCCAACAGCTTCTGTCCATCTTCTCTGGAAATGCACTTCAACCTGACACCATTGAGTCTTCTTCTGTACAGTTCATTGTTAACGAACTGGTACATACTTGACTGCCTGGTTATTTTCTCTATCTCTTCTGGCTCGTCGGGAAGTTCTCCAGTTTGTAGAAAGCGGACGATCTGTTGTGCCCATGCTGGAGCTTGAGGCTCAACAACAAGGACTAAAGGCATGAGGGCTGCTGCGGGAACCTCAGCTTCTACGACAAGAACCTGCGGTTCTGCCGGAGCTGATGGTCCCCCAGCAAGCCTGCCGGGGCAAGGCTTGTCGGGAACGCCTGCTTCAACTGTACAGACCCTTGGATCTGCAGGAGCAAACTGTTCCTCAGCATCTTGGCTGTTGACCTTGGGGACCTTGGCGGCGGCTTCTGGAAGATCCGCCGGCAAGTAGTCGCCGGAGACTAACTTTCTCTTCTTGTTTTGCCCAACTGACGGTGTAACGGATGGCTGAGTTAACTTGAGCAAGAAGGTCCCTGGTTCCACAGGTAACTTCATTGCAGCACACTTTGAGAGGCCATCTGCAATATCATTCTGAGCTCTTGGGACGTGCTCCATTTGCAGACCTTCAAAGTGCTCTTCAAGCTTCCTCACTTCATCAACATAAGCTTCCATCAAAGGGCTCTCTCTTATTCACTTGTCGGACCACCAACTGTGAATCTCCCCGCACAATCAACTTCTTGATCCCAAGCTCGGCCGCAATTCTGAGGCCGGCAAGCAAACCTTCATACTCTGCAGTATTGTTTGTCGCTTGCTCCTTGGGAAAGTGCATCTGGACAACGTACTTGAGGTGCTCTCCGGTGGGCGCTATGAGTACCACGCCGGCACCGGCGCCTTGCAACGAGAAAGCACCATCAAAGTACATCATCCATTTGATGCTCGCTTCTTGGACGGGGATGCTTGTCTCTGGAACTTCTTCATCTGGCGTTGGGGTCCATTCCGCTATGAATTCAGCCAAAGCTCTGCTCTGTATGGTTGAAGTACTCTCAAACTTGAGACCAAAGCTTGACAGCTCCAGTGCCCACTCGACGATCCTGCCTGTTGCCTCTGGATTTTGCAATATCCTCTTCAACGGAAAGCGAGTGACCACTGTTATCTCGTGTGCTTGGAAGTAATGGCGCAGCTTCCTTGAGGCCATGAGGAGGCCGAAAAGCAACTTCTGCACCCCAGAGTATCTTGACCTAGCCCCCTGCAAGAGGGAACTTACAAAATACACTGGGCGCTGCACCATCTTCTTTCGCACTTCTCCTTGTTCCTGCGCAGACTTGTCCTTGTCGGGGCCAGAGCTTGTCGGGGAAGCCCCCTGCTTGTCGCTGGATTCGCTTGCCGGGGACGTGGGTTCCTCATCTGCCTCCCTCTCCGCTACTAACGCAGCACTAACCACTTGATTGGTTGCCGCTAGGTACAGCAGCAACTTCTCTTGTGGCCTAGGTACGACAAGTATCGGAGTAGAGGACAAGTATCCTTTCAAGTCTTGCAGCGCTGCCTCCGCTTCCGGAGTCCATTTCATAGGACCTGCCTTTTTCAAGATTTTGAAGAAAGGCAGGGCGCGTTCTGCAGACTTTGAAATGAACCTGCTGAGGGCAGCCACACAACCAGCAAGTCTCCTTACGTCCTTGACGCGCTTCGGGGCTTCAATCTGCTCGATGGCTTTTATCTTGTCGGGATTGGCTTCAATCCCCCTCTGGGACACAAAGAACCCGAGAAGCTTGCCGGAGGGGACTCCCAAGACGCACTTCTCGGGGTTCAGCTTGAGCTGGATCTTGCGCAGATTCTCAAAGGTCTCTTCTAAGTCTTGGATCAGGGTATCTTTGCTCTTACTCTTGACCACTATATCATCCATGTAGGCTTCTACATTTCTGTGTATCTGTGGCTCAAAAGCAGTGTGCACCACCCTTGCAAATGTTGAGCCTGCATTCTTCAATCCAAAGGGCATGCGTATGAAGCAATATGTGCCACATGGAGTAATGAATGCAGTCTTCTCTTCATCTTCCTTGGCCATGAATATCTGGTGGTAACCTGAGTATGCATCAAGGAAGGAAAGCAGCTCACATCCGGCGGTGGAGTCAACAATCTGGTCAATACGCGGCAAGGGAAATGGATCCTTGGGACACGCTTTATTCACATCAGTGAAGTCTATACAAAGTCTCCACTTCCCATTGGCCTTGCGCACGACAACTGGATTGGCCAACCACGTGGGATGGATTACGCCTCTAACCAGGCCTGCTGCTTCCAACTTCTTTATCTCTTCGGCGATGAATTCTTGGCGCTCCACGGCTTGCTTCCTGACCTTCTGCTTGACGGGCCGCGCATGAGGACAAACAGCAAGCTTGTGCTCAATTACCTTCCTGGGAACGCCGGGGATGTCAGATGGTTGCCATGCAAACACATCGACATGCGCCCGCAGGAAGGCAACGAGCGCGCTTTCCTATTTGTTGTCGAGCGTAGCACTGATGGTGAAGGTACCACCAGTGCCGTCCTCCTTGGCGGACACCTTCTTGGTTGCCGGTGGAGCTGCCATTCCTTTCTTGCACTTGCCGGTGGAGCTCGATGGTGCGTCCTCGACGGCAGCGCAGCACTCCGAAGAGGTGCGTTTGCCGGAGTGGGCCCCAGAGCTCTTGCTGGACTTGGTCTTGGTCTTCCCCCCGGGAGCTTCAGCGGCAAGTGTGTTGCTCTCTGCTGCGGCTGCTGCATCCCGGTAAATCTTGTCGGGGCAGATAAGCGCGTCCTTCTTGTCACCGGGGACAGAGATGACGCTTATCGGCCCCGGCATCTTGAGTACGTTGTAGGCATAGTGGGAAGCTGCCATGAACTTGGCGAGGGCAGGACGTCCAAGTATCTCATTGTATGGTAATGGGATATCGGCAACATCAAACGTGATCCTCTCTGTCCTGAAGTTGAGCTCCCCGCCAAAGGTCACTGGCAACGTAATCTTCCCCTTCGGCTTGTTCCTTCCCGGGTTGATCCCTTGGAACGACCCAGTTTCTTCGAGCTCGCCGTCTGGGATCTGTAGCTTCTTGATCACAGCTGCGGAGATCAAGTTTAGGCTGGCCCCGCCGTCAACCAACATCTTGGTGACCTTGAGGTTGCGGATAGTTGGTGAGACCAACATCGGCAAGCACCCGACCGCTGTGGTGCGGTCAGGGTGGTCCTCAAGGTCAAAGATGATGGGCGTGCCGGACCACTTCAGCAGCCTGCGTGACTCGACGGGCGGCTCTGCTGCGTTCACTTCTCGCACCCACTGCTTAAGCTGGCGGTGGGAAGTGTGCAGAGAGGCACCGCCGTCGACACACAGAACCTCTATGGCCTTCTGGAACTCCTGCTCGCTGTTGTCTCCTTCTTCTATGTCATCATCGTCGTCTTCATCCTCATCCTTGTCGCGGCCCCGGGGAGGTCTGTCACCTTGCCGCTGCTTGGCCTTGCCGCGGCGTCGTCCCCGGCCATTGAACGGTCGCTGCTTGTTGTGCTCTCCTCCGCCCCCTTGGGCCTTCTCCTTGTCGCGACGCTCGTATTCAGCCTTCTGCTGTTCTAAGAGGTACTCGACTCTTTTCCAGTTCTGAAGATCGTGGCCCTTGGTGCGGTGGATCTTGCAGTACTGCTTGTCGGAGCCGTCCTGCTTGTCGGCTGCCGCAACAGGGGCGGGCTCCTTGCCGGAACCGCCAGCCTGTGCCTTCTTGGCGGGAGCCTCCTTGCCGGACTGCTCGACAACCAGCACCTCCTTGCTCTTCTTCTTTCTGTTATTCCGCCGCCGGTTTTTCCTTGCCGGGGTGGCATCCTCGCTGTCGCTTCCTCCTGCGCCAGCATCCTCTCCGGGGAGTCTCCTCCCCTCTTCGGCACGCGCACACTTGTCAGCCAGAGCGTAGAGCTCGCTGACATCCCGGATCTTGGTCATGGCCATCTCCTCCCTCATCCGGCGGTTACGCACGTTTTGGTGGAACGCGCTGATAACCGCGGCAGGGTGGACGTCGGGAATGTTGTGCTGGACGCGGCTGAACCTCTGGATGTACTTGCGCAGGGATTCTCCCTCCTTCTGGGCTAGGATGTGGAGATCGCTCTCCTGGCCGTGGGGTTTGTGGCCGCCTATGAAGGCGCCAACAAACTGGTGGCACAGATCCGCCCACGAAGAGATGGAGTTCTCCGGCAAGTGCATAAGCCAAGACCGGACGTTTGGCTTAAGCACTAGCGGGAAATAGTTGGCTAGGATCTTCTCGTCGCATCCCCCGGCAGCCTGCACCGCGATGGTGTAGATGCTGAGGAACTCCGAGGGGTGTGTCTTGCCGTCGTACTTCTCGGGTACGTCGGGCTTGAAATTCTTCATGCTGGGCCACTGGACTTGCCGTAGCTCACGGGTGAACGCAGGGCAACCTGCCGCGTACGGCAAGTCGCCTGGTTCACCGGGCGTGTGCACGTCGACAGCGGTCCCAGCGCGCTGATCTGACTGTCTTCGGGCTTCTCGTCGACGCTCGATACGAGTCCGAGCGTCCTCTTGCCGCCTGTCGTCTAGGACTTGGCGCTGATCGCGGCGAGCCCGCGGATCCGACGACGCCGTGGAGTCGTCGTCAACGTTGATTCGGTGGGGTGGCGATTTATGCTTCCGCGGCGGGGAATGCACGGTAGTTGCACCCCCGGCGGTCTTGTCGCCATCGGCCTTCGCTTGATCGACTTGCCGCGGCCGTGAGGTTGCCGGCTGCTGTGGCGCGTCGTTGTTGGCGAAGGCGATGAGGCTCTGAATCATCGCCCTCCAGTCTTCGGCCTTGTCTGCCGCTGGAGGGAAATCGTGGAGCAGCTGTGCTCTTGCTAGAGCTTCTGCTGGAGAAGAGGGGAACGGCGGCGAGCGGTGCGAGGAGCGGGACACGCTCGGACTTCTAACCGCGTTAGAAGGAGCATGCTCCCGTCCCGGCGATCGCGCCTTGCTCGTGCCAGCACGCTGGCCTTGAGCATCCCGCGATCCTCTGGCTTGGCCACGCCCCAGCAAGCGTATGGTACCTCCAGTACCACGTCGCTGCGGGTCTTGTACCTCCTGAGAGAGACGTGGGGCGTCTACTGACACCGAGGCTTTGGAGTTAGCCCGGTCGTTGGTCTTGTCCTTGGACTTGGTGGCGTCGTGAGTTTCCTCGCCGGCGACCACCCTTCCGCCGGCGCCTCCTCCACCAACCGTTGGTTCTGGTGGCGGTGGAATCGACGCAGACGGGCCTCCGACCTCTGAAGTCTTCTTCTTCGGAGGCATGCTGATGTAGCTGATGAAGTTGGAGAGGTTGATGAAGAATGCGCCCGCGTGAGCACCGGATCAGGTTCGCACAACCTCGACGCCCCCTACCTGGCGCGCCAAAGATGTCGGGGGAAACTGTCCTCCCACGAGCACCTATGGGACCGGAGCCCCTTCTACGTTGCGGTAAGGGAGCGGAGGGAGCACGGAGAGCAGATCGAGGAGCGCACGCGGGCAGTTTTACCCAGGTTCAGGCCGCGCGGACGCGTAAAACCCTACTCCTGCCTTAGGTTGTATTGAGTTCTTGAGCTCGGGAGCTTGAAGAGCTACAGTACTAGCTACACCGAGCGAGAGAGTTGTCTAGGTTTCGAACCCTCTCTACGTTGTGCATGGGCCTCCTTTTATAGCTCAAGGGGTCACCGACAGGTGTCAACGTAGAGGAGGGTAAAAGTGTAATTTTGGTGGTGGTTGCAATAGTGCGCGGACAGTATATGAACAGTGGTCTTCACCTAACTTTGATAGTGGGGGACAAGGGCATTAAACGCCCGTCGCCGTCGCCCCCAAAAGCGTCCGTCCATGCTTCTCCGTTCGCCACGGCGGTAGCCTCGTCACCGTGGCTTGCCACCGTGTCCCCCAAGCTGCACAGCCTTCTGCCACGTGCCCCTGGAAGGGCCCCAGGGCGATGCGTGGGCCGATGAGCTAGAGCGTGGGCACACAGCGTAGGTCTCCCCGGCAAGCACCTTGCCGGGGTAGTGATCTTGTCGGGCCCGGAAGCTTGTCGCTCTCCGGGTCCTGCCGGGGCGCACGATGCGCCGAGGCACCTCTTGAGGTAAGTGTTCCTTGGCCTTCCTGGCAAGCTCCTCTTGCCAGGGTCTTGCGCTAAAGTGATAACCTTGATCCTGGTGCGGCCTTCCCGGCAAGCTCCTCTTGCCGGGGCCTTGGTCTTCTGTCTTGTATACTTTGTTTTTGAATGGCTTCATAGGGACAGGAAAGGTTCTTGGCGAGCACGTGGTAAGCCCAGCCGCGGGAAGCTGCTACTGCCCGTGCACAAGTTGGGGTACTAAGGTACCCCTATCTTAGTACACCGACACTTGCAGTGAAATCCTCAATTCAGGGGGTTTTGGAATACTAAATTTATAAAATACATTTTGGCAAAATTGATTTTGTAAGAAAATACTATACTGTTATATAACACTTGGCTTGATCATTGGGCAGAAGTTTTGGGTATGGAGATGAATTCTACAAGAGGTAATAGTTGACTTTAATGAGCACATGAAAAGCATATGAAGAAAAACTCAATCCCAAATAAAAGCCAAATGATGCCAAAAAATTTGCAGGTCCAATTTTCATGCTTCATTGATGCAAATAACATGTTACAAAATGCAGGGTGTGACATATATACACACTTTTGTTTCCTTGATGGATATTCTAGTTTCTCTCAAATTTATGTGTCAAAAGAAGATCAAGAGAAAACTAATATTACTTGCCCTTTTGGAACTATGCTTATAGACATATGCCTTTTGGTTTATGAAATGCCCTGCCACCTGTCAAAGATGCATGCCTGTTATATTCTCCGACTTTTGTGAAAATATTGTTGAGGTTTTCATGGATGTTTTTTCCGTTTACGTGACTTCTTTTGATGATTGCTTAAGCAACCTTGATTGAGTTTTGCAGATATGTGAAGAAACTTATCGTGTCTTGAATTGGGAGAGGTGCCACTTTATGGTTAATGTAGGTATTGTCTTCGGGAATAAAATTTTTGAACGAGTTATTGAAGTATATAAATCTAAAGTTGATGCAATTGAGAAAATGCCATGTCCTAAGGATATTAAAGGTATAATAAGTTTCCTTTGCCATTCTGGTTTCTATAGAAGGTTTATTGAAGACTTCTCTAAAATTTCTAGGCCTCTAGCTAATCTTTTTTGCAAAAAGATGTTCCATTTGTTTTTTATGATAATTGTGTAGAAGCCTTTGAAATACTTAAGAAAGCCTTAACCTCTGCACCCATTGTTCAACCACCTGATTGGAACTTGCCTTTTGAAATTATGTGTGATAATAGTGACTATGTTGTTGGTGTTGTTCTAGGACAAAGAGTTGATAAGAAATTAAATGGTATCCATTATGCTAGTAAAACTCTAGACAGTGCTCAAAGAAATTATGCTACTACCGAGAAAGAATTTTTAGTAATCGTGTTTGCATGTGATAAATTTAGATCTTATATTATTGATTCTAAAGTAATTGTTCACACTAATCATGCTTCTATTAAATATATTTATGGAAAATAAAGATTCTAAACCTAGGTTAATTAGGTGGGTTCTTTTTCTACAAGAATTTGACTTGCATATTATTGATAGAAAGGGAGTTGAGAACCACGTAGCTGATATTTTGTCTCAAATGGAAAATGTTCTTGATGACCCACTGCCTATTATTGATAGTTTTCCTGATGAACAATTAGCTATTATAAATTCTTCTCGTAATACTCATTGGTATGATGACTATTCTAATTACATTGTTGCTAAATATATACCACCTAGTTTCACGTACCAACAAAAGAAAAGGCTCTTCTTTGATTTGTGACATTACTTTTGGGATGACCCACATCTTTATAAAGAAGGAATAGATGGTATTTTTAGACGTTATGTACCTAAGCATGAACAGGACCAAATCCTACGGAAGTGTCACTCCGAGGCATATGGAGTACACTAATCTGGAGACAGGACTGCACATAAGGTCTGGTTTTTATTGGCCTACTCCCTTCAAAGATGCACGTAAGTTTGTCTTATCTTGTGACGAATGTCAAAGAATTGGTAACAGTAGTAGACGTTAGGAAATGCCTATGAATTTTTAACTTGTTATTGAACCATTTGATGTTTGGGGATCTGATTATATGGGACCTTTTCCTTCCTCTAATGGTATACACATATTCTAGTTGTTGTTGATTAGGTAACTAAGTGGGTAGAAGCTATTCCAACTAGTAGTGTTGATCATAACACATCTGTTAAAATGCTTAAAGAAGTCATTTTCCCGAGGTTTGGAGTCACTATATATTTAATGACTCATGGTAGTTCACATTTTATACATGGTGCATTCCGTAAACTCCTTGCTAAATATGATTTCAACCATAGAATTTCATTACCTTGTCATCCTCAATCTAGTGGTCAGGTTGAATTGAGCAACAGAGAAATAAAGTTATTTTGCAAAAGAATGTTAATAGATCTAGAAAGAACTGGTCTAAGAAACTTGATGATGCATTGTGGGCATACATAACTGCTTATAAAAATCATATGGGTATGTCCCCTTATAAAATGGTTTATGGGAAAGCATGTCATTTACCTCTTGAGTTAGAGCATAAAGCACATTGGGTAATTAAAGAACTTAATTATGATTTCAAACCTGTCGGTGAAAAGAGGCTATTTCACATTAGTTCACTAGATGGATGGAGGACAAAAGCTTATGAAAATGCTAAGTTATTTAAGGAAAAGGTTAAAAGATGGCAAGATAGAAGAATCCAAAAATGAGAATTCAAAGTAGGCAATCAAGTTTTATTATACAACTCTTAGTTGAGATTCTTTGTAGGAAAGCTTCTCTCTAAATGGGAAGGACCATATACGGTCGAAGAAGTTTATTGTTCCGAAGCTATCAAGATAAACAACACCAAGGGCACTAATCCGAAGGTGGTTAATGGGCAAAGAATTAAACATTATATCTTAGGTACACCCGTTAATGTTTAAACCAATATTATCCAACCATGACACAGGAAGAGCACATAAGGGAAACCTTCTGGAATGCTCTAGAACCCTG
>LR738713.1:340023024-340049814 GCA_902687465.1 Secale cereale
ACGAAAGCCCGAAAGACAAAGAACCCGAAATGGAAATAGATGAAGCCGGAGATATATTATAAGCCCAAAAGGGGGAAAGTATTACATCCGGGGCATTACAAACTCTCCTCTACTACAAAAAGATCTCGTCCCGAGATCTAGGACTGGAAAAAGGAAGGGTACTCGGAACGAAGATGATCTTCTCGTTCCCAGGTAGCTTCTCGGTCTGTGTGATGTGACCACTTGACTTTCATAAACTTGATGGTCTTGTTGCGAGTCTTGCGTTCGGTTTCTTCGAGAATTGCAACTGGATGCTCTCGGTAGGAAAGGTCTTGTTGAAGATCAATCTCCTCAAACGGAATCATCCGCTCAGGTGCCTTGAAGCATTTGCGAAGCTGAGACACATGGAAGACATCATGAACATTTGCAAAGTTGGAAGGGAGCTCGAGCTGATAGGCTAGATCGCCTCTTTTGCCAAGAATTTTGAAAGGACCGACGTATCTAGGAGCAAGCTTTCCTTTGATACCGAACCTTTGGGTACCTTTCATCGGAGAAACTCGGAGATAGACATGATCACCGATGTCGAAAGCCAAATCACGATGCTTTCCGTCATAGTAACTCTTCTGACGCGACTGAGCGGCCTTGAGATTCTCACGTATGACTTTGCACATTTCTTCGGCTTCAGAGATCAAATCATTGCCAAGAAGTTGGCGTTCACCTGTTTCAGACCAGTTGAGAGGGGTACGGCACTTTCTGCCATAGAGAATTTCAAACGGTGCTTTGCCTGCACTTGCTTGAAAGCTGTTGTTGTAAGAGAATTCTGCAAATGGAAGACAGTCCTCCCATTTCATGCCGAAGGAGATGACACAGGCTCTGAGCATATCTTCAAGGATCTGATTCACACGCTCGACTTGACCACTAGTCTGAGGGTGAAAGGCAGTGCTGAACCTGATCTTCGTGCCCATGGCGGACTGAAAGGAGTCCCAGAACTTTGATGTGAACAAGCTGCCACGGTCTGAGGATATCACTTGAGGAATGCCATGTAGGGACACAATTCTGGAAGTGTACAGCTCTGCAAGTTGAGCTGCATTGATTGATTCTTTGACTGGAAGAAAGTGAGCAACTTTGGAGATAGGAGAGACAAGAGTAGACGTCAGGAGTCCTCACCAGAGAGAAAGGGGATGAGAAGCAAAGAAATCCTACTCTCCGATATAATATATGACTCAAAAGTTTTTCAGTGTGTGCCTAGACTCAACCGTCAACGGTTCGATCAAACAGTGGGGGCTCCTAGGTCGGAGAAGGCTCTGATACCAACTTGTAATGCCCAGGATGGAATTATACCTCCTACGTGTCGAGGCACGACTTAAAGGCATAAGTCCATCCTAGAATGATCTCAAGTTTGGTAATCTTTGCACAACTCATGTAAAAGGGGGAAAGTAAACTTAAAAATACTTGGCTTACAATCGCCACATCACAGAATAACAGTACAAGTCTCAAACATCATACAATAAGATCACTACAACCCTCTAAGGGCAAAATCCAAATGTCAAAATACCAAACTCAGATAAATAAAACAACCACAGGCGGATCGAATCCTAGTAAGAGTCTCCACTACTGATCGTCCGGGTAGCGCACGTAGTAACGACTACGCTCCTCGTCGTACTCCCAATCCAGCTCGGTGCCATCACCTGGATAGCTCACGGCTGGACCTGCATCTGGTGTGAAGTAACTGTGAGCCACAGAGGACTCAGCAATCCCGTTCCCGGGTAACAGAACTATCAAAGCCTTTAGGTGAGGAAAGGCTGAAGAAAGAAATGAGGTGAAGGAACAACAAAGAGTCTGCAGCAGCAACTAGCACTAACTTACGCAAGAGAGAGCGAGAAGAGAAGGCAACGCGAGAAGTGATCACTAAGTGATCCTAGCTACAAGCTCACAAGCATAACCCCTCCGTGTTCAACTCCCGAATCCCTATTCGGAAATTGACAGTCACGGAACTCACGCTGGTAGTGTATTAGTATCATTGTGTCAAGTTATCTACAACCGGAATTAACAAGCTCCCATCTGCCACATAACCGCGGGCACGGCTTTCGAAAGTTCAAACCCTGCAGGGGTGTTCCAACTTGACCCATTACAAGCCCACGATCCGCGGAGTCGCAACTCCAAAGTGGGAAGACCCGAGTATCCTCGGAATCCCGTGCTCAAGATATACCGAGCTAAGGTAAGGCTAATCCAGCAAATCCTCCCGGCGTGCCGACACCCTGATAGTAGCCGCGCGTATCTAGTCTCAGGCCACGACCGGATGAGCACAGCGTACAGTGGCCGAAATACCCAAGTTGCCAAGGGGGGCCCCGCACACGACTCTAGTTTGGACCAACACTCAAAACGAGCACTGGCCCAGGGGGGTTGAATTAATTAAGCCTCGGGTTAATTACTCCCTCGGAAAGGTTTAAGTTGTGTTAGGCGAATAGTACCAATGTTGGGACTTGCTGGAAAAGACTTAGCACTTAGCGGTTTATCGAGGGGGTCCCATACACCCCAACCGTGTTAGGAACGCATAATCAAGGAACATAAAACCGGCTTATACGGATCCTAACGGCATGAGTGGAACAAAACA
Organism: Secale cereale; assembly: GCA_902687465.1. Lineage (NCBI taxonomy): Eukaryota > Viridiplantae > Streptophyta > Magnoliopsida > Poales > Poaceae > Secale > Secale cereale. The sequence continues at coordinate 340,025,618 of LR738713.1, forward strand.
CCAAGCAAAAGGCTTAGCCTTCCACCCTTGCCAATATATAGGTGATTTCAATTAAAGCATTTATATAGTGTGATATAACCCAACCAAACTTCAACATGAAGCAAGCATCTCCACTTCACCTGCAACTAGCAACGCTATAAGAAGGGCTGAGCGAAGCGTACTTAGCCAAGCACGGTTTGCATAGGTAAGGTGGTTAAACATGGCAATTGGTTACAAGTAGGAGGCTGACAAGAAGAACATGGGCATCGAGGCAAAACTATAGATCGAGACTACTAGCAATAGGCGAAGATAGTAAAATTATCGGGGTTCGGTCATCTTGCCTGAAGAGAAGAAGTTCGGATCGAAAGAAGGGTCCTCTTGCTCAAACTCGTTGGAAACCTCGTGCTCAACCTCGTTGGAAAACTCGTGCTCAACTTCCGGCTCTAAACAAGACAAACACACCAAGCAACAATCAACACGATGCAATGCGCACTCGAAAAACATGTATGCATGATGGATGCACTAGTGAAGCACATGGAGCACGGAAAACATCACTCAAGCAAAACACCTCAAAACAAGATAACAACCTGATATTATTAATCTACACAGAAAATCACCCAAGTTTGATATAAAGTTCGCTGAAATCGGAGTTACGGGCTAAAAGTTATGCCCGAAACAAGATTTGAGCGAAAACTGCAAATTACAGCAACATAGCATCTTTGGAGCTCAAAATAAATAATCTACAGCACCCAAAAAGCATGGCAAAGGACATGAACATAAACTAGATATAATGTACAGCAACTAGGTCCAAAGTGCACCCCCAACGGAGTCACGGATCAATAGCAATGATCTTGGACATATTGAACTTTGAAATAAAATTCTGGCAGCAGAATTTTATTGAAAGTTTGGAGCAAAAGATAAGCATGCTACAGCCACTCAAATGGACATGTGAGGACATGGATGGAAAGACAACAATATATACTTCATGGAACAATCAAAATCCACCCCAAAACTATCATGCATCTTCCTAGAACATCACACGAACATGGCATCGGAACGTTACAGATTTCAGACTTAGTGAAATTTCACTAAGTCCTAAAACAGCAACATCATCATAGCAACAAAAAGAGCATGTTTAAGACACATCTTAACTAAACATGGCAAAGGGTAAGCACCTCATCAAAAAACATATGACGGTGACCCCGAAACTCACAAGCATGCATCAATGTGGTGAACACACCGATTACAACGAGCTCAACAAGATGGCATTTCATAACAAGTAAAAACACAACATATGAACATGGCATCTTGCAACGATGATAACAAGGAAACAATACATCTACCATGCAACCTATCACACACAACACGTAGTTCGTGGCAAGACGAACACGTGGACATGTCATTTGCTTCGTTTGGACAAACGAGCTAAAAGATATCACATGTCGAAGGTGGCACAAAAATAACACATAGCAGCAGTTTATATCATCATACACTCTTGCAACAGCAAAACAAGTGACAAGATGACATCTAACATGCATGACTACAACAGGTAAAACGTAGAGGGCATCTCCACGAACATCTGGACATATCACACGCACAAATCGGAGCAACAGGTAAAAAGTTACAGCAGTGCAAAGTTTGCATACTCAGATTAACAGATCTGGGGTCTTAGGGAAAAAAAAACAACCTCAGGATCTGGATCTGGCGGATGAACAGTAACGGGCCGGTCGGAACAGTGTCGCGGCGGCGGATCTGGCCCAGGGCGGTACTGTGCGGCGGCGGCCCGCGGCCTGGCTGTGGCGCGGAAGGGAGGCAGAGGCCCAGCGGGGCGGCGGCTGGCGGCCCGGTGGAGCCGGTGTGAGGCCCAGCCCGAGCCGGCGCGGAGAAGCGGTGGCGGCGGCCCACCGCTGGCTGGTGCGGCGAAGGCGAGCGGCGACTCGGCCCGGGAGCAGGACCGGGCCCAGGAGGGGGTACGGGCCCAAGCGGCGGCGACGAGCGCGCAGCCTGGCACGGCGAGCGGGGCGATGATGCGGTGGGCCGAAAAGGGGCGGCGCGGCCCGTAGCGCGCGGGCGGGGAACTGGTCCCAGGCGGCCGCGGAGGCAGCGACGTACGGCCCACGCGCGGGATCTGGCGATGACGAAGCGCCCGCGCGCTGCGGTGGACGATGGGGTCCTGGCCGGCCCGGTGCGGTCGACGCGCGGGGTTGACCTGGCTCGGGCGACGAGAAGACCCAGCGGTCGAAGGAGCCGGCGGCTGGTGGAAGGATCCTTCGGGATCCCAGATCTGGAACAGTTGGAGGATTGGATCTGAACGAAAAAATAGAAAAAAAAAACGAAATGGTGGAGAGGGGAAGAAGAAGGGAAAAACCACAATAGACTAGGGTCTATTTATAGCAGTTATAGACTAGGGTTTTGAGACTAGGGTGTTTAGGAGCCCTCCGATCGTGATCCAACGGATCCGATCGCGGTGAAGATTTAGAAGGCCCAGACGGAGAAAAGAGACTGCAGCAGGGGTATTTCCGGGACACGAAGTAAGGGCACTTCGGACCCACACAGACAACGGAGGGAAAAAGTCAACGGAGTCCAAACGAGACGAGATTTGAGAGGCGGGTTGCACACAACAAAACAACAACACACAACACAACCTCACGGCACACCGGTAACGAAAAACGCCCGAACAACAAAGTAGGCCTACGGGACGTCACGGACACGAGAGGGAGCTCCGGAACACGAAACGGACAACGGGAAGGAACGCCACGAACCGGATGCAACCCACAACACAGATGCAATGCAATGCATATGTCTACATGATATGAATGAATGCCACACACTCACACAACAAAACGACGAAAGCCCGAAAGACAAAGAACCCGAAATGGAAATAGATGAAGCCGGAGATATATTATAAGCCCAAAAGGGGGAAAGTATTACATCCGGGGCATTACATAATGCCTAAGCGGCAGAATGCTCGGTCGCGTATTCCGGCTCTTCTGGGTCTTCCTCCTTGTCTTCATCTGTCTGGGCCCCCTTGTCACTTGAGGGCGCGGGGGAGTGGAGAAGTTGGATACGACGGTGCTTCGTCGGTGGTGCAGGGAAAAGCTTGCGATATTCCCTTGCCGTCATCCGGTGTCGCCGAGGTAGTTCTTCATTCTTGGAAGATACATCTCCAGAGGGCCTTCCGCCTCGGTATGCGATAGCGGACTGTCCGGAAGGTGCTCCTTCCTTCTTGATCCTATTTGTCTTCTCTTGTGCTCGACGAAGAAGTGCCTTGGTCTTGTGAAGTTCTTCTCGGAGCTTCATTGATTCCGAGGCTAAGTCTTGTGCCAAGCTGTCGGCACATAGACTGAAGTAGGTCCAGAACCGAAGTGAGAGTCCTTCCTTCAATGGAGGGGCTAGTGCGTTGCTTTCATCTTCACCTTCCTTCTGGTAAGGTAAGAAGGGGATTGTCATCTTGGCTGCCATCTCCGGAAGAAGCTCGCGGAGACGGGTTAGTGCCTTGAGTGCAGCAGCCTCGACAGCGAGAGGTAGTGTTGCCGTCTGGGGTCCCTCGAAGAACCAACTTGTGGGAGGATCGTTTGCCTTCACGATCACTTCCACATGGTACTCCACCTCAGTGTCGCTAACCCAATGCTCAAGGTATGTGAGGATGGGCGCTCGGTGGAACTGGCACTCCTGGAGGCTATCCTCGAGAAGCAAGGGAAACCCAGTGGTCAGGTGCTCTTCGGGTACAGCAGCCATGTACAAAGGTGGAATAGGAGGGGTTAATAAGCTGATGAAATCTCAGGTTTAGAAAAGAAGAGAGGTTTAGAAGGTTTTTTGAAAAAGGGGTCTCATCTAACTAACGCCCATGCTAACTAAGGCTTCCTACAATCAGGATGGCTCTGACACCAGCTCTGTGGGGACCCCGACTTAGAAGTCGAGATCATCGAATGCACGTGTACAGTGATCCCAGAGATCAATGCTCACTGAACACACAGAAGCTGAATAACAAGAGTCTTACATCCATACATATCGTCTTACACAAATTATGGCCATTATGGCCAAGTCTTACATAGATAAGCCTCAAGGGCTGAATAGCGAATAACTCAAGTAGCGGAAGTCTTCGATGATAGGTAGAACCCACGCCATCTGCCTTAACCCTACATGCATTCTGACTGGGATAGCGTCCTAGTTCGCATGTTCGTCTCCAAAGAACTCTTCCTCATATTCCTGTTCCTCCATGCCTGGCCAATTAAATAACCAGTGTCAAGCCAATGAGTACTTTGAATGTACTCGCAAGCAACCCATGATTTGGTTCAAAGTAACAATGCAATAGAACAACAATGAGCAATCTAGCAATGGGCTAGAATAAATATTCTACCATCAAGTATATGCATCAAACTTCACGTAACCTCGAAGACAGGTTACCGATATCAACATGAATATGATTCAACTCATCGAGTCAAGTCACCACCTTGACTCATCGCACACACATACTTTCACCGATGAAGTAAAATTCTGGACATATTTTAAGTAGCACCACCCAACTGTCCATGACCGTGGACACGGCTATTCGAATAGTTTTACACTCTGCAGAGGTTGTGCACTTTACTCACAAGATCCGGGAAGCTTTCGTGTCATCCACGATCCCGCAGTACCTCAAGTACTCGTGGGAAGCACCCGGTCATTATCTTTCCTTAGACGACACTAACATAGAGTCCACTCGTTGGTACACGACCCTCGAGTACAAACAATAGATCATGGGACTTGCCCTATTTCAATGTCACGCGTACACGAAGGGACCAACGGTGTGTCCGGTGCCCTGTGAAAACAGTCATGGTCGTCTATCCAAGCACGACCCCGTCCCGAGAAAGACCTCAAGTCTTCCCGTCACTAGTAATGCGGGCACCATGCTAGAATCGACCTAAGTAATCAATAAAGCCTCGTCCCATAAGCGGTAGAGTGGTTGCATATGTTTGGTTGGGACGGTAGTCACACATAAATCGAATTCATCATTTCACCCATGCACAAGATTTTACCGGCACATCACTTCTTCCTCAAGTGATGACCTAACTCAACATCACCCTCGGGCATTAGGGGCACCCGATGGGGTTCATGCAAAGATTTCAACCACGAAGGTTCATGTCACACATGCATCAGTAAACCATTTGTATGACATCTAGCACATAGCAAGATCATGAGTGAAACATGCATCATGTGGTGGTTTCAACTAGGTCATCGTCGTAACTCTATCATCATGCATCGGAAACAAACGGGTTCCGAAGAACAAGTGTATCATGGTCAAAGGGCTGCTTGCCTGGATTGGCTTGGTCTTCAAAGTCTTCAAATCCATCTCCTTCTCCTTCTTCAGCAACTTCGTCAAATACGGGATCTAATCGTCGCAAAATAACAACGGGAAAATAAGACCACAATGAAAACAGAAAAATCAAAGTGCTCCGAAAAATTTCAACTTATTTTTGTTAAATACTAGAGGGAAAACTAAGATGGCAAAAATTCTTAGTTGGAGTTTTGGAGTGACAGAATGGAATCTAAGGATTTTTGAACAGGAGTTTTAATGCTCAAATTTGAATTTAAATTTGAACAGAACAGAAAAGTTTCATGGATATGTGTGAAAGTGACACCCATTAAATAGGTTAGAATATTACAAGATTTTAGGAGTTGGAATTAATTTATTTGGACTAATATTCATTTCTGTAAAATTATTTGAAGTTTTACAGAAAAGAAAAAGGAGAAAAGGCCCTGTGCAACTGGGCCAGAGTGGCCACAGTGCACGGCCCAGGGCGAAGAGCCCAGCCGCACGGGGGCCAGCGCGCGCACGTCAGGATTTCAAACCTGACGGGCGGGGCCCGGCGGTCAGCGGCTGCGAGGGGAGAGAGAGGGCGGTGAGGATGATAGGCGGGGCCCGCCTGTCATCTTCAAACTCTCGGCCACGGCGACGGCGAGCTCACCGGCGGCAAATCCGGGCACGGCGGGGCAAACAGATGGCAGAGATGGACTCAGCAGCGAGTCGCGGATGCAGTGGTGGTGGTGCGACTCACCGGGGAGGCCTGGTTCGCCGGCAGCGAGGTCGGACGGCGGAGGGTCATTGGGAGGTGGCTGGCTAGCTCGAATCCGGCAGCTGCAGAAGGGGAAAAGGGAGGGGAATGCATCAGTGGTGCACGGCGGTTCCAAATCGAGCAAAAGGAGGAGCTGAGAGGGCTCGTACTGCGAGATCGCCGGTTGCCTGACGCGGCGGAGCTCCGGTCGATCCCGAGCACTGGGGCTCTTAGGGAACGATTGAGTGGTATTGGCGTGTTGCTGTGAGTGTGTTGAGGCTGTTGGTGCAGAGTGGGGAGCTCGGGAGGGGGGGCTTATATAGCCGAGCCCACGGTCCACCGTGGACTCGTGCGCCGGCGAGGACGCAGGCGAGGCCAGAGGCCGTTCTGGAGCGTGTCATTGAGTCGGGGAGGCTCATGGACGAGTCCTACGCGTAGCAGAGGGGAGAGGAGGAGCGGGGAGGCTTCCAGACGGCGCGCGCGTGTGAGGCCGACGAGTGGAGGCTGCGGGCGGCCAGCGCGTGTGTGAAGACGGCCACTGGAGGGCGGAGGAGGAGGGGGACAGCGCCGGGGGAGGTCTCGGACGTTGAGGGGCATCGACTGGCACGAGGGAAGAGCCCGAGGCTCTCGGTGGCAGGCGATTGGGCGAAGCTACAGTGTGGGGGCGCACTGTAGCGCGCTCTGGAGCGGCCTTATCGCATGCCATGGCATGCCATTGGCCCTCTTGGCGCGTCCACCGTGTCTGGGGGGTCCAGGGTGATGCAAGCAACATGGATGAGGCCTTGGATGCTCTGGAGAGTCAAGGAGAGAGAGAGGAAGCTGGTGACTTGGTAGAAAATGGCTGTCCAGCAAGGTGAACTAGGGTTTTTACCCCTCAATCATGGAGCTGGGGACATGGGGGAGTTACTGGAGGTAGATAGTAACCAGATGAAGCTGTGGTAAAAAGTTGAGGCCAAGGTAAATAGTAAAAGTGGTCAGGATGGTAGTTTTGGTAAAATTGCAGAAGGTGTTTGATCAAGTTTTGATCAAGAAAATGATTTCCACTTGCCATGACACTTAACAGGATTGAATGTTATAATAAAATAGGGTGTTTCACCAAATTTGGGCTCATTTGAAGAAACTACCAATGTAACTTTGGTGAACCCTAGAAATCAACAGAAATGGCTTCATCTTGTTTGAGTCAAGCTAATCATCTCTCATTGATGCACCACTTGGTGTAGTTTCATCATTTGGGGTGTTGATCATGCCCACAAAGTTTGAAGCTCCAGGTAAAAAGTTGGTAATGTAAAGTTGTTCAAATTGGCATTTGAACAGAAAGGGTTTTGGGGTATTCTGATCAAGTTGCTCAACTCCAAATCTTGTGCCATTTGGTCTAGATGCCTTATTAGGCCATTCTAGCATGTGCACCAAGTTTGAGGGCATTTGGATGAGTTTGGCAAGGTAAAGTTGCTCAAACTTCAAATATGGACAGAATGGTTATGAAGGGTTTTGAGGATGTTTTCTTGCTTCCCAAGGCATGGGGCTTGGCAAGGTCATCAAATATGTCATATATGACATGATAGAATTTCCCTGGAATTTTTGGAGAATATTTCCTTTGTAAATATTTCAAAAGCTTGAAATATCTAGAAAGGGTTTTAGAGGGATTAGCCCATTATTTTGAACATGACCAAGTGTTGAAAATCTTATATATGGACAATATATGTCCTATGAGTCTCCCTGAATTTTGGCAGATATTTTTGAAATACTTAAATAATGTTTCCCTATTAATGACCATTTGTGGCCTTAAGAAAAAGCTTTTAAATAAAATAGGAAAATAACTTTTAAAATTTTACTTTTGTGGTTTCTGGGAGTCCTATGACTACTCGGTCTCAAATACACATTTTGAAATAATTTTCTCACCCTAAATCAAGCACTTGTTGTCGGGGGAAACTGTCCTCCCACGAGCACCTATGGGACCGGAGCCCCTTCTACGTTGCGGTAAGGGAGCGGAGGGAGCACGGAGAGCAGATCGAGGAGCGCACGCGGGCAGTTTTACCCAGGTTCGGGCCACGCGGACGCGTAAAACCCTACTCCTGCCTTAGGTTGTATTGAGTTCTTGAGCTCGGGAGCTTGAAGAGCTACATTACTAGCTACACCGAGCGAGAGAGTTGTCTAGGTTTCGAACCCTCTCTACGTTGTGCATGGGCCTCCTTTTATAGCTCAAGGGGTCACCGACAGGTGTCAACGTAGAGGAGGGTAAAACTGTAATTTTGGTGGTGGTTGCAATAGTGCACGAATAGTATATGAACAGTGGTCTTCACCTAACTTTGACAGTGGGGGACAAGGGCATTAAACGCCCGTCGCCGTCGCCCCCAAAAGCGTCCGTCCATGCTTCTCCGTTCGCCACGGCGGTAGCCTCGTCACCGTGGCTTGCCACCGTGTCCCCCAAGCTGCACAGCCATCTGCCACGTGCCCCTGGACGGGCCCCAGGGCGACGCGTGGGCCGATGAGCTGGAGCGTGGGCACACAGCGTAGGTCTCCCCGGCAAGCACCTTGCCGGGGTAGTGATCTTGTCGGGCCCAGAAGCTTGTCGCTCTCCGGGTCCTGCCGGGGCGCACGATGCGCCGAGGCACCTCTTGAGGTAAGTGTTCCTTGGCCTTCCTGGCAAGCTCCTCTTGCCAGGGTCTTGCGCTAAAGTGATAACCTTGAGCCTGGTGCGGCCTTCCCGGCAAGCTCCTCTTGCCGGGGCCTTGGTCTTCTGTCTTGTATACTTTGTTTTTGAATGGCTTCATAGGGACATGAAAGGTTCTTGGCGAGCACGTGGTAAGCCCAGCCGCGGGAAGCTGCTACTGCCCGTGCACAAGTTGGGGTACTAAGGTACCCCTATCTTAGTACACCGACAGGAGCCCCCGGGCCTGGGCCACACACGGTGCCGAGCGCTATTCGGCCAGGCCCAAGACAGTGCACGGGCACACGCGGCCCACGGCAAGCCGTATCCCCTTCCGTATCCGCCGCATCCCTCCCTAACGGCACGCGTCGATTGCGGCGTCGTGGGAGAGATCATGGCCTGTTCTTTAATGGGAAATGCGGAACGTCCCCCACTCCCCCCTTAAAAGCAAAGGAAGCAGGGGCAGTTCCCCTCCACCGTCTTCATTGCGCCTTGATTCTCCAGAAACCCCCGCCGCTTCTTGCCTCCGCCCTTCCTCCACCGTCTCCCGCATCCGCGGCGCCGTCGACTTCCTCGCCTCTTCCCTCGCCGCCCCCGCCATGGCTCCGAAGAGCGACAAGGCGAAGAGCGACAAGGCCAAGAAGGAGAAGTCCGAGCAGGCGGCGAAGCTGGCCGCCCTGCGGAAGAAGTGCGTGGTCTTCGCGCTGAGGCTTGGCGCGAGGGAGCTGCGGAACAAATACTATTTGTTCTGGGCGAGGGAGATCAAAGCTCATCCCCGCATCAGAGCCTTCCCCGCCGTCGCCAAAGACATGTTCCCCGGCGGGTACTTTTTCTTTGCCGCGTTCTTCCATTGTGGTATGTGCCCTCCGTTCTCGGAGTTCTTTTGCGATGTAATGAACACATACGGCCTCCACCTTCTAGATTTCACCCCCAACGCCATCCTTACGATGGCCGTTTTCGTACATCTGTGCGAAAACTATGTTGAGGTTCATCCAAGCGTAGCTCTTTTCCGCCACTTCTTCATGCCTAGAGTAGAGTCAGGTGCCCCCCTCTCCGGTGGCATCTCCTGGAACTTTAGGCTGAACAAGAAGGACTCGTACCTGAAGGGAGAGCTTCGCGGCAAGTGGGAGGAGTGGAGAGCCGATTGGTGCTGGGTGCTGGAAGATAACCCTGAGCCTTTTACTGCGCCGCGCCAGACAGCCATAGTGTGCGGCAGGGATTGGAGTGAATTGGCCCCGGAGGACAACAAGCTTAGTATCGCCCTCATTAGGATCATTCGCCTCCGGGTCGCCAATCTGACTATCGGAGAAGTTGGATCAGATTTCCTCCGCCGCCGCATCGCCCCTTTACAAGAAAGGAAAAGGCCCGCTTGGGAATTTGGCAATGCGGCAGATATCATGAGGCTGCGCCCTGGATTGAACTAAAACTTCACCGCCTTGGAGTTGAAGGGGATGGTTCGGGAGCTCTTCAAGCATGACCCCAACCACCCGGAGTGGTTCAGACCTTCCCGGGGAGTGGTGCCGCTGTGCAACAGCACTGCCCGTGATTCTCTGCGAGCAATGATGCCCGCGTGCGACTCCCATGGCGTCGTCTCCACTTGGATAGAGCCTCCGCCGGATACCGTGCTGACCTTCTTCGACAACTTGGTCGAGAAGCCCCGCAACGCCGAGGAGAACAAGGGCCTTACCCGGGCTACTACTGAGCGGGATATAGCTTACATCGCCTCCAGGATGGAGGAGGCTGCCGTAGCTGCTACTGCGGGTGACTTTGGATACACTGTGGAAGAGGCACAGGCTGCGGACGCAGTGAGTCAAGCAGAGGAGGCGGAAATCCTCAAGCTGCTGAAGCTTGCGCCCGAGGAGTTTGCCGGGGAGCCTTCCGTGAAGTTTGCCGGGACGAGCGAAGTTGCCGGGGGGAGCGAGGCCGCCGGGCACGGCGCTGAGTCCAGCGGGCCTGCCGAGGAGGAGGAGGACGCCAAGGCTGATGAAGACTCTGGTGGATCTCTGAATCTCGATGACGACGCCTCCTCATCCTCAGAGAACTCCCCGCCTCCGGCAAGTCCCACGCAGCAACCGAAGAAGCGCCTCCGCAAGGCAGCTGAGACGGCGAGGCCGCAGGCGCCTCGACAGCAGCCAGCGCGTCGTGATACGCGCGCCACCAGGACGAGCGAAGTCGTCAAGGAAGCGCCCCGTGCTCGAGCACCAAGCGGAGGGGGATCTTCCCGGAGCGGAACGGGTGCTCCTTCTGTCCCTCGGTCCTCGGCGACGACGGGGGCCGGGTCTTCGCAGCCCACAGCCCCTGAGACCGCCAAGCGCCCGAGGGAACCTTCTCCTCCAGCTCCTCGCGCAGGAGCACCCCAGGCGGAGTTTGACTTCTCCGCCCTCAGCTCCGACGAAGAGGAAGAGGAGTAAGTACTTGCAATTCTTTAGTTTCTTCGATTTTGTCTTGATTTTCCTTGTTGATTCTGATCTTGTTTTTGTTTTGCTTTCAGGACCCTGACCCAGCGGATGGCGAAGAGGGCCAAGATCCCTGTGGTCGAGATTGAAGACGACTCGCCCGCCGCGGCGACGGGAGACGTGCCAGCGGCAAACTTGCCGGATCAACCTGCTGCTCCGAGGAGCAGCCCCCAGCGCAGCCCCCAGCGTAAGTCTGGTTTTTATCTTTCTGCTTGACGGGCGTGCTTGAGGTTATCATCTTGGTTGACGTTTTGATGTCTTATTTGTCTTGTGCAGAAGTGGAGCCGCAGCCGCAGGAGCGCCCGGAGGTCGCCCCCGACGAGCCACTTGCTCCACCCTCCCCGCCAAGGACGAACTCCCCGGTAAGGGAGAACGCTCCGCCAAGGACGGGTACTCCGCCAAGGGCGAGTATCCCGCCAAGGGTGGGCAGCCCGACAAGGGTGAGCACCCCGCCAAGGGAGGGCGCGGGCGGCCCTCCGCCAGCAGGGGCTACTGCTCCGCCGCCAAGGGAGGATTCCCCGGCGAGGGACCCCGTCGTTGAAGAAGTCCGCGAAGGTAAACCTTGTAGCTTCTTCTTCTTGAACTTGTATTTTTGGATATTTGCTTGACTCTTTCTTTTTTTTTCTTCTGCTAGATCCTCCTGCACCGGAGCGGATGGAGACGGAGACCACCGGCGAGGAGGGCGTGCACGGCGACGGCGGCAACGCCACTGCCGCTGACGAGCCAGCCGCCGAAGAGACCGCCTCGACCGCCGACACCGCGGCTGGGGAAGAGGCCGGCGACCACACTGCTGGCCCGGAGGCCACAGGAGCGTCGGACGCTGCACCGGCCGCCGACCCCTCCGCCTCCACGGAGCGGTCGGGTGTCTACTTGGAGGCCGCCAACGGGGTCTTTATTCAAGTCCCGTGGGCGTCCTCGTCTCGAGCACCCGTGGAGGGAGAGACCTTTGACGGAGAGGTCCTCGCCTCCGCTGGGTTGAAGGTTGTTGAAGCGCCCGGCGGTAGCGACGAGCCCGAAGAGGAGAAGCTCCTTCGTCGGCTCCTGGCCTTGTACCGGGCCAGGCAGGCGAAGTTGGAGTCTCGGGAGGCTCTTGCCGCCAAGGCTGGAGCTGACCTGGAGAAGCGCGCCGCGGAGCTCCGCGCCGACAACCAGGCGGCCCTCCGCAACTTGGCGGAGGAGCGTGAAGAGCTTGCCGGGGCGCAGCAAGCCTTCCTCCTTGAGAAAGCTGAGGCCGAGGAGGAGCAGCGGTTGGCCGCCGAGCAGCTGTCCCGGCGAGAAGGAGTACTCAACCAGCGGAAGGTCGACCTCGATGCCCACGAGGACGACCTTGCCGCCCGGGAGCAGCCATTGGCGGGTCCCTGAAGGAGGCGAGGAGCGCCGCAGCCGCCGCAGAGACCGCCAAGAAGGACCTGGAAGCCAAGGTGGAGCAGCTGGAGTTGTTCCTGAAGGAGAGCGAGGACAGAGTCACTGCGCTCAATGTGGAGCGGGAGAAAGATGCCCACACCAACTCTGAGCTGCAGGTACGTCTCTCCGAGAAGGGCACAGAGCTTACTGCCGCCAAGGACTCCATTGCTGACTTAGAGCTGAAGGTCTCCACTCTTACTGATTCGCTCGATGTCGCCCGGGACCGCGAGACGAAACTGAAGGACGAACTCCGCAAGGAACATGGCTTGGTGGAGAGCGCCGCCGTCTCGGCGAACAACTTCAGCCAGGCAGTGGAGCAGTGGACTGATGAGCTGGTCACCTCCGCTGCCAATATTGACAAGGAGATGATGGCGCTGAGGGCGGAGCATCTCGTGTACTCTCCGGACGAGAATCTCCCCCACAGCGCCAAGTTGAGTCTGTTCTTCAGGGGAATTGCGCCGGCGCTTGCGCGGCTGCGGGAGAAGATCCCCGTGCAGCTGGCCGACGAGGCGCGTCGGCTCTGCATGGGCACCCTGGAGCGAGTCTTGTCGAAGATCGTCTACCGCAACCCCGACATCAACCTTGTCAACGTCCTCCGCACCCTGCCGCCCGAAACTGATCAGGAGGCGTTGAAGGCGCAGGTTTCCCACATCGTTGCCAAGGTGGGCAAGATCACGAGGCGTGAAGGCGACCGCGTGGACTAGATTCCTTTCCTTCTTCTTCCTTTGCCGCTGCCAATTAAGTCATAGGCAGTAGTTGATTAGAACAGCGGCAAGCTATCTTTGTAATATACAATCTTATTTTGAACAATCAATGCAGTGTTATCTCCCTTGCTTTTGGTCCTCCACTTTGTATGCTTTCTACCCTATGCTTTTAGGGGACTTGCCGGCAAGGGGCCCTTGCCGCGAGCGCCGAGTGCTGGACTCTTAGCAGCCTGCTGGCAATAGCCTTGCCGGCAAGAAACCTTGCCGCAGCTAGTCGCAGCACACTTAGGTTGCTGAGCGAACTCGAAAACGAAGTAAGGGCGCGACACTTGTCGCAGCTCACTTAAGTCGTTGAGCGTGCTCGAAACAAAATAAGGGCGCGGCTAGCCACAGGTAGGTTCCTCCGCGCACAGGTTTTCCATACAAAGTGTGGTTGTTCAAGGAAGACAACTAAAATTTTTAAAAATTTGAATGCTCAAACTTTGGCAACTTAGCTTTCATAGTTCGTTTGTTCCCCGACGAGGCTTCTCTTTCTTGAACAGCACTTGGTTCATGCCTCCATCTCCTTCCCCCCGGCAAACTTGTGCGCGAGGAACATTCCTTCTTCTTAAGAGGGAAAGAAAAAGAGGAGGAAAACAAGCATAGGACCTCTCGGCTTGCTAGTGCTTACCGGGGATGTGTGTTGCACAAGGTGCCAAACAATGTATGCGAATAACAAAGAAAAGCATGGAAACGACAAATAGTGCGAAGCACAAAAGCTTTACTGATGCACGGGGTCTGCGCCCGGCTTTGTACAAAGGTTTACATGCAACAGCGGCAAGACTTGTACAAAAGGTGGTTGCCGGAACGGATCACGGCAACCGCGCCTTATGGGTGAAACTTGCGAAGATGCTCTATGTTCCAGGAGTTGCTCACCGGTAAGCCTTCTTCGGTCTCAAGGCGGACAGCGCCGGGCCTTGTGACTTGTCTCACCCGATAAGGGCCTTCCCACTTCGGCGTCAACTTGTTGGAATTCTTGGCGGACTGAACACGCCGAAGAACAAGGTCGCCTTCCTCGAGACTCCTGGCCTTGACCTTGCGGCTATGGTAGCGACGCAAGGCTTGCTGGTATCGAGCAGCTCGTACAGCAGCCTGGAGACGTTGCTCCTCGAGGAGCAACGCGTCATCTTGTCGCAGTTTCTCTTGCTCGAGCTCATCATAAGCGAGCACTCGAGGAGATCCGTATACGAGTTCTGTGGGGAGAACTGCCTCTGCTCCGTAGACAAAAGCAAAGGGTGTCTGTCCGGTTGCTCGATTTGGTGTCGTCCTGATTGACCAAAGAGCCGCCGGCAACTCCTCTATCCAGTTTCTTCCGCACTTGCACAGCCTGTCGAAGGTTCTTGTCTTGAGTCCGCGCAGCACTTCAGCGTTGGCCCTCTCCGCTTGACCGTTGCTCCTCGGGTGAGCAACAGAAGCGAAGCAGACCTTGGCGCCAAGGTCTTGGACGTACTGCATGAAGGTGCGACTTGTAAACTGTGTGCCGTTGTCGGTGATGATCCTGTTAGGGATTCCGAAACGGCAAACAATTGATCTGAAGAACCTGACTGCTGACTGTGCTGTCACCTTTCTCACTGGCTCCACTTCTGGCCACTTTGTGAACTTGTCGATTGCTACGTACAAGTACTCAAAGCCCCCGACTGCGCGGGGAAAGGGGCCGAGGATATCGAGCCCCCAGACCGAGAAGGGCCAGGACAAAGGGATCGTCTGGAGAGCTTGAGCTGGCTGGTGAATTTGCTTGGCATGGAACTGGCACGCTTCACACTTGGTTACTTGTGCAGTTGCATCCTGGAGGGCTTCTGGCCAAAAGAACCCTTGCCGGAACGCCTTCCCGGCAAGTGCCCTTGCGCCAATGTGGTGGCCACATATGCCTCCATGTATCTCTTCCAACAGCTTCTGTCCATCTTCTCTGGAAATGCACTTCAACCTGACACCATTGGGTCTTCTTCTGTACAGTTCATTGTTAACGAACTGGTACATACTTGACTGCCTGGTTATTTTCTCTATCTCTTCTGGCTCGTCGGGAAGTTCTCCAGTTTGTAGAAAGCGGACGATCTGTTGTGCCCATGCTGGAGCTTGAGGCTCAACAACAAGGACTAAAGGCATGAGGGCTGCTGCGGGAACCTCAGCTTCTACGACAAGAACCTGCGGTTCTGCCGGAGCTGATGGTCCCCCGGCAAGCCTGCCGGGGCAAGGCTTGTCGGGAACGCCTGCTTCAACTGTACAGACCCTTGGATCTGCAGGAGCAAACTGTTCCTTAGCATCTTGGCTGTTGACCTTGGGGACCTTGGTGGCGGCTTCTGAAAGATCCGCCGGCAAGTAGTCGCCGGAGACTAACTTTCTCTTCTTGTTTTGCCCAACTGACGGTGTAACGGATGGCTGACTTAACTTGAGCAAGAAGGTCCCTGGTTCCACAGGTAACTTCATTGCAGCACACTTTGAGAGGCCATCTGCAATATCATTCTGAGCTCTTGGGACGTGCTCCATTTGCAGACCTTCAAAGTGCTCTTCAAGCTTCCTCACTTCATCAACATAAGCTTCCATCAAAGGGCTCTCTCTTATTCACTTGTCGGACCACCAACTGTGAATCTCCCCGCACAATCAACTTCTTGATCCCAAGCTCGGCCGCAATTCTGAGGCCGGCAAGCAAACCTTCATACTCTGCAGTATTGTTTGTCGCTTGCTCCTTGGGAAAGTGCATCTGGACAACGTACTTGAGGTGCTCTCCGGTGGGCGCTATGAGTACCACGCCGGCACCGGCGCCTTGCAACGAGAAAGCACCATCAAAGTACATCATCCATTCGTTGCTCGCTTCTTGGACGGGGATGCTTGTCTCTGGAACTTCTTCATCTGGCGTTGGGGTCCATTCCGCTATGAATTCAGCCAAAGCTCTGCTCTGTATGGTTGAAGTACTCTCAAACTTGAGACCAAAGCTTGACAGCTCCAGTGCCCACTCGACGATCCTGCCTGTTGCCTCTGGATTTTGCAATATCCTCTTCAACGGAAAGCGAGTGACCACTGTTATCTCGTGTGCTTGGAAGTAATGGCGCAGCTTCCTTGAGGCCATGAGGAGGCCGAAAAGCAACTTCTGCACCCCAGAGTATCTTGACCTAGCCCCCTGCAAGAGGGAACTTACAAAATACACTGGGCGCTGCACCATCTTCTTTCGCACTTCTCCTTGTTCCTGCGCAGACTTGTCCTTGTCGGGGCCAGAGCTTGTCGGGGAAGCCCCCTGCTTGTCGCTGGATTCGCTTGCCGGGGACGTGGGTTCCTCATCTGCCTCCCTCTCCGCTACTAACGCAGCACTAACCACTTGATTGGTTGCCGCTAGGTACAGCAGCAACTTCTCTTGTGGCCTAGGTGCGACAAGTATCGGAGTAGAGGACAAGTATCCTTTCAAGTCTTGCAGCGCTGCCTCCGCTTCCGGAGTCCATTTCATAGGACCTGCCTTTTTCAAGATTTTGAAGAAAGGCAGGGCGCGTTCTGCAGACTTTGAAATGAACCTGCTGAGGGCAGCCACACAACCAGCAAGTCTCCTTACGTCCTTGACGCGCTTCGGGGCTTCAATCTGCTCGATGGCTTTTATCTTGTCGGGATTGGCTTCAATCCCCCTCTGGGACACAAAGAACCCGAGAAGCTTGCCGGAGGGGACTCCGAAGACGCACTTCTCGGGGTTCAGCTTGAGCCGGATCTTGCGCAGATTCTCAAAGGTCTCTTCTAAGTCTTGGATCAGGGTATCTTTGCTCTTACTCTTGACCACTATATCATCCATGTAGGCTTCTACATTTCTGTGTATCTGTGGCTCAAAAGCAGTGTGCACCACCCTTGCAAATGTTGAGCCTGCATTCTTCAATCCAAAGGGCATGCGTATGAAGCAATATGTGCCACATGGAGTAATGAATGCAGTCTTCTCTTCATCTTCCTTGGCCATGAATATCTGGTGGTAACCTGAGTATGCATCAAGGAAGGAAAGCAGCTCACATCCGGCGGTGGAGTCAACAATCTGGTCAATACGCGGCAAGGGAAATGGATCCTTGGGACACGCTTTATTCACATCAGTGAAGTCTATACAAAGTCTCCACTTCCCATTGGCCTTGCGCACGACAACTGGATTGGCCAACCACGTGGGATGGATTACGCCTCTAACCAGGCCTGCTGCTTCCAACTTCTTTATCTCTTCGGCGATGAATTCTTGGCGCTCCACGGCTTGCTTCCTGACCTTCTGCTTGACGGGCCGCGCATGAGGACAAACCGCAAGCTTGTGCTCAATTACCTTCCTGGGAACGCCGGGGATGTCAGATGGTTGCCATGCAAACACATCGACATGCGCCCGCAGGAAGGCAACGAGCGCGCTTTCCTATTTGTTGTCGAGCGTAGCACTAATGGTGAAGGTACCACCAGTGCCGTCCTCCTTGGCGGACACCTTCTTGGTTGCCGGTGGAGCTGCCATTCCTTTCTTGCACTTGCCGGTGGAGCTCGATGGTGCGTCCTCGACGGCAGCGCAGCACTCCGAAGAGGTGCGTTTGCCGGAGTGGGCCCCAGAGCTCTTGCTGGACTTGGTCTTGGTCTTCCCCCCGGGAGCTTCAGCGGCAAGTGTGTTGCTCTCTGCTGCGGCTGCTGCATCCCGGTAAATCTTGTCGGCGCAGATAAGCGCGTCCTTCTTGTCGCCGGGGACAGAGATGACGCTTATCGGCCCCGGCATCTTGAGTACATTGTAGGCATAGTGGGAAGCTGCCATGAACTTGGCGAGGGCAGGACGTCCAAGTATCTCATTGTATGGTAATGGGATATCGGCAACATCAAACGTGATCCTCTCTGTCCTGAAGTTGAGCTCCCCGCCAAAGGTCACTGGCAACGTAATCTTCCCCTTCGGCTTGCTCCTTCCCGGGTTGATCCCTTGGAACGACCCGGTTTCTTCGATCTCGCCGTCTGGGATCTGTAGCTTCTTGATCACAGCTGCGGAGATCAAGTTTAGGCTGGCCCCGCCGTCAACCAACATCTTGGTGACCTTGAGATTGCGGATAGTTGGTGAGACCAACATCGGCAAGCACCCGACCGCTGTGGTGCGGTCAGGGTGGTCCTCAAGGTCAAAGATGATGGGCGTGCCGGACCACTTCAGCAGCCTGCGTGACTCGACGGGCGGCTCTGCTGCGTTCACTTCTCGCACCCACTGCTTAAGCTGGCGGTGGGAAGTGTGCAGAGAGGCACCGCCGTCGACACACAGAACCTCTGTGGCCTTCTGGAACTCCTGCTCGCTGTTGTCTCCTTCTTCTATGTCATCATCGTCGTCTTCATCCTCATCCTTGTCGCGGCCCCGGGGAGGTCTGTCACCTTGCCGCTGCTTGGCCTTGCCGCGGCGTCCTCCCCGGCCGTTGAACGGTCGCTGCTTGCTGGGCTCTCCTCCGCCCCCTTGGGCCTTCTCCTTGTCGCGACGCTCGTATTCAGCCTTCTGCTGTTCTACGAGGTACTCGACTCTTTTGCAGTTCTGAAGATCGTGGCCCTTGGTGCGGTGGATCTTGCAGTACTGCTTGTCGAAGCCGTCCTGCTTGTCGGCTGCCGCTACAGGGGCGGGCTCCTTGCCGGAACCACCAGCCTGTGCCTTCTTGGCGGGAGCCTCCTTGCCGGACTGCTCGACAACCAGCACCTCCTTGCTCTTCTTCTTTCTGTTATTCCGCCGCCGGTTTTTCCTTGCCGGGGTGGCATCCTCGCTGTCGCTTCCTCCTGCGCCAGCATCCTCTCCGGGGAGTCTCCTCCCCTCTTCGGCACGCGCACACTTGTCAGCCAGAGCGTAGAGCTCGCTGACATCCCGGATCTTGGTCATGGCCATCTCCTCCCTCATCCGGCGGTTACGCACGTTTTGGTGGAACGCGCTGATAACCGCGGTAGGGTGGACGTCGGGAATGTTGTGCTGGACGCGGCTGAACCTCTGGATGTACTTGCGCAGGGATTCTCCCTCCTTCTGGGCTAGGATGTGGAGATCGCTCTCCTGGCCGTGGGGTTTGTGGCCGCCTGTGAAGGCGCCAACAAACTGGTGGCACAGATCCGCCCACGAAGAGATGGAGTTCTCCGGCAAGTGCATAAGCCAAGACCGGACGTTTGGCTTAAGCACTAGCGGGAAATAGTTGGCTAGGATCTTCTCGTCGCATCCCCCGGCAGCCTGCACCGTGATGGTGTAGATGCTAAGGAACTCCGAGGGGTGTGTCTTGCCGTCGTACTTCTCGGGTACGTCGGGCTTGAAATTCTTCATGCTGGGCCACTGGACTTGCCGTAGCTCACGGGTGAACGCAGGGCAACCTGCCGCGTACGGCAAGTCGCCTGGTTCACCGGGCGTGTGCACGTCGACAGCGGTCCCAGCGCGCTGATCTGACTGTCTTCGGGCTTCTCGTCGACGCTCGATACGAGTCCGAGCGTCCTCTTGCCGCCTGTCGTCTAGGACTTGGCACTGATCGCGGCGAGCCCGCGGATCCGACGACGCCGTGGAGTCGTCGTCGACGTTGATCCGGTGGGGTGGCGATTTCTGCTTCCGCGGCGGGGAGTGCACGGTAGTTGCACCCCCGGCGGTCTTGTCGCCATCGGCCTTCGCTTGATCGACTTGCCGCGGCCGTGAGGTTGCCGGCTGCTGTGGCGCGTCGTTGTTGGCGAAGGCGATGAGGCTCTGAATCATCGCCCTCCAGTCTTCGGCCTTGTCTGCCGCTGGAGGGAAATCGAGGAGCAGCTGTGCTCTTGCTAGAGCTTCTGCTGGAGAAGAGGGGAACGGCGGCGAGCGGTGCGAGGAGCGGGACACGCTCGGACTTCTAACCGCGTTAGAAGGAGCATGCTCCCGTCCCGGCGACCGCGCCTTGCTCGTGCCAGCACGCTGGCCTTGAGCATCCCGCGATCCTCCGGCTTGGCCACGCCCCAGCAAGCGTATGGTACCTCCAGTACCACGTCGCTGCGGGTCTTGTACCTCCTGAGAGAGACGTGGGGCGTCTACTGACACCGAGGCTTTGGAGTTAGCCCGGTCGTTGGTCTTGTCCTTGGACTTGGTGGCGCCGTGAGTTTCCTCGCCGGCGACCACCCTTCCGCCGGCGCCTCCTCCACCAACCGTTGGTTCTGGTGGCGGTGGAATCGACGTAGACGGGCCTCCGACCTCCGAAGTCTTCTTCTTCGGAGGCATGCTGATGTAGCTGATGAAGTTGGAGAGGTTGATGAAGAATGCGCCCGCGTGAGCACCGGATCAGGTTCGCACAACCTCGACGCCCCCTACCTGGCGCGCCAAAGATGTCGGGGAAACTGTCCTCCCACGAGCACCTATGGGACCGGAGCCCCTTCTACGTTGCGGTAAGGGAGCGGAGGGAGAACAGAGAGCAGATCGAGGAGCGCACGCGGGCAGTTTTACCCAGGTTCGGGCCGCGCGGACGCGTAAAACCCTACTCCTGCCTTAGGTTGTATTGAGTTCTTGAGCTCGGGAGCTTGAAGAGCTACAGTACTAGCTACACCGAGCGAGAGAGTTGTCTAGGTTTCGAACCCTCTCTACGTTGTGCATGGGCCTCCTTTTATAGCTCAAGGGGTCACCGACAGGTGTCAACGTAGAGGAGGGTAAAAGTGTAATTTTGGTGGTGGTTGCAATAGTGCGCGGACAGTATATGAACAGTGGTCTTCACCTAACTTTGATAGTGGGGGACAAGGGCATTAAACGCCCGTCGCCGTCGCCCCCAAAAGCGTCCGTCCATGCTTCTCCGTTCGCCACGGCGGTAGCCTCGTCACCGTGGCTTGCCACCGTGTCCCCCAAGCTGCACAGCCTTCTGCCACGTGCCCCTGGAAGGGCCCCAGGGCGACGCGTGGGCCGATGAGCTGGAGCGTGGGCACACAGCGTAGGTCTCCCCGGCAAGCACCTTGCCGGGGTAGTGATCTTGTCGGGCCCGGAAGCTTGTCGCTCTCCGGGTCCTGCCGGGGCGCACGATGCGCCGAGGCACCTCTTGAGGTAAGTGTTCCTTGGCCTTCCTGGCAAGCTCCTCTTGCCAGGGTCTTGCGCTAAAGTGATAACCTTGATCCTGGTGCGGCCTTCCCGGCAAGCTCCTCTTGCCGGCGCCTTGGTCTTCTGTCTTGTATACTTTGTTTTTGAATGGCTTCATAGGGACAGGAAAGGTTCTTGGCGAGCACGTGGTAAGCCCAGCCGCGGGAAGCTGCTACTGCCCGTGCACAAGTTGGGGTACTAAGGTACCCCTATCTTAGTACACCGACACTTGCAGTGAAATCCTCAATTCAGGGGTTTTTGGAATACTAAATTTATAAAATACATTTTGGCAAAATTGATTTTGTAAGAAAATACTATACTGTTATATAACACTTGGCTTGATCATTGGGCAGAAGTTTTGGGTATGGAGATGAATTCTACAAGAGGTAATAGTTGACTTTAATGAGCACATGAAAAGCATATGAAGAAAAACTCAATCCCAAATAAAAGCCAAATGATGCCAAAAAAATTGCAGGTCCAATTTTCATGCTTCATTGATGCAAATAACATGTTACAAAATGCAGGGTGTGACATATATACACACTTTTGTTTCCTTGATGGATATTCTAGTTTCTCTCAAATTTATGTGTCAAAAGAAGATCAAGAGAAAACTAATATTACTTGCCCTTTTGGAACTTATGCTTATAGACGTATGCCTTTTGGTTTATGAAATGCCCTGCCACCTGTCAAAGATGCATGCCTGTTATATTCTCCGACTTTTGTGAAAATATTTATGAGGTTTTCATGGATGTTTTTTCCGTTTACGTGACTTCTTTTGATGATTGCTTAAGCAACCTTGATTGAGTTTTGCAGATATGTGAAGAAACTTATCGTGTCTTGAATTGGGAGAGGTGCCACTTTATGGTTAATGTAGGTATTGTCTTCGGGAATAAAAATTTTGAACGAGTTATTGAAGTAGATAAATCTAAAGTTGATGCAATTGAGAAAATGCCATGTCCTAAGGATATTAAAGGTATAATAAGTTTCCTTTGCCATTCTGGTTTCTATAGAAGGTTTATTGAAGACTTCTCTAAAATTTCTAGGCCTCTAGCTAATCTTTTTTGCAAAAAGATGTTCCATTTGTTTTTTATGATAATTGTGTAGAAGCCTTTGAAATACTTAAGAAAGCCTTAACCTCTGCACCCATTGTTCAACCACCTGATTGGAACTTGCCTTTTGAAATTATGTGTGATAATAGTGACTATGTTGTTGGTGTTGTTCTAGGACAAAGAGTTGATAAGAAATTAAATGGTATCCATTATGCTAGTAAAACTCTAGACAGTGCTCAAAGAAATTATGCTACTACCGAGAAAGAATTTTTAGTAATCGTGTTTGCATGTGATAAATTTAGATCTTATATTATTGATTTTAAAGTAATTGTTCACACTAATCATGCTTCTATTAAATATATTTATGGAAAATAAAGATTCTAAACCTAGGTTAATTAGGTGGGTTCTTTTTCTACAAGAATTTGTCTTGCATATTATTGATAGAAAGGGAGTTGAGAACCACGTAGCTGATATTTTGTCTCAAATGGAAAATGTTCTTGATGACCCACTGCCTATTATTGATAGTTTTCCTGATGAACAATTAGCTATTATAAATTCTTCTCGTAATACTCATTGGTATGATGACTATGCTAATTACATTGTTGCTAAATATATACCACCTAGTTTCACGTACCAACAAAAGAAAAGGCTCTTCTTTGATTTGTGACATTACTTTTGGGATGACCCACATCTTTATAAAGAAGGAATAGATGGTATTTTTAGACGTTATGTACCTAAGCATGAACAGGACCAAATCCTACGGAAGTGTCACTCCGAGGCATATGGAGTACACTAATCTGGAGACAGGACTGCACATAAGGTCTGGTTTTTATTGGCCTACTCCCTTCAAAGATGCACGTAAGTTTGTCTTATCTTGTGACGAATGTCAAAGAATTGGTAGCAGTAGTAGACGTTAGGAAATGCCTATGAATTTTTAACTTGTTATTGAACCATTTGATGTTTGGGGATTTGATTATATGGGACCTTTTCCTTCCTCTAATGGTATACACATATTCTAGTTGTTGTTGATTAGGTAACTAAGTGGGTAGAAGCTATTCCAACTAGTAGTGTTGATCATAACACATTTGTTAAAATGCTTAAAGAAGTCATTTTCCCGAGGTTTGGAGTCACTATATATTTAATGACTCATGGTAGTTCACATTTTATACATGGTGCATTCCGTAAACTCCTTGCTAAATATGATTTCAACCATAGAATTTCATTACCTTGTCATCCTCAATCTAGTGGTCAGGTTGAATTGAGCAACAGAGAAATAAAGTTATTTTGCAAAAGAATGTTAATAGATCTAGAAAGAACTGGTCTAAGAAACTTGATGATGCATTGTGGGCATACATAACTGCTTATAAAAATCATATGGGTATGTCCCCTTATAAAATGGTTTATGGGAAAGCATGTCATTTACCTCTTGAGTTAGAGCATAAAGCACATTGGGTAATTAAAGAACTTAATTATGATTTCAAACCTGTCGGTGAAAAGAGGCTATTTCACATTAGTTCACTAGATGGATGGAGGACAAAAGCTTATGAAAATGCTAAGTTATTTAAGGAAAAGGTTAAAAGATGGCAAGATAGAAGAATCCAAAAATGAGAATTCAAAGTAGGCAATCAAGTTTTATTATACAACTCTTAGTTGAGATTCTTTGTAGGAAAGCTTCTCTCTAAATGGGAAGGACCATATACGGTCGAAGAAGTTTATTGTTCCGAAGCTATCAAGATAAACAACACCAAGGGCACTAATCCGAAGGTGGTTAATGGGCAAAGAATTAAACATTATATCTTAGGTACACCCGTTAATGTTTAAACCAATATTATCCAACCATGACACAGGAAGAGCACATAAGGGAAACCTTCTGGAATGCTCTAGAACCCTG
>LR738713.1:340049824-340066043 GCA_902687465.1 Secale cereale
CATTAGTTCACTAGATGGATGGAGGACAAAAGCTTATGAAAATGCTAAGTTATTTAAGGAAAAGGTTAAAAGATGGCAAGATAGAAGAATCCAAAAATGAGAATTCAAAGTAGGCAATCAAGTTTTATTATACAACTCTTAGTTGAGATTCTTTGTAGGAAAGCTTCTCTCTAAATGGGAAGGACCATATATGGTCGAAGAAGTTTATTGTTCCGAAGCTATCAAGATAAACAACACCAAGGGCACTAATCCGAAGGTGGTTAATGGGCAAAGAATTAAACATTATATCTTAGGTACACCCGTTAATGTTTAAACCAATATTATCCAACCATGACACAGGAAGAGCACATAAGGGAAACCTTCTGGAATGCTCTAGAACCCTGAAAAGGGATAGGTGCGTGGTACGGTAAATAAACCGACTCCAAAAGTTTCATAAAAGTACTTTCTGTCTATTTTGGAATATTAAAAGATTAGGGAAATAATAAACAATCCAAGAAGCGCATGAGGGAGCGACAAGCCCGAGGGGCACGCCTCCTAGGCTTGTGGCCCCCTCGTGGGCTTTCCAGACTCCATTTTTCTTCCTTCTTACTTGTCATGCACGGGGAAAATTCATTACATATACTTCCTGATGTTTTGAACATCGTGTCGCATGATTCTCTTCTATTCTTGTTTTGTGTTGTTCCTTGTCAAGTTTCCAAGGCCAGACATCATGTCTTCTTCCTCCTCCAACAACGTGGGAGACGGTGCTTGGTTGATGAAGATGGAACTCAAGAGAGAGGAAGCCGAGGAAGTCACCATCTAAGAATATGAAGGAGATTCACTTGAGGTTCACCCTCCGGCTTCAGAGAGGGGCACCCTGTCGGGCATCTTCACTACTCCAAATCCACATCAAATAGTGGGGACGACAAGCAACCAAGGAGGCCAAGAGGTACAAGGAGGAATTCCTCCTGGGAGGCCCCTACACATGTTACATCGGAACAACTTTCATAATTTGGTTCACAATTATGGGATTGAGAATACTCCTTGTATGCACATACCATCCAATTGGGACATCTCTTGTTCAAGTGAATGTGATGCAGGAAAGAAAACTTGGGGTCAGGAGAAAAAACATATTATGTCCGAAGTGCAAAAGAATGATGAGATCATCTGTCATGTGCTTCGAGAAATTAGGGTTTGAAGGAGATCTTGATGGACATTACGAACGACAATCCTACTTCATCATCACCACCATCACTAAAGAAGAAGACTTGAGTACACGGGTATGGGCACTCCCCCTGGCTTGTGCCAAGCTTGGGGGAGGTGCCCTGGTATCGTATCACCACCACTTTTATCATCATTATCTATCTTAGTTTCATCCTTAGTTATTTCGTGATTTCAAAGAATAAAGTTTTAGTATGATCTATTTTTTGAGTGCTTGCTTAGTGATCTATATATCTATGTAATCGTGTGTGAGATATATAATAAAGAGTAGTTTGAGTTTTGCCTTGCTTTCTTGTTTCAATCTTAGCATTGGAAAATAAAAGAATAAAAAAACATATGCTACTCCCATGGCGAGTAATGACTTCACATAAAATAAGTGTAGTTGGTAAAATTTGTTGGAAGTAAACAAACATAGCATTGGTCATAGATGCAATCCATGAAAAACGCAACGAAGGAAGAGAGGTCTCATATATAAATATACTATCTTGGACAGCTTTTATGATTGTGTAGCGACCCGACCCGAATGGATCGAAGTCTTTGTGCTTAAGTGACATCTCTGGATCAATATGCTGACACACAGTACTCGAGGATTTATAACAGAGTTAAATCACATGTATAAAGTAACGCAAATACTATTACCTCAATCCATATAGCGGAAGTAACAACAAAATTGTGGAGTCCCAAAAACACCAACGGCGACGCTGGGTGTAGACATCATAACCCTAGTGTATCACTTACTCGTCGTAAGATTCCTGCAACGTGAGACATTGCAACCGTGTAGGTCAGTACGTTGAATGTACTGGCAATTTCACACCATAGACTAATAATGAAAATATCTATCTCTATATGCACATTTGGCTCATGGAGGCTCTAAGTTTAATTTTGCATAAAGCTAATTTTTCCCTACAACAAAGGAATGCATTTTATTTTACTACCAAGTTTATGACATTATTGAGAAGGTTCCTCCAACTCAATCCCAAAGTTCCTAAATTATTAATAACCCAATACATTAATTAAATAGAGTGATGAGATAAATAAATAATCCACTTCTAGATACTCAAAGTTCTCCATAACCAGAGACACAACTAATCATGATTAGTTTATACACTCTACAGAGGTTTGCGCACTTTTCTCCACAAGACTCGATCTCCTTCGTTGAATTCCTCGCACTGCTTGATGTTTGAGAACTAGATGAACGAGACATAGTCTTTCCGAAGATGTCCCCTTAACAGATAGATAGGCCGGTACACCTACAATTCCCCTACATCTGCTAGCCTATCATGGCAAGGTTTCCCACAACTTGCTCAACTATGCTAAAGCCCATAATGGCTTGTAGCTGCGCACGGAAGTTTCTAGGCATGAAATATCATACGATCCCTTTGAGCCTGGGTGACATTCCATAGGATGATCACACGGGTCCTCCGGGACCCCCTAGTGCAAACACTGGTTTCTCCAGGTGCCCAAGTAATCCACTGGTTTCTCCAGGGTGCCCCAACCATTCCACCCAGATGTGTGTTAATATTGCAACCTTAAAATTTCCCTTAATTATTATTTCTCTCATAACTTGCATGAATCTCACATACCAATCCCTGTCTACGAGCATGGCTAAGCAGTATATGACACATCGAATAATCCCGAGGCGTTTCAAGGACCATATGTTCCTACCTCATGAACTACATAGCAAAGTCCCAATTCCCAATCCTACTCATGCAAACTTGTAAGGGTGTGAACTAATGCATAGTAAAAGGCTGGGTATAGAAAAAATATGATCAAAGTGTGAACTTGCCTTGTACTGTTGATGAAGATTCTTCGCACCTATAATTCCAGATAGTTCTACTCATCACACTCCGTTCAATCTATCGTAAGCAAGCAATTTTAACCACACATAAGCAATCACTCAAAGACTAAAAATAAAATGCAAAGGAAGATTGTGAAAACTCCAAAAGAACAAAACCAAATTAGTTTGCAAGATCAGATCCAAATTTCGGTGAAAAAGTGTGGTGATGGCTCAAGATGTTAGATTATGCCTAGGGATTCAATTTGAAACATGAATCAATTGAAAAGGCGCTACAGTTTACAAGATATGGTCAAGTGAAGCTTCAAGTTCAATTTTGAATAGTTCAAATTTGAAATGAGCAAAAGTTGAAACTAATGATGCTACTGGACGTAGAAAGTCATTATGAACATGTAGGAAAAAGAATCGGTGGATTCGGAATATAGAAACAAAAGATACAAGTAATTCAATATGGCATTGAATCTACTTAGAAAGTTGTGTGGCAACATGTTTGTGGACTAGTAGAGTAATTTGACAAGGATTAAAAATTATATATTGAAAAGATAACACTACTTACACTAACGGAAAGATTTCTTTGATACGAATCCTACGCGATTGGATTTATCGGAAACGGAGCTACGGATAAAAAGATATGATCAAAAGAAGTCTGAATATGAATTTGAGAAACTTTTGAAATTTGAAAGTTGCAAAAAAAAATAATTTGATAAATTCACTGGATAGGTGTGATCAAGACGAAAAACTAGGCGTCGGTTTCATCTAATTTGGATGAACGAGTAAAAAGTTATGGCTGTTTGAAAAATCAGGGCCAAGTTGTTTGACGAAGAAAAATAGCTATGGCTAAAAGAATTCTAGGTCTAATGTATAAATACAGAGAATAATTGATAATATAATTATTCTACTGTACTAGTCTAGAAATAATAAGCTACGGGAGTATAAAAAATACGAAGAAAGATATCTTTATAAGGTAGAGAAAAGACGACATCGGAGAGAGGAGACAACTTTCACAAGTCCCGCCGGAGAGAAGAAATATATTTTTATTTTGTGAATCTAGTCAAACCAAAATATTAATTTAATCCAAATCAGATGATTTTGGAAGGCTCTTGGAAGAGAGGATTAGAGGTCAAAGGCTAGACAATGTGGGCTAAAAGTAGACGAAAATAAATGAAACAGAGGAGAAAAGCTAAGCGCCTCGCACCGGCCTCGGCCGGCCGCGCGCGTACGCGCTGCAGTTTTTTTTCGCCAAAGGAAGAAGGAAAAAAAATCAATGGAAAAGGCTGGTTGGGCCCGGCCCATTTAAGAGAAAAAAACGATGGGGCGCCAGATGCTACTATGCTGCGTATGTGGGCGATAGCACGTGCAGTTTTTTTAATAGAAACAGAAAGGAAAACTAAATAACGAATATAAACTAAAATTTTATATAGGCATATTATATATCAAAATTTTCATAATTTGTTTTTCCTAAAATATGAACATATTTTGAGCGGCAAATAAATTCCGCAAAAAATTTAATAAAGCATATAGTACTACTGGTTCATTTAAAAACCAAATTAAAATGTTTTAAAATACTAAAATGATTTCAAACTCATTTTTCTGTACTTTTATACTGTAGGGAATCATTTTACCCTATTTTTCATATATTTTATTTTTTGAGAAAAATAATTTGAATAAAAACCAAATAACTCGAAATTGAAAGTGGGTTTCAAAATAACTTCAAAGGGACTTTCAATTTGATTCTTTGAAACTTCCAACTCTCTTTCTTAGCATTTGAAGAATTCATTTTATCTTCTCTCATGAAACTCATTGAGTTGCATAATGTTTCTGAATTTGAAATATTTTCAAATGGAATTCAAATCATTTCAAAACCATTTTCATTTATTTAAATGAAAGAAGTCATATCATCTTCACTCTAGGGTTTTGTGATGAAATGAATTTGAATTCATGGAGATCATAAATGCAAGGTGAAAGTTTGGGAAAGTCATTTCATTCCCTCACATTCAACTTTCGAAAAGTTTCAAATTTCACACAAGCAACCACACCGCAATCAAACAAATAATCAAAACTATTTATTTAATATAACATTCCAAAATTTAGAAATTTGGGATGTTACAGATTGTGAGCCCCCATCAAATATTATGTATCAATTAGTTGACATTGGACAAGGAAGACATCATAATGAGTTATGGTTGTTTACATTCACATAGAAGTTATATTGTGATGGATCTTCTAACATGTGATGCTTTTTTAGGATCTTTTGCTAGCCAAAAATTCGCACTAAGTAGAGATACTACTTGTGCATCCAAAATCCCTAAACCCAGATAATTTTCATGAGTGTCCACCATATATACCTATGGATTGAATAAGGTCTTTCAAGTAAGTTGTCATCGGTGCAAAGCAATAAAAATTTCTCCTAAATATGTATGATCTTTTATTGTAAGGGAAAATAAGCTTTGTATGATCTAGTAATGTTGAAGAAATAAAAGTAACAGACCACATAATAAAGGTTGATATCGCAAGGGGCGATATAAAGTGACGTTCCTTTGCATTAAGAGCTTGCACATGAAAAAACAAAAGGTGCATGACAACCTCTGCTTCCCACTGTGAAGGGCCTATCTTTTACATTCATTTATTTATTTTTATGCAAGAGTCAATAGTGTTCATCCTTATTCCTCTCTATGTATTCTTTAGTGGCAAGAATCATGTGGTAGATAGATCCAGATATATATCCAGTTGAATGTGGGTGATCATGAGTTACTATTGTTGACATTGCCCTAGAGGTAAGTAAGTTGGGAGGCAAAACCGTAAGCCTCTATCTTTCTATGTGTCTGACTAAGACTTTTGCTCTATAAATATGCCTTGAGTGTCAGCAATCATAGAAGACTAAATGGTGGTTGAGTATGTGAACTTGCTAAACAAATATCTTACATAGACTCTTTCTCAAAATATGATGGATTGTGATTGTTTCAATGACTGAGATCACATTTTGTTAGTTTCCACTAAAGTTTATGTTTCATATTTTAGCTTTTGAATAAATTGTTACTCTAACATGAGATGCTTAATGATGATATATTGTTGTCATGATAATGACCTTGATGGTTCCATGTTCATATTTTATTTTTATCGACATCTGTCTCTAAACATGTGGTCATGATTATCGATAATAGCTTTCCCTTGAGGACAAGCGAGGTCTAAGCTTGGGGTTTCATACATCCATTTTGCATCATGTGTTGCTATCAATATTTGTTGCATTATGGACTCTTATTTCACTTTATATTACAATTCTTATATCCTCTCTCTCTTATTTTGCAAGTTTCACATGAAGAGGGAGATTGCCGGCAAGTGGAATTCCGTACCGGAAAGGGCTATATCGGAGATACTTTTCTGCACAACTCCAAATGGCATTAAAATTGACGGAGATTTATTTTGGAATATATAAAAATATTGGTGAAAGAATCAACAGAAGGGGGGCACCAGGCAGCTACAAGCTTGGGGGCGCCCCCTGTGCTTGTGGGGCCCCTGGCAGGCCTCAGAAGCCCATCTTCTGCTATATGATGTCATTTGACCTAGAAAAAAATCAGAAGAAAAGTTTCGGGATGAAGAGCCTCCATCTCGAGGCGGAACCTGGGCAGGAGCACTTTTTCTCTCAAGCAGAGCGATTTCGCTGGGGAAACTTCCCTCTGGGAGGGGGAAATCAAAGCCATCATCATCACTAACAATCCTCACATCATGGGAGGACCAATCTTCATCAACATCTTCACCAGCACCATCTCATCTCAAACCCTAGTTCATCTCTTGTATTCAATCTTTGTCTCAAAATCGTAGATAGGTACATGTGGGTTACTAGTAGTATTGATTACATCTTATAGTTGATGCTAGTTGGTTTATTTGGTGGAAGATTATATGTTTGGATCTCGAATGATATTCAATACCCCTCTGATCTTGAACATGAATATGATTTGTGAGTAGTTAGTTTTGTTCTTGTGGACATGGGAGAGGTCTCGTCATAAGTAATCACGTGAATTTGGTATTCGTTAGATATTTTGATGATATGTATGTTGTGATTCGCTTAGTGGTGCATGTGAACGTTGTATACATGACACTTCACCATCTTTGGGCCTAACGGAAACCATTGTGGAGTAGTAATTAGATGATGGGTTTCTAGAGTGATAGAAGCTTAAACCCTAGTTTATTTGCTATTTCGTAAGGGGCTGATTTGGATCCATATGTTTCATGATATGGTTAGATTTATCTTAATTCCTCTTTCGTAGTTGCGGATGCTTGCGAGAGGGGGTAATCATAAGTGGGAGGCTTGTTCATGTAAGAACAACACCCAAGCACCGGTCCACCCACATATCACATTATCAAAGTAGCGAACGTGAATCAAACAAACATGATGAAAATGACTAGATGAAATTCTCGTGTGTCCTCAAGAACGCTTTGCTTATTATAAGAGACCATTCGGACCTGTCCTTTGCTGCAAAAAGGATTGGGCTACCTGCACATTTGTTACAATTTCTACATTTTGCTCGTTACAAATTACCTTTCTATCAAACTACTTGTTACCGATAATTCCAGTGCTTGTAGAGAATACCTTGATGAAAACCGCTTGACATTTCCTTCTGCTCCTTGTTGGGTTCGACACTCTTACTTAGCGAAAGAATGCGATTGATCACCTATAATTGTGGTTCATCAACTACCACGGTGTTATCCAAGTAATTGGTTCATACTTTTTAACGCGCTTCATCTTTTTCAACTCTCACACAATACATGAGTGCAAGCCATGGATATAGCACTATGGGTGGAATAGAGTATGGTGGTAGAGATTGATATGGAGAAGTCAAAAAGGGAGAAACTCTCACATTGGCGAGGCTAATCAAGAGGTTATGGATATGCCCATAAATTGATGTCAATGCAAGGAGTTGGGATTGCCATGCAGTGGATGCACTAAGAGCTATAAGTGTACGAAAGCTCAAAAATAAAACTAAGTGGGTGTGCATCCAACTTGCTTGTTCATGAAGACCTCGAGCATTTTGAGGAAGCCCATCACTGGAATATATAAGCCAAGTTCTATAATGACAAATTCTCACTAGTATATGAAAATGAAAGCATGGGAGACTCTCTATATGAAAAACATGGTGCTACTTTGAAGCACAAGTGTGGAAAAATATAGTAGCAATGCCCATTCTCTCCTTTTCTCTTTTTCTCTGTTGGGCTCTTTTTGGCCTCTTTTTTCTGGGCACTTTTTGGCATCTTTTTTCCCCTCACTTGGGACATGCTCTCATAATAAAAATGTTGATCATCACACTTCTATTTACTTACAACTCAAAATTACAACTCGATACTAGAACAAAATATGACTCTGTTTTCACTAGAGGCTTCCCTATCGAACAAAAAGCATACAGCGGGTAAACAAATTACTATTGGGCAATTGACAGAAAATCGCATAGTTATGACGATATCCAAGGCAGTGATCATGTATATAGGCATCATGATCGAGACAAGTAGACCGACTCCTGCCTGCATGTCACACCCTGATTTTCATGTCACATTGCTTAAGATAATTTCCATGTTAAAAATGTGGATTTGCAAAAACTTTTGAGTGTTTTTGACTTTGCTTGGTTTGACTTTTGTCTGCTGTTTGCTAGTGCTCTAAAAATCAAATAAATCCTCCAACTCTTATACTTCATCTCCTTGACCCAAAACCTTTTCCCAATGATCATGCCATGTGTATAGACCAGTATAGAATTTTCTTATAAAAATATTTTTGGCCAAATGGTATTTTCTAAAATTAGTTTTCCAAAAACCCCTGAATTGAGGTTTGCACTGCAAGTACCTTATTTAGGGTGTGAAAAATCTTTCAACAAGTTTATTTGAATCCTATTAGATATAGGACTCCCAGAAACCACAAAAGTATAATTTTAGAAGTTATTTTTATATTTTATTTAAAAGCTTTTTCTTAAGGCCAGAAATGGTCTTTAATAGGGAAAACTTATTTAATCATTTCAAAAATATTTGCTAAAATTCAGGGAGACTCATAGGACATATATTGTCCATATATAAGAGTTTCAGCACATGGTCATGTTCAAAATATTGGGCAAATCCTTCCAAAACCCTTTCTGGATATTTCAAGCTTTTGAAATATTTACAAAGGAAATATTCTCCAAAAATTCCAGGGAAATTCTATCAGGTCAAATGTGACATATTTGATGATCTTGCAAAGCCTCATGCCTTGAAGATCAAGGAAACATCCTTTAGTCCCCTCAAAACCATTCTGTCCATATTTGAAGTTTGAGCAACTCTACATTGCCAAACTTGTCCAAATGCTCTCAAATTTGGTGCACATGCTAGAATGGCCTAATAAGGCATCTAGACAAAATGGCACAAGATTTGGAATAGAGCAACTTGATCATATCACCCCAAAACCACTTCTGTTCAAATTCAAATTTGAACAACTTTACATTGTCAACTTTTTATCTGGTGCCTCAAACTTTGTGGGCATGTTCATAACCCCAAATAATGATGCTACACCAAGTGGTGCATCAAGGGGAGATGAATTGCTTGACTCAAACATGGTGAAACCATTTCTGTTGATTTCTAGGGTTCACCAAAGTTACATTGGCCACTTTGCCCAAATGAGCTCAAATTTTATGTAGGGGCCTAATTATATGTGACATTTGATCCTGTTAAGTCCCATGTCAAGTGGATGTCATTTGCTTGACCAAACACTGATCAAACACCTTCTGTCCAATTACCAAAACAAGTGTTTGGACCCCTTTCACTATTTCCCTTTACTCCAAATTCTTACCACAGCTCCCCCTGATCATTCTCTACCCCCAGTAACTCCTCTATGGCCTCAGCTCAATTATTGGAGGGTAAAAACCCCATTTTTACTCTTGTGGACAGCCACCCTCTTCTCCTCCTTCACCTCTCTCCTCACTCCAGTGGCTCCCAGAGCATCCAAGACTGCCTCCCCCTTTCTTTACTACTTCCTCTACCCTTTTGACACCGTTGGACACGCCCTGGGCGCCAGGCCACGCCACTGGCAGCCAAAGGCCCGCTCTGGAGCGCGCTACAGTGCTCTGGAGCACTGCAGCCGCCCTCCAATCGCCAGCCCCGACCACCTAGGGCCTCCCCCTCGTGTCCCTCGAGGAGGCCTCGACGTCCGCAACCTGCCAGGCGGTCGGCCCCCTCCTCTCTCCCCCTCTCTCACCTCTGCTCGCACGCGCGCCATGGCCGCCCGAGCGCTCCAGTGAGCAAGCTCGCACGCGCGATGCTCTGGCACCTCCCTGCCCCTCCTCTTCCTTCCTCTCGACCTGAACCACGCCCACGCACACCGCAGACACCCCGGAACCTACCCCCGTGGCCTACAGGGACGGCTACGGCATCGCCGGCGCACGGCCCGCTGTGCACCACGCCCTTTCCTATTTAAGGCCGCCCGGGTCCACCCCTTCATCTCATTTCGCTTCTCCTAGCCCCTCGTGCACTCCCAGGACGCCCCGTTCTTCCTCCCGTGTCCTACAGCCTCCTCCTTGGCCGGAGCAGAGCCGCCGGCCACCGCTCGAATACGGGCACCTCAGGCCCTTCCCCCTCCACCTAGCCGCTCCAGCGCTGCCCAGCATCGCCCCAGGCTCCCCCAAGCTCCAGCTCTTCCTTCCCCCGCCTCTTCCTCGCTGAGCCGAACTTCACCGGCGGTCGCCTCCGCGGTCTTCCGAGCTGTCGCCGCTCCAGCCTTCCCCGACATGCGTTAAGCCCACGGTTGGATGCGCCTCTCCGCGCTGGTCACTCTGGTGGCCGGAGCGTCGCCGGAGAAGCCCTACAGCGCCGGCAAGCCGCCGGTGGGCATCGCCTCTGTTCCTCCCCGCCGCGTTGCGCGGGAGGAAGGAGATGAACCTGGCACGGGGGGCCCGCACGTCAGCGACCCCGGGGGCCAGGCCCACCCGTTTAAGTGGAGGCGGCTTCGGCCAGCCCGCCTCCCCCGCGCGGTGGCGCCCTTCCAG
Source organism: Secale cereale (assembly GCA_902687465.1). NCBI lineage: Eukaryota > Viridiplantae > Streptophyta > Magnoliopsida > Poales > Poaceae > Secale > Secale cereale. Next base: position 340,060,814 of record LR738713.1, read on the forward strand.
GCGGGCGTCTTCGACGTGGCCAGGCTCCTGTGCACGCGGCCGAGCTGATGGGCCGGCCCAGTCACGGTGCAGCTATTCCTCGCCCTGTGCGCCAGGGTATAACCCCTTTTCTTTTTATTTTTCTGTTTCCAGTAAACTTCTAATATCTCCCAAGTATTCAAATGAACTCCAAATTGCATGATTCAAATTTCCTATGACTCCATAAATCATGCTCTATCTGTTGGTGCAACATGCACATTATTCCAGAAACTTCTCCTACACAAATATTTATCAAATGCCCATTTTCCACTTTCTGTGATTAACTTTAGAAAATCACAGAGAGCTCATTTTTGATCCAGATGCAGTGATTCAAGTTCCTAGATGCTTGTCATGTCCAAACTTAGTTTTGGAACATTTTTAATAATAGTTTCTGTACCCCACCAAATATTGAGCCATTTCTTTATATTTATCAGCTTTGGAAAATCCTAGGAAATTCATTTGAATTCCAAATCCAGTGAAACCAACTCCTAAATGCTTCGAAAATCATGACTTGATGATGGGTACCTTTGCTCATCATTCAAGGAATTATTTCTGTATACTTCTTCCAAATCCATAAGCCCTTTGGTTCCATCATATTGAAATGTTCCCAACTACCTATTGATCCAACACCTATGAAACCACCTTGGTCATTTCAAATATGACCAGAGGTATCCTAGAAAAGTCCAACTCCTATTTTTAGAGCACTTTTATTGTTGCTTTGATTGTGTTGCTTATTATGATTGTTTCCATCGTTAGTTGACGTAATAAACGGAGTATTCGGAGATGGACTAGAAGATTTGAAGACTCTGAAGAATTAGGCAAGCAGCCCTTTGACCATGTTCAAGAAACCTTTTATGCATGTCTCATAGCACCTTATTATTCAATGCATCGAAATCATGTTGAGGTGGATACCACTTTGGTTGCTACCATTGTTGCTTACTATTGATACTTGCATCAAACATGACCCTACCTTCCTATGAGGGTTATGTGGGTGGGAGTAGTTAGGTTGCTTTACTAGTGGCTACGCAGATGGGACGGGTATATGCATGGTGACGGAGGCAGGATACTTTCAAAAGACTTTTCGAAAACCCCGTCGGGTGCCATTTATGCCCGAGGGAGATGGTGAGATGGGTAACCACTTGATGACGAAGTGGTGTACCGAGGAAAGTGTGTGTGTTGTTTTGAAAAACGGATTGGTTTAAGTTGCGACTGTTATTCCAACCTTACATGCGCAACCACTCTACCCTTATATGGGAAAGGGCATTATTGATTACCTAGGTCAATACTAGCATGGTGCCCGCATTACTAGTGACGGGGGTGACATGAGGTCACTCTCGGGACGGGGTCGTGCTTGGATAGGCGGCCATGACTGTTTTCACAGGGCACCGGACACACCATTGGTACCCTGTGCTTGTGATATGTGATGAATACGGAGCGAGTCTCCACAAACCTTGAGATGTGAAATGTTTGGCACGGGGCTGTTACCAATCGAGTGGACTACATATTAGTGTCACCTAGGGAAAGATAGTGATCGGGTGCTTACCCCGGGTACTTGAGGTACCGCGGGTCGTGGATGACACGGAAGTTCCCCGGATCTAGTGGGTAAAGTGTGCAACCTCTGCAGAGTGTCAAACTATTCGAATAGCCGTGTCCACGGTCATGGACAGTTGGGTAACCGCTCTTGGGCTACGTCCAACGTTTGCAAAACCTGGTGTGTGTGTGTGTACGAGGAAACAACATGGTTCAGTGATGTTGATGATGTGATTCTTGAGGAAGTCACAATGAGCTTGAGCATGAGTTGATTACAACTCTTTCTCGATATTGATGTCTGTGACCTCCTGATACTTGTTACGGACACATGCATATCCTTGTTATATGTTGATCATACTTGCATATGAAAAACTAGCTTTCCGCAAAACTACCAATTTAGTAGTAGAGCCATGCATAATTATTCTGTTACCACACTTGGGGTTGCTTGCGAGTACATTCAATGTACTCATTGGCTTGCCACTGGTTATTTTATTGGCCAGGCATGAGAGAACAGGTTATGATGAAGGTTTCTTGGTGACGAGCATGCGAGCTAGGACGCTTCCCAGTCAGAATGCCTGTAGGGTTAAGGCAGATGGCATGGGTCCCAGTTGTCTTTGAAGATTTCCGCTGCGATGATATACTCAAGACTTGACCATTATGGTCCTATTTGTGTAACACGGTATGTAAGGATGTAAGACTCTTGTTATTCAGCTTCTGTGTGTTTAGTGAGCATTGATCTCTGGGATCACTGTACACGTGCATTCGGTGATCACGACTTATGAGTTGGGGTCCCCACACTGCATCTACTACTATTACTCCACACATCGACCGCTATCCAACATGCATCTAGAGTATCAAGTTCATAAAGAATGGAGTAACGCCTTAAGCTAGATAACATGATGTAGACAAAGTAAACTCAATCAATATAAATAAACCCCGTTTTTTTATTCTTAATGGCAACAATAACAATATGTGTCTTGTCCCTTTTTTCACTGGGATATAGAGCACCACAAGATTGAGCCCACCACAAAGCACCTCTCCCATTGCAAGATAAATCAATTTAGTTGGCAAAAACAAACTAGAACAGTGCTACCTCTTGAGCATGCGTTGTTTTTCCCATGAAGAGGAAAGGGTGGTGCAGCAAAGTAGTGTAAGTATTTCCCTCAGTTTTTGAGAACCAAGGTATCAATCCAGTAGGAGACTATGCGCAAATCCCTCGTACCTGCACAAACAAATAACAACCTTGCAATCAACGCGATAAAGGGTTGTCAATTCCTTCTCGGCCACTTGCAAAAGTGAGATCTGATAGAGATAATAAGATAAATATTTTTGGTATTTTTGTTGTATAGATTGAAAAGTAAAGAATGCAAAATAAAAGAATAGTGAAGATAACTAGTTGATGGAAGATTAATATGATGGAAGATAGACTCGGGGGCCATAGGTTTCACTAGTGGCTTCTCTCAAGATAGCATTTTCTACGATGGGTGAACAAATTACTGTCGAGCAACTGATAGAAAAGCGCATAGTTATGAGAATATCTAGGAATGATCATTGTATATAGGCATCACGTCCGTGACAAGTAGACCGAAATGATTCTGCGTCTACTACTATTACTCCACACATCGATCGCTATCCAGCATGCATCTAGAGTATTAAGTTCATAAGAATAGAGTAACGCCTTAAGCAGGATGACATGATGTAGAGGGATAAACTCATGCAATATGATATAAACCCCATCTTTTTATCCTCGATGGCTACAATACAATACGTGCCTTGCTGCCCCTGCTGTCACTGCGAAAGGACACCGCAAGATTGAACCCAAAGCTAAGCACTTCTCCCGTTGCAAGAAAGATAAATCTAGTAGGCCAAACCAAACTGATAATTCGAAGAGACTTGCAAAGATATTTAAATCACGCATATAAGAATTCGGAGAAGAATCAAATATTGTTCATAGATAATCTTGATCATAAACCCACAATTCATCGGATCTCGACAAACACACCGCAAAAAGTATTACATCGAATAGATCTCCAAGAAGATCGAGGAGAACTTTGTATTGAGATCCAAAGAGAGAGAAGAAGCCATCTAGCTAATAACTATGGACCGAAAGGTCTGTGGTAAACTACTCACACATCATCGGAGAGGCTATGGTGTTGATGTAGAAGCCCTCCGTGATCGATTCCCCCTCCGGTGGAGCTCCGGAAAAGGCCCCAAGATGGGATCTCACGGGTAGAGAAGGTTGCGGCGGTGGAAATAGGGTTTCGTGGTGCTCTCGGATGTTTTCAGGTTATATGAGTATATATATGAGGAAGAAGTATGTCGCTGGAGCTACAACGGGCCCACGAGGGTGGGGGCGTGCCTACCCCCTGCGCGTGTGATACGTCTAAAACATATCTACAATTTCTGCTTGCTCCATGCCTCTTTTGGGTGATATTGCTATGTTATTTATACACTTCCATACACTTTTGATCATATTTGGGCTAACCTATTAACTCAGTGCACCCCAGTGCCAGTTTCTGTTTTCGGCTGTTTTTGTATTTCAGGTTTTCACATAACGAGAACTGCCAGAAAAAATCCAGAAAAAATATATAAAAAATCAGCGTTCCGGAAGCTTCCATGCGGCCAAAGTAAGGCCGGAGGGGACCCACAGGGGCTCCAGGCGGCCTGCCCACGCGCCCCCCTGGCTGCGCCGGGGGGGCGCCTGGGCACCCCTGACCCCCTCTGATGCCCCCCTTTGGCATATATTTACACCGTGTCGCGGAAACCCTGATTCCTACCCCTTTTCTCCAGACGCGATTCCGATCTCCGCCGCCATCGCCATCAAGCTTCGGGGGACCAGAATTCCTGCGCCGGCACCCTGTCGGGACGGGGAAGTGCCCCCGGATTCATCTCCATCGACGTTGCTTCCTCCCTCCATGATGCGGGAGTAGTTCCTCCTCGGGGCTGAGGTTCTTACCAGTAGCTATGTGGTCAATTCTCTCTCCCATGATGTGTTCTTCGTTGTGATCATAGGCTATGTTAATCTAGGGTGATCCCATGATATTTCCCCTTCCTCTATGTATTGGATTGATGTACTCACTTGTCTTTATCTAGTATAATCCCCGAGACCAAGGTGACAGCGGTCTATTGGACATGTATTAGAACAATATTTTCATGAGTGATTTCCTCTCTTGTGTGTTGATTGAAGATTGAGAGTCTCTTGGTGCTTGTCTTTGACTATCCTTTAGATATGTTGTGGTGATTGTGGGACTCTCTTTGGATGGCCGCGGTGACATTGGGAAATCCTTAGATTGAGAACTACGAACATTGAGGTGTGCTTTTGTAGCCCTACATAATTCTCGTCCTCTCTTGACCACGAAGGAATGACCTCCGAGTGCGTCCCCTTTGGATGTTTTATGGGAAATATCATGTGATTCGATTATGCTAATGTTGTTGGGAGTTGCCACTAGTGAAAGTATGAAGCCTAGGCCTTGTTTCCACCATTGCAATACCATTTGTGCTCACGTTTTTACCACTTGTTTGCTTGCTGCACTTTTTATTACAGATTTATATTACTTTGTTTTGCCATCCATATCACTTGCCATTTAACATCTCTTCGCCGAACTAGTGCACCTATACATCTAACAAGTGTATTAGGTGTGTTGGGGACACAAGAGACTTCTTGTATCTTAGTTGCAGGGTT
>LR738713.1:340077172-340110659 GCA_902687465.1 Secale cereale
CGCCCCGCCACCCCTCCGGACCGCCGCCGCCGCCGGAATCCCGCCGGAGTTCGTGCCCGAAGTAGTTATGTTTTTTTTAGTAAAACCGATCAGTTTTTCGTAAAACCGTAGATCTGTTTTTTTTATTTTAGATCGGTTCGGTTTTTCTGTCGGTTTAGTTATTTAGCGGACGTTCGTCCGTACGTTCGTTTTAACGAACGGTTGTCGTTAGTTACCCGCAGACAGCGAACGTTCGTTCGTTAGCCTGTTCGTCTGTTTTCTTTTTCGGGGTATTTATCCGCGGTTATTCCGATCGCGATTTCTGCCCTGATCTTGTTTTTCGTTTTTCTTTTCGCTCGAGAGTCGGAATCAGGTGATTCAAAATCCTAGATCTTCGTCTCGATGCCCTATTTACGTTTAATCAACTGGAAAAAAGTTTTAGCTACTGTAAAATTAGACTTTAGGCCAACTAGTAAACCGGAGCTCGTTTCTTTTGCAGTTTGAGTTTCGTTGCTTCTTTCGAGTTGATTCTTTTTGCAAACCGGAGTTCTTAGGTTGAACCTTCTGGTTAGATCTCTTATTTGAGTTTTACCCGTGCATTAGTTAAGTACTTATTGTGTGCTTGTTTGATTGCGATAGAGTACCCGGAGTGCGCCGCTTGCTACTTTGAGTCTCTAGGTTTTGCGGATCATCAGCAAGGCAAGTAACACTTTGATCATACTTTCCAATTACCCAGTTTTCATTGCATTAGTCAAACCCTCACACATTGCATGAGTAGGATCAATTAACTTGTGGGATTGGGAAGTAGTTTGAGGTAGTACATATTACCTGCATTACATTCAAACCTTTGGGAGTTACTTCTACGTTTGCTGTTAGGATATGCTATGCTCGTAGACGTGGATTGGGTGAGTGAAATCCATGACAGATGTGAGTTTGTTAATTAATGGTTCAACTTAAGGTGGCAACACTAATACACATCTGGGTGGATTGAGGCACCTGGGTATTCCAGTGATTGCTTGTTTTTCTTTTGGACCGCCACCCAGGCTCAAAGGGATCATGAGATTATTCATACTAGAAACTTCCGTGTGCAGCCACAATGCTATTATGGGCTCTAGCATAGTATGAGTAAGTTGTGCGAACTCTTACAGCGGTGGACTAGCAGATGTAGGGGATGTAGGTTGGTACGGTCCGCCCGATCGTAAGGTGCTAGCGCTTCTGAAAGACTATGTCTCGGTCATCCGTTTCTCAAACACCATGCAGTGTGAGAAACCAAACGGAGGCGATCGAGTCTTGTGGGAAAAGTGCACAAACCTCTGCAGAGTGTACAAATTGATCATGATTAGCCGTGTCCCCGGTTATGGACGTCTTGAGTATCTAGTACTTGGATTTTCATGTGCATCTCATCATGTTACTCTAATTTAATATTGTTGGGTTAATGATGAACTTTAATTGGGGTTGAGAGGATGTCTATCTTCTCAACGATGTTTCAACTACCATGTTAGTTAATTAAAATATATTCCTTTGAAGTAGGGAAAAATTGGCTTTACGCAAAAACTTAACCGTAGAGCTTTCCACCAGCCATATTGCATATAGTATAGCTTTACTATCATTGCATCTCTTGTGTTACCTTGCCAGCATATTCCATGTGTTGACCCGTTTTCGGGCTGCAACGTTTCATGTTGCAGACTTTTCCGACGACGAGTAAGATGCCTTTTAGGTCGTGGTTCTATACTCAGTGATGCCGCTGGAGTTGATGGACTCACTTATCTTCCAAGCCTTCCGCTGTTATCGTATTAAATGGCCTTCAGCCATATTATTTGTAATAAATTCATCGTTGGACTATCGATGTAATAAGTGTGTGATTGCTACTCTATTATAAATCCTTCAAGTACTGTGCGTGTCAGCATTACTGATCGAGGGATGACACTGATGCACAGAGATCAGACTGTTTGAGGTCTAGTCGCTACACTAACTTACGAGTACAAGAATAAGGTGAGCATCTACGCAAACGGTCGCAAACTAGTAGTGATCGCTAAAGATCCTGAACTACCTACGAGTCAAACATAACCGCACCGTGTTTTCTTCTCAAAGTGAAAAGAGTCAGTCGCGGTAACTCACGCGGTGGTGTGTTTTACTTCGGATCCTCCGTCAAGTTTTCTACAACCGGACATTAACAAATTCCAATCTGCCACATAACCGCGGGCACGGCTTTCGAAAGATCATAACCCTGCAGGGGTGTCCCAACTTAGCCCATCACAAGCTCTCACGATCAGCTGAAGTGATAAATATAATAGTATCACCCCTTATCTTAGGGAAATCCGATCAGGCTCGGCATCCCGGTGCACAAGACATTTTGACAATGGTAAAACAAGTCCAGCAAGACCTCCTAGCGTGCAGACACCCTGATAGTAGCCGCGCGTATCTCGTCTCAGGCCACGTCCGGATGGGACAAGCTACGAGTAAAACCAGCCCTCGGGTTTCCCCAAGGTGGCCCCGCAGGTTGCCCGTTTGGGACCAACACCATCAACACTGGCCCCCCTGCTATGTAGAAAAGAATCTCCAAGGAGCGTCCCCCTTATGCAATTTAATTAATTAATTAAGTTATTATTATGAGCAAATTAAAACCAATGTTGGGCCTTGATGGAGGAGTTTTATTCAAAGACGAAGTGTCAAGGGGTCCCCATATACCCAACCGTGTAAGGAACGCAAAATCAAGGAACATAATGCTGGTTTATCGACGCCTAAGGTGGCATGAGTGGAACAAAACACCGAGCAAAAGGCCAAGCCTTCCACCCATGCCCAGTATATAGGTGTGTTAATAATAATATAACATATTGTGATATTCCAACAACAAGTTCCCACCTGGAACGATCTTCATCTTCACCTGCAACTAACAATGCTATAAGAGGGGCTGAGCAAGCGGGTAACATAGCCAAACAATGGTTTTGCTAGGAAGGTGCCAAAGGTTAGAGGTTTCATGGCAACAAGGAGAGGGGCTGACAATAAAGATGGGTAGCGCGACATATAACGATAGCATCGAGACAACTAAGCAAAGGCAATGGTAGTAAAGGTATCCAAGGGTATGGTCATCTTGCCTGAGACCCCGCAAGGAAGAAAAACGGATCCATGAAGAAGACGAAGAAGAAGCCTTGAAGAAGAACCACGAGAAGTCGAACGAATCCTCACGGTCGCAATGGAACAAGCACTAACGAGAAGAAGCAAGTGAAGCAATACGGTAAACACACAACACAAGAACATGACAATATGCTCAACCAAGTATGATGCAAAACAAGTCTACACAGGATGCACAACAAGTCTATACAGAAAGCAAAACATGGCAAGGTAGGAAGCACAGAAAAACAACACAAGTCTATATATGATGCAATACATGGCAAGGTATGATGCACGACAAGTCTATACAGGAAGCATTACATGGTAAGAGGTGAAGCATAATAAAACTACAATATTTAGGCATTTTAAATGAGGCCGGAAATAACAACAACAATTCCGGTAAAACCCCATATGTCATATTTAGCAATTCTTAAAGCAAACAACATTTTAAACATTTTAATGTTGTTATCATGATGCGGATGACATATGCAAGTTTTATGCAATTTTTTAGTTAAACGTTAACATGAAGAGATATGAAGATGATAAGGAGTATTAGTCACCGTGGTGGAAAGAAAGGGTGCCACGACGACGAATCCGAAAATGATGCCACGCAACATATCGGTACCGGCAACTCGTGGAGAGACCGGTGCAAAAGAAAGGTAGCGTGAGCGAGTCGAACAAGATGAAAGGTGGGGTGATCCCGTCACCGGGTTCCCACGGGTTGCCGCCAAGGCAAACGAGGGCACAACGGACACGATGCAAACATTTGATACATCTCATACAACACAACAAGCATTCGTTCACCACATCGGCATTCGACTCGGGGTATACCTTCGGAGCGTGCGTTCGGGATGGTTCTGGTTTGACGGAAGAGGTACTCGTGCCGAAGAGGAAGTAGTTGTACTCTCGGTCTCCGGCAACGGTAGTCGGAAGTAGTGGTACACGTTTCGTAGAGGAACTTGTCTTTTCGGTCCGTAGTCGTTCATTGGTCGTCGGTAGGGGTACTTGACGTGTCACCGAGTAGTCGAACTTGAGTTCTTCATGCACTTGACGGAGAGGAACTTGACGGCGGTAGTGGTACTTGACGGTCGGTGGAAGTCGTGGTACTCGGGGTCTCGATGACGGTAGTCGTTCACGGGGTCGGTGCACTTGGCACACCAAAGATCTTCGGTCTCATGGTACTTGGCGAAAAGCACGTCACGGTAGTCGAACTTGGCAATAACCGAGACGATCTTGAAGAAACTGTGCGTAGATGTACATTTGAAGAGGAACTTGTAGTCGAGGGACTTGATGTCCACGGGACCCTCGGGGTCGGCCTAGGCACTTGGTGGCTCGATGCATCAACAGAAACGTGGTGGTCTTGGTGATCAACGAGGGGAGGCGGGTGGCGAAGCAGCAGCAACGTGCAGGCACCATGTTGCGGTGGACCTCGTCAGGATCCCGCCAGATCAGGGCCAGAGATGGCCAAGGCGACGTCGGCAACATAGAGGACGGTGGAGCAGCGAGGGAAGGCAGGCAAGGGGTGCAGAGCTCGGGGACAGGCGGAGTAAAGGAGCTCCGGCGAGCTGTGGCCCATCACTGGTAGTGGTAGGGGCCGGGAGGAGAGGTGGTGTGGTGGCTCACGGGCGATGCAGGACAGACCCCTGGGGGCGCCAAGGCGCGACGGTGGGGCTTGAGCGAGGACGGAGGCGGAACGCAGCGGCCTGGGCGGCGCTGGACAAGGCGTCGAGGAAGACGCTGCTCAGGCACGATGGCGGCGTTGGAGGTCGCTGGCGGGCACGGCTCGGGAAGGAGCTGAGGAGGGCGCCAGGTAGTGGTGGGGTTCGGGGCTTGAGCGATCGGAAGAGAGGACGAGGGGGCGATGGGGATCGAGGTGCGTGGTGGCGGGGCTAGGAACGAGAGGGAGATGCAGGTTGCGTGTGTAATGCCCCGGATGTAATACTTTCCCTTTTGGGCTATATATATATATATATATATATATATATATATATATATATATATATATATATATATATATATATATCTGGCTTCATCAATTCCATTCCGGGTTCTTCGTCTTTCGGGTTTTTGTCGTTTTGTTGTGTGCGTGTGTGGCATTCATTCATATCATGTAGTCATGTGCATTGCATTGCATTTGTGTTGTCGTTTGCATCCGGTCCCAACTCGTTCCTTTCCGTTGTCCTTTTCGGGTTCCGGAGCTCTCTCACGTGTCTGAGGCATCCCCGAGGCCTACTTTGGTGTTTGACCATGTAACGTTTCCGTTTTGGGTGTGAGACTTGTCGTGCGATGTTGTTTTGTTGTGTGTAACCCGCCTGTCAAATCTCATCGCGTTTGGAGTTCATTTGATGCTCCAACAGTTATTCTCGTGGGCTGAAAGTACCCCCTCTTTGAGGCCCAAGACACCCCTCCAACAGCCCACCAAACAAACCCAAACCCCTCCCTTCTTCTAGGCCATCCATTTGTGATCGCGTGGCCGAAAACCTCACCTCATTTGGACAACCCTAGCTCCTTGTGCCTATATAATTGTCCATCTTCCCCAATTTTTGCCCTAGAAAACCCTAGTGTCTCCTTCCTCCAGTCATCTTCAACCTCCAGATCGGGACCTCGCCGGAGTTCTTCCCCGCCGCCGGAACCTCGCCGGAGAAACTCGCCGGAGCCCTTCTTCCCCGCCGTCGGCCACCACCTCGCCACCAGCCACCGCGCCCGGCCTCGGCCACCCCGCCGACGTCCCCACCTCGCCAGCCGGGCCTCCTCCGCCAGGCCGCCGCCGGCCTTGCCGCGCCTCGCTGCCGCCGCGGAATCACCGGCCGCCGCCGCCTCCTTCCGCCCTCCGGTCAGGCCGCGGCCGGGCTCCCTCCTCCCGCCGGCCCCGTCGCCCCCAGGTCGCCGCCTCCCTCGCCGGCCCGGCCAGCCGCCGGCCAGGCCAGCAGCTCCGCCGCCAACCGCCGCCCCTCGATCGGATCGGGGAGGAGCACCGATCCAGATCGGATCCCTAGCGCCTAAGGCCCAACGGGCTGGATCCGTTGCCCCCGGGGCCCGGTTGCCCGATCCACTGCTGGGCCGGCCCGATCCGCCGGGGTTGACCCGCGGGCCCGTTTGACTCCGCGAGCCCGATCCGCCAGCGCGCCCGTTCCGCCGGCCCGATCCGCTTCTCCCGTGGGCCCGTTGACCAGATCCAGTCGCGTTGACCGAGGAGGTTGATTTTTTCTCTAAGTCCCTGGTTATTTTAGTGTCTGATGCTATTTTGTATTGTGGATAACTTTTTGTGTGATGGTCCGATTTGAGCAAATGGTATGTCAAAATGATCGTGGAGACTTGTACTACGTTTTGTTCCATTGTGCCATGCATGTTTGAGGTCATCTAGATGCTTAAATATCTGTTGCAAGAGTGCTACTTGTTATAAACTGCTGTTTGTAGTTGTTTTCATGCCATCTTTGCAATGTGATAACTTGGTGCATGCTTATCCAAATGATGCAAATGATATGTCCACATGTTCATCTTGAGATGCTCTACATGTTGATTGCTTTAGCTTGCATGATAGATTTCATCCTGCCATGCTTATCTCTTTTGCAAAGTGCTATGTGGCTGTTATGTCGTTAAACTTGTTACGAGATGCCTCGTAGAGGAACTCGTTGCTATCGTTGTGTTTGTCCCCTTGATGCATGCTTAGATGTTTTGGATTCACCATCATGTGTACTTTGCTGTGGTGCTTACCACTTGCCATGTTTAGCTTTGAGGTGACTCAAACTTGCTCACAAAGATGCCAGGATGTTACTACTGTTTTAACACTTAGTGAAATTTCACTAAGTCTGGAATCTGTAATTTCCAGATGCCATGTTTGCTTGTTGTTCTAGGCAAATCCATGCTAGTTTTGGAGTGACTCTTGATGATTCCTTGTAGTATAAGTTGTTGGCTATCCATTCATGCTCTCATATGCTTATTTGAGTGGCTGTAGCATGTTTAACTCTTGCTCCCAAGTTGTAACAAAATACTGCTGTCAGGATTTTGTTGTCAAGTTCAAAATGTCATAGCTTGTTGCTATTGATCCATGGCTCCTTTGGAGATGCTCCAATGGATTTGTTTTCTGTAGGAGATGTCTACTTTATGTTCATGCTCCTTGCCATGATGTTTGAGTGCTGTAGACTATTTATCTCTTGCTCCGAAGTTGCTACGTGGCTGTTATTTTCAGCTTCTGCATGTTTATTGTTTCGGGTGTAACTTTTAGCCCGTTGCTCCGTTTTGAGCAAGTCCTATATGTAACTTGTGTGTTTTTGCATGTAGATTCATAATATCCTATTGTTAGCATGTTTTGAAGTATTTTGCTTGATGCATATTGTTGTGCTGTAACACTGTGCTTCCTATGTAGACTTTCTGTGCTTCCATAGTGCATCTGTTTTGCTTCCATAGTGCATCAGCCATGCATCCAGTATTTTTGTGTGCGCATTGCATCATGTTGATTTCGTGCCTTGTGTGTTTGTGTTGAGTAGAGCCGGAAGATGAGACCGAGTACGAGAACGAGGTTACTACCGAGGTTGAGAACGAGGAGCTCTCTTACGATCCCATCGACGACTCTTCACGCAAGATGACCGAACCCCGATAACATTACTATATTTGCCTATTGCTAGAAGTCTCGCTCTATAGTTTTGCCTCGATGCCCATGTTTTCCTGTCAGCCTCCTATTGTAACCATGAACCTGTTTAACCACCCTACCTATGCAAACCATTGATTGGCTATACGTAGGCTTCGCTCAGCCCCTCTTATAGCATTGTTAGTTGCAGGAGAAGATTGAAGATTCTTGCTTCTTGTTGAAGCTTGTTGGGATATCACACTATATTAATTATTAAATGAAATCATCTATATATTGGTAATGGGTGGAAGGCTAAGCCTTTTGCTTGGTGATTTGTTCCACTCATGCCGCCTTAGGAACCGTATAAACAGGTGTTATGTTCCTTGATTTTGCGTTCCTCACACGGTTGGGGTTATGGGACCCCCTTGATAAACCGCTAAGTGCTAAGTCTTTTCCAGCAAGTCCCAACATTTGTACTATTTGCCTAAACAACTAAAAACTTACCGAGGGAGTAATTAACCCGAGGATTAATTAATCAACCCACCTGGGCCAGTGCTCGATTTGAGTGTTGGTCCAAACTAGAGCCACTTGCGGTGCCACCCAGTTCGCTGGGATCTTCGGTATCTGTACGTAGCGCTCATCTGGTCGTGGCCTGAGACTAGATACGCGCGGCTACTATCAGGGTGTCGGCACGCCGGGAGGATTTCTGGATTAGCCTTACCTTAGTCGGAGTATCATGAGCACGGGATTCCGAGGATACTCGGGCCTTCCCACCTTGGAGTTGCGACTCCGCGGATCATGGGCTTGTCATGGGCCAAGTTGGAACACCCCTGCAGGGTTATGAACTTTCGAAAGCCGTGCCCGCGGTTATGTGGCAGATGGGAGCTTGTTAATATCCGGTTGTAGAAAACTTGACACCATGTTCCAATACACTACCAGCGTGAGTACCGTGACGGTCATTTTCCGAAAGGGTTTCGGGAAGTGAACACGGTGGGGTTATGTTTGACTTGCTAGTTAGGATCACTTCGTGATCATCTCTCGACCGAGGCACCTTCTCTTCTCGCTCTCTTTTACGTAAGCTAGGCTAGTGCTGCTGCAGACTCTTGTTCTTTCTTCAGCCTTGTTCCACACCCAGGGCTTGGATAGTCGTGTTACCCGGGAATGGGATTGCTGAGTCCACTGTGGCTCACAGTTACTTCACCACACCAGATGCAGGTACGATGGTGAGCTACACAGGCGATGGTACCGAGCTAGACTGGGAGTACGACGAGGAGCGTAGCCGTTACTACGTGAACTATCCGGTTGATTAGTAGAGCTTCTACTAGGATTCGATCTAGACCTGTGGTTTAATGTTATGTTTGGTATCTTGTCATTTGGATCTTTACCCTTAGATGGGTTGTGATGTTTATCTGAATGATGTTTGAACATGTAATGTATTTGTGTGACATGGCGAGTGTAAGCCAACTATCTTTTCAGTTTTCCATCCCTATTTTTACATGAGATGTGCAAAGGTACCAAACTTGCGATCATTCCAGAATGGGCTTATATCTTTAAGTCGTGCCTCGACACGTAGGAGATATAGTCCCATCCTGGGCATTACAAGTTGGTATTCAGAGCCTTCTCTGACCTAGAAGCCCCCACTGATTGATCGAATCGTTGACGGTCGACTCTAGGCACACACTTAAAATGTTTTAAGTCCTATATTTATATTGGAGAGTAGGATTTCTTTGCTCCTCATCTCTTTTCATTCTGGTGAGGACTCCTGACGATTACTCTTGCCTCTTCTACTCTCAAAAATTGCACCAATTTTTTTTTAGGAATCTCGCGAGTATTGTTGGATTGTTTCGATGTCTTTGTGACGAGAATATTGTTCTCGATGCCTCCTGACATTAGGGGTTGTGGCAGTGTCCCGGGGAGTTGAGCTTAGGGGTATTGTCGTCACAAGCATATCGCGGCAATACTAGAATACTTAAGACGGCCGACATCGAAAACTCTCCTATACGGTTAGTGGCAAGATAACCCCGACATCACCCAGTACTGTGGAGGTAGTTCGGGAGTATTGCCATAGCTTTGTATAGTGGATTCTTTTCGAAGGTCCGAGGTAGACGGTTTCCGAGAACAACTGGTTATGTGTTGAAGGATGGATACAGCTGGATGTAGGATTAGAGTTGATTGCGTGATGCTTCCTCTGTATCCCCAACACCTGATTGCATAACTGGAAACTTTCGGAAATTAATAGGTGGGTTTATCCAGTAGATCGTAGGCATTCTTCCAATGAATGCAGGTTACGGAGTTCGGGGTTGTACATTGAGTGAAGTGGTTTTATGGCCGATGTTCCGATCGGGAGTTGCATCTTAAAGGGTCCTTGGCTATGCTGATCCGGGGATTGCAAAACCCTTTCGTAACGCGTTCATAAGCTTTCAGCACAAAGATGTCGAACGAAGCTCCTAGCTTGCGTGAGTTCTATCTGTACCTTATGTTTTTCTTATTTACCTTTTGTCTCCCAGTGGCTTCTCGTGAAGGTTGTTGTTATCATTAAACTGAGAATTTCATTCGTTCCTCTTGTTCGAATGATTCTTGTAAAGACTATGTTGCATTTCTATCCGTTGTTTCAGCTTATACCTTCTTTCAATCAATTGCTGATTGGTGGTCATCTCTTTCAGGATGGCTCCGAAACGGGTTCCCAACGCTAACCCAGAGGGTGAAGAGGTTCCTGACCGCCCTCCTTCCCCTCCTCCTCCGTCTGAGGCCTGGAGAGCGATCATGCAGACTACAAACCAGAACACCCAGTTGCTTATGCAGATGATGCAGCAAATGCAACCAAATCAAGCAAATCAGGGTGCTCTAGGGAACCAAGGCAATTTCTTCAACCAACAGCACCATGCTACGCTCAACCAGTTCTTGGCTAATCAACCAAAGGCTTTCAGTTACTGTGTCGACCCTCTCGATGCTCAAGATTGGATTACTGATATCAAGAAGCATTTTGAGTGCAGTAACGTCAGGCCTGAGGACTATGTGAAATTTGCAGCCTTCCAACTCAAAGACCAAGCAGCTGACTGGTGGCAGCAGTACAAAGACTCCAGAGAAGGGCGTGTGATCTCTTGGGATGATTTCTGCAAGGACTTTCGCTCTCACCACATTCCAACAAGTGTCATCGAGGGTATGCGTGAGAAATTCCGCAACCTGAAGCAAGGCTCTATGACTGTCTACCAGTATAATGTCAAGTTCCAAAACCTCGCCCGCTATGCCAAGCAAGACATACCAGATGCCAAGAGCAAGATCTATCAGTTCCGTGGAGGTCTCAAGGATGAACTTCAACTTGCTCTCACCTTGTTCGAGCCTGATGAGTTTGACAAATTCTATAACATGGCGCTTAAGCAAGAGGCAGCCCAGCTCAAGATGGAGGCTTCTAAAAAGAGGATCAGAGATGCCGTTCACTCCTCCTCATCTTCTCAAGTGGTCGCGAAGCAACAGAAATTTTGGCTTCCACCTCCTCCAGTGATCCGAGCTCCCTACAACAACAATAAGAACTCTAGTGGCCGTGGTTTCTCCCACCCAACCAACCCAAGCAACCAGTCGAAGCATCAGTCTCAAGGTTCCAAGTCAAGTGGTTCTCATTTCCGTCCTCTCTCAGAAGTGGTGTGCAACAAGTGTGGCCAGAAGGGTCATTATGCTAACAAGTGCCCCAACCCAAGGCGCCTTCCGCCTCCTCCACCTGTTAGCACAGCTATTGTCAAGCATAATCCAAAGTCTGCAAGGGTGAATCTGATGAATGCAGCTGAAGCGGAGAATTCTTCTGATGTGATTTTGGGTAACCTCTCAGTTAACTCTTTTCCGGCAAAAGTTTTGTTTGATTCGGGTGCTTCGTTGTCCTTCATTTCAAGACCTTTTGTTGCTAAGCATGAATTGGCTTTGGAGAGCATTCCTAGACCTTTGAAGATTATTTCTCCGGGTTTGCAAATGACTTCCAACTCAGTTGCTCCGAATATATCTATTCGCATGGGTGATTATCGCTTTCTGGCTAATCCGGTTATTCTTGGCAACTCCGACATTGACCTCGTCCTCGGGATGGACTGGCTTTCTCAGCATGATGCTCAAATTGATTGTGCAAATAAGGAAGTCAAGATTACTCATTCCGATGAAGACGTGATTATCTTCGCCTCCAGGGATAACACAATCAGGCTTTTCTCTCTCAATGACAAGGGCGAGATTAATGCCATATCTCAAATTCCGGTGGTGAACGAATACGAAGACGTCTTTCCTGAAGAACTTCCAGGCATGCCTCCACACCGTCAAGTGGAATTCGTCATTGAACTCGAGCCGGGTACTGAGCCAGCATGCCGGCGTCCGTACAAGCTCTCTCCTAAAGAGTTGAAGTAGTTGAAGAAACAGCTTGATGAACAAGAGCGTATGGGTCTGATCAGGCCTAGTACGTCTCCTTGGCGCTGTGGTGTCTTATTTGTCAAGAAGAAGGATGGCACGGAGCGTCTTTGCGTTGATTACCGGCCATTGAACAAGAAGACAATAAAGAACAAGTATCCGCTCCCCAACATCAATGAACTGTTCGAGCAGCTCGAAGGAGCTAAAGTGTTCTCTAAGCTCGATCTCCGAATGGGCTACCACCAGATTCACATTCGAGAAGAAGATATCCCCAAGACTGCCTTCAGAACGAGCTACGGCTCCTATGAGTATACAGTCATGTCCTTTGGTCTCGCCAATGCTCCACCTACCTTCTCGAGAATGATGCACTACATTTTCAACCCCTACACCGGCGAGTTTGTGCTTGTGTATCTGGATGACATTTTGGTATTTTCCAAGAATGAATAAGATCACGAAAAGCACCTCCGTCTGGTTCTCGACAGACTCCGTGAACATAAGTTCTATGCCAAGTTCTCCAAGTGCGAATTTTGGCTCGATAAGGTCTTGTATCTGGGCCATATCATCTCCGCTGACGGTATTGCGGTAAACCCTGAGAAAGTTGAAGCAATTGTCAACTGGGAACCTCCTCAGAACGTCAAGCAACTCCGAAGCTTTCTTGGTCTTGCCAGCTATTGCAGAAGGTTCGTTGAGAACTTCTCCAAGATTGCCAAGCCTCTTTCCAACTTGCTGCAGAAGAATGTCAAGTACAACTGGTCTCCAGATTGTGAAGTGGCATTCAAAACTCTCAAAGGAAAGCTTGTCTCTGCTCCAGTTCTTACTCCTCCAGATGAGTCCAAGCCCTACGAAGTATTCTGTGATGCTTCTCTTCAAGGACTTGGTGGTGTGCTAATGCAGGACAAGAGAATTGTGGCTTACACTTCTTGATCTTGAACTAGCAGCTGTGGTACATGCTTTGATTACGTGGAGACACCTTCTGTTGGGCAGAAAAGTCGACATCTTCACAAATCACAAGAGCTTGAAGTACATCTTCACACAGCCAAATCTGAACCTCCGCCAGACTCGTTGGGTTGAAATGATCCAAGAGTATGATCCCAGCATCGAATACACTCCTGGCAAGGCGAATGTGATTGCAGATGCTTTGAGCAGAAAGGCATATTGCAACAGCCTTCTTATCAAGCCGTTCCAGCCTGAGCTTTGTGAAGCATTCAGGAAGCTCAACCTCCAAGTTGTTCCGCAGGGTTTTCTTGCAAATCTTCAAGTTGCTCCTACCTTGGAAGATCAGATCCGTGAGGCCCAACTCAGTGATGCTATGGTGCAGAAAGTGAAACATGGTATTGCAAAGGGTACTCCCAAATACAAGTGCTATCGCGTTGACGAGAGAGATACCTTGTTCTTCGAGGACAGACTTGTGGTTCCCAAAGGTGATCTCAGGAAGCTCATAATGGAAGAAGCACATGATTCCCTCCTTTCCATTCATCCTGGCAGTTCCAAGATGTACCAAGACCTCAAGCAATCTTACTGGTGGACTCGCATGAAAAGGGAGATTGCCCAATTCGTGAATGAATGTGATGTCTGCAGAAGGGTGAAGGCAGAGCATCAACGTCTAGCCAGTCTTCTCCAACCTCTTCCTATTCCCGAGTGGAAATTCGACCACATTGAAATGGATTTCGTCACTGGCTTTCCTAAGTCCAAGAAAGGGAATGATTCTATCTTCGTGGTGATTGACAAGCATACCAAAGTCGCTCACTTCCTTCCAGTCAAAGAATCCATCAATGCAGCTCAACTGGCAGAATTGCACACTTCCAGAATTGTGTCTTTACATGGCATTCCTCAAGTTATCTCCTCAGACCGTGGAAGTTTGTTCACCTCTAAGTTCTGGGATTTCGTCACTGGCTTTCCTAAGTCCAAGAAAGGGAATGATTCTATCTTCGTGGTGATTGACAAGCTTACCAAAGTCGCTCACTTCCTTCCAGTCAAAGAATCCATCAATGCAGCTCAACTGGCAGAATTGTACACTTCCAGAATTGTGTCTTTACATGGCATTCCTCAAGTTATCTCCTCAGACCATGGAAGTTTGTTCACCTCTAAGTTCTGGGACTCCTTTCAGTCTGCCATGGGCACTAAGATCAGGTTCAGCCCTGCTTTTCACCCTCAGACTAGTGGTCAAGTCGAGAGAGTGAATCAGATTCTAGAAGACATGCTCAGAGCCTGTGTCATATCTTTTGGCATGAAATGGGAAGATTGCCTTCCATTTGCCGAGTTCTTTTACAACAACAGCTTCCAAGCAAGTGCCGGCAAAGCTCCGTTTGAAATCCTCTATGGCAAAAAGTGTCGTACCCCTCTCAACTGGTCCGAGAAAGTGTCATATCTCTGGCTTCATCAATTCCATTCCGGGTTCTTCGTCTTTCGTTCATCGTTTTGTTGTGTGCATGTGTGGCATTCATTCATATCATGTAGTCATGTGCATTGCATTGCATTTGTGTTGTCGTTTGCATCCGGTCCCAACTCGTTCCTTTCCATTATCCGTTTCGGGTTCCGGAGCTCTATCACGTGTCCGAGGCATCCCCGAGGCCTACTTTGGTGTTTGGCCGTGTAACGTTTCCGTTTTGGGTGTGAGACTTGTCGTGCGATGTTGTTTTGTTGTGTGTAACCCGCCTGTCAAATCTCGTCGCGTTTGGAGTTCGTTTGATGCTCCAACAGTTATTCTCGTGGGCTGAAAGTACCCCCTCTTTGAGGCCCAAGACACCCCTCCAACAGCCCACCAAACCAACCCAAACCCCTCCCTTCATCTAGGCCATCCATTTGTGATCGCATGGCCGAAAACCTCACCTCATTTGGACAACCCTAGCTCCTTGTGCCTATATAATTATCCATCTTCCCCAATTTTTGCCCCAAAAAACCCTAGTGTCTCCTTCCTCCAGTCATCTTCAACCTCCAGATCGGGACCTCGCCGGAGTTCTTCCCCGCCGTCGGAACCTCGCCGGAGCCCTTCTTCCCCGCCACCGGCCACCACCTCGCCACCAACCACCGCGCCCGGCCTCGGCCACCCCGCCGGCGTCGCCACCTCGCCGGCCGGGCCTCCTCCGCCAGGCCGCCGCCGGCCTTGCCGCGCCTAGCCGCCGCCGTGGAATCACCGGCCGCCGCCGCCTCCTTCCGCCCTCGGGCCAGGCCGCGGCCGGGCTCCCTCCTCCCGCCGGCCCCGTCGCCCCCAGGCCGCCGCCTCCCTCGCCGGCCCGGCCAGCCGCCGGCCAGGCCAGCAGCTCCGCCGCCAACCGCCGCCCCTCGATCGGATCGGGGAGGAGCCCCAATCCCGATCGGATCCCCAGCGCCTGAGGCCTAACGGGCCGGATCCGTTGCCCCCGGGGCCCGGTTGCCCGATCCACTGCTGGGCCGGCCCGATCCGCCGGGGTTGACCCGCGGGCCCGTTTGACTCCGCGAGCCCGATCCGCCAGCGCGCCCGTTCCGCCGGCCCGATCCGCTTCTCCCGCGGGCCCGTTGACCAGATCCAGTCGCGTTGACCGAGGAGGTTGATTTTTTCTCTAAGTCCCTGGTTATTTTAGTGTCTGATGCTATTTTGTATTGTGGATAACTTTTTGTGTGATGGTCCGATTTGAGCAAATGGTATGTCAAAATGATCGTGGAGACTTGTACTACGTTTTGTTCCATTGTGCCATGCATGTTTGAGGTCATCTAGATGCTTAAATATCTGTTGCAAGAGTGCTACTTGTTATAAACTGCTGTTTGTAGTTGTTTTCATGCCATCTTTGCAATGTGATAACTTGGTGCATGCTTATCCAAATGATGCAAATGATATGTCCACATGTTCATCTTGAGATGCTCTACATGTTGATTGCTTTAGCTTGCATGATAGATTTCATCCTGCCATGCTTATCTCTTTTGCAAAGTGCTATGTGGCTGTTATGTCGTTAAACTTGTTACGAGATGCCTCGTAGAGGAACTCGTTGCTATCGTTGTGTTTGTCCCCTTGATGCATGCTTAGATGTTTTGGATTCACCATCATGTGTACTTTGCTGTGGTGCTTACCACTTGCCATGTTTAGCTTTGAGGTGACTCAAACTTGCTCACAAAGATGCCAGGATGTTACTACTGTTTTAACACTTAGTGAAATTTCACTAAGTCTGGAATCTGTAATTTCCAGATGCCATGTTTGCTTGTTGTTCTAGGCAAATCCATGCTAGTTTTGGAGTGACTCTTGATGATTCCTTGTAGTATAAGTTGTTGGCTATCCATTCATGCTCTCATATGCTTATTTGAGTGGCTGCAGCATATTTAACTCTTGCTCCCAAGTTGCAACAAAATATTGCTGTCAGGATTTTGTTGTCAAGTTCAAAATGTCATAGCTTGTTGCTATTGATCCATGGCTCCTTTGGAGATGCTCCAATGGATTTGTTTGCTGTAGGAGATGTCTACTTTATTTTCATGCTCCTTGCCATGATGTTTGAGTGCGGTAGACTATTTATCTCTTGCTCTGAAGTTGCTATGTGGCTGTTATTTTCAACTTGTGCATGTTTATTGTTTCAGGTGTAACTTTTAGCCCGTTGCTCCGTTTTGAGCAAGTCCTATATGTAACTTGTGTGTTTTTGCATGAAGATTCATAATATCCTATTGTTAGCATGTTTTGAAGTATTTTGCTTGATGCATATTGTTGTGTTGTAACACTGTGCTTCCTATGTAGACTTTTTGTGCTTCCATAGTGCATCTGTTTTGCTTCCATAGTGCATCAGCCATGCATCCAGTATTTTTGTGTGCGCATTGCATCTTGTTGATTTCGTGCCTTGTGTGTTTGTGTTGAGTAGAGCCGGAAGCTGAGACCGAGTACGAGAACGAGGTTACTACCGAGGTTGAGAACGAGGAGCTCGCTTACGATCCCATCGACGACTCTTCAGGCAAGATGACCGAACCCCGATAACATTACTATCTTTGCCTATTGCTAGAAGTCTCGCTCTATAGTTTTGCCTCGATGCCCATGTTTTCCTGTCAGCCTCCTATTGTAACCATGAACCTGTTTAACCACCCTACCTATGCAAACCATTGATTGGCTATACGTAGGCTTCGCTCAGCCCCTCTTATAGCATTGTTAGTTGCAGGAGAAGATTGAAGATTCTTGCTTCTTGTTGAAGCTTGTTGGGATATCACACTATATTAATTATTAAATGAAATCATCTATATATTGGTAATGGGTGGAAGGCTAAGCCTTTTGCTTGGTGATTTGTTCCACTCATGCCGCCTTAGGAACCGTATAAACCGGTGTTATGTTCCTAGATTTTGCGTTCCTCACACGGTTGGGGTTATGGGACCCCCTTGATAAACCGCTAAGTGCTAAGTCTTTTCCAGCAAGTCCCAACATTGGTACTATTTGCCTAAACAACTAAAAACTTACCAAGGGAGTAATTAACCAGGGGATTAATTAATCAACCCCCCTGGGCCAGTGCTCGATTTGAGTGTTGGTCCAAACTGGAGCCACTTGCGGTGCCACCCAGTTCGCTGGGATCTTCGTTATCTGTACGTAGCGCTCATCCGGTCGTGGCCTGAGACTAGATACGCGCGGCTACTATCAGGGTGTCGACACGCCGGGAGGATTTGCTGGATTAGCCTTACCTTAGTCGGAGTATCTTGAGCACGGGATTCCGAGGATACTCGGGCCTTCCCACCTTGGAGTTGCGACTCGGCGGATCGTGGGCTTGTCATGGGCCAAGTTGGAACACCCCTGCAGGGTTATGAACTTTCGAAAGCCGTGCCCGCGGTTATGTGGCAGATGGGAGCTTGTTAATATCCGGCTGTAGAAAACTTGACACCATGTTCCAATACACTACCAGCGTGAGTACCGTGACGGTCATTTTCCGAAAGGGTTTCGGGAAGTGAACACGGTGGGGTTATGTTTGACTTGCTAGTTAGGATCACTTCGTGATCATCTCTCGACCGAGGCACCTTCTCTTCTCGCTCTCTTTTACGTAAGCTAGGCTAGTGCTGTTGCAGACTCTTGTTCTTTCTTCAACCTTGTTCCACACCCAGGGCTTGGATAGTCGTGTTACCCGGGAACGGGATTGCTGAGTCCTCTGTGGCTCACAGTTACTTCACCACACCAGATGCAGGTACGATGGTGAGCTACACAGGCGATGGTACCGAGCTAGACTGGGAGTACGACGAGGAGCGTAGCCGTTACTACGTGAACTATCCGGTTGATCAGTAGAGCTTCTACTAGGATTCGATCTAGACCTGTGGTTTAATGTTATGTTTGGTATCTTGTCATTTGGATCTTTACCCTTAGATGGGTCGTGATGTTTATCTAAATGATGTTTGAACATTTAATGTATTTGTGTGACGTGGCGAGTGTAAGCCAACTATCTTTTCAGTTTTCCATCCCTATTTTTACATGAGATGTGCAAAGGTACCAAACTTGCGATCATTCCAGAATGGTCTTATATCTTTAAGTCGTGCCTCGACACGTAGGAGATATAGTCCCATCCTGGGCATTACAGCGTGCCAGGGTTGCTATAGGTGCGGCTGGGCCTAGGTTAAGGGGTTAAGTGGGCCTCGGGGCAGCTAGAAGCAACTGGGCCGCATGGAAGCAGGCCAGCCTAGCTGCTGGGCTGCGCACTCTCTGCCCCGTCTCTCTCTTGGAAAAAAACAGAAAAGGAGAAAGAAAAGAAAGGGATGTTAGGGATGGAATTAGGGCATGAGGCTAATTTCTCGGGAATCGCAAAAATGAGTCTGATCCCAGAAAATAAGAAGTGGCATGATCAAAAGATATAAATTCAAACCCATTTGAATTTAATTCAAATGGTTTGAACTAGGACATGGTTTTCGAAGTGTCCAAAAATGTTCGAATTTTTGGAGGAGCCTCGATAAAACGGTTAAGAATTATAGACAAGGTTACAGAGTCAAAATTGAAGTAGAAAAAGAATATGAGGAATATTTGCAAGTGTGTTACGGTGATTCCAAGGCAATGGAATATTTTATTATAGCTCCCTAAATATTAGGAGGATATGTTATAAAGAGAAGTCATCCTTCCCTCGATTTAAATGGACCGAAGGTCCACACAATTTATTTAGTTAAGTTGGAAAGATTAAAGACATGTTGGCATGATGACATGATGCGAGCACAAATAAATTAAAGCAAGCAAAAGAAAGACACGGCAAAACCCCGAATATCTGGAATCTTTTAGAGCGTCGGTCTTCGGGCATCACAACTCTCCCACACTAACAGAGGATCTCGCCCCGAGATCCTAGAGATGGCACCGGTAAAACGGAAGAGGAAGAGGTAAAACAAAGTTGCTTCTTTGACAAACGAGTGAAACATTGAACCTTGAGAGGTTGAACAATCTTGAATAAAGAATACAATGGAGATGAACGAAGATGAAAACACTCCGTTAGAAAAGAGGAACAAGGAACATTATGAGAACCTTGTAGGTTGAAAGACATGAAACAAGAGCTTACGAACCAAAAGAATATGAAACCGCAATGGTATAGCCAAGGAATAAGAATGACATGATTCGGACAGCACTCCGACTGAAAATGTAAGGAATTGAACATGAACTTGCCAAGTTGGGATGATACTTGATGAAATCAACAACACACAGCCTCCAGAACATTGAAAGAATGGCACAAGGGGTAAGGAAGGCTTCAGACGGCACTCTGGTTGAAAACAGAGGAAAAAAACTAGATAAGATGACGGAACTTGAATGGAGGACACAACACTCCGGTTAAATAGACAAGCAAGGGAAGAATATGATCTTGATAAAACGAGATGATGGTCAAAGGGAGCAATATGACAAAGCCTTCGGAACGAATAATGGAGTGAAGAGATCGAAGAAGAAGAACATCTTCGACTATAAATGATTTTGAAAGCACCCTTACGAAGAAGGTTGAATGGGGTTGATGGAAAAATCAACAGCGAAACGAATAAACTTGTTGTGGGCTTATGGAAAAACATCTCAACATTATGAGGTGACAACTGTCCACTAACGGGAAACGATAGATTGGATTGAGATCAACGAAGATATGAAAACTCATTCACCGAGAGGTAAATGAAGAATTTGGGTCACTTATAAGCACCATAATTAGCAACAATCCTTAGGGAATGCTTTTAGGTGAAATACAACCCAAGATTACTCCAACGAATAATTGAAGGGTTGAAAATATCTCCTGAACAAGGAAAATGATGGTTTTAAATATCTCATTCTTGATAAGTCGTGAATCATAATTCATGAAGGAATTGTCAAGAATGACATAACACCGCCTCAATAGATAAGGGAGCAAGAATTGCACTTGGAAAGCATGATGAAGAATGCTTGAGGTCCAACAAGAATCTTGAAGAACACTTCGAGGATGAATTAAATGATGATGAACCACCATGAAGAACTCCGGTAAGAAAAGGATGAGAAGTGAAGGATGAAAAGAATAAGATTCAAGGCCTGCGATGAATTAGATGGAGGTTTGAAATGATATAATTGAAATAACTTGAAGCTCCGGAAAACAAGATGAACAACTTAGAACCGAGAATATGATATGATGAACAAGCTCCGGAAAAAAGAGATTAATCACTTCGAGGAAATAAGAATAAGATTTTCTGTATGCTTATCCTTGATCAAAATAAATTGATGACCAGCAACGGATTTGGCCTACTACTTATTCTTCTTGAAAAGGATTGGAGAGAGATATAGCCAAACTTGAGAATAATCTTGAACGACTCACCGGTAGGATTATGAAAAGAATAAATGAATTAATACGATAACAACGGAAGAGTCATCTTGAAAGAACCATCGTAAGAATATGGAGACGAACGAAGAGACATCAATGAAGAATATTTGGAGGAGAAAGTTGAAAACTGAGAACGAAGAAATATTCTGAAATGATGGCCTTCGGAGGATCACAAAGAAAAAAATTCATGAAATGCTTCGGATGGGTATGAAAATAATTCCTCACAATCGAAACAATAATGAGGATGGCATGAAGCTAGAACCACGAATCTTGGAAGAACGGGCCAAGATTTAAGAGAAACACTTCTCCGGTCTTCACATGTTGAGACTGAAGACGAGAAATGCCATGAAGAATTTCAACATACTCCGGACGAATGACAAGAGGAAGGTGGAGCTAAAGATGGAAATAATTGAAAACAAGCTTGGAGAAGGCATGTGACTGATGGAAATCATTCTTACGTCACACTTTAAAAGAATTTGAGTATAACTCCTGAAAAAGAAATTAGAAGAGTCAGGTAAGATCCTGGGAAAAGACCTGTGGGTTAGGGCCCACTCAAAAGAAATCACCGTTGAAAAAGATTGCTTAAGAGATATTGCACTAGCTGAATTAAATGGCTTGAGTAAGATGACAATCCTCAAAATAGTTCGAACGGATTAAGAATGGAAATATGAATCTTCTGAGATACCTTCAGCTCTCCGGATATGAATAGCAAGAGGAGAATGATTAATGGGTGCACCGGAATAAGAAAGCATTGTGAAATGAGGAAAAAGGATAAGATCAACACCAAAATCTTGAATTAAATTTACGGGAGAACAAAATGAGAATGGAACAACAATGAAGTTGAAGCTTCCTTAGCATCTTCCTGAGAAATCACCGGATAAGGACATTGAAGGAAAAGACTGAAGAAACATCACATGAATAAAATGGATATTTCATTTGAGAATTTCTGGCTCCATAAAGAAAAGGGTGGGAGGGTGGGGAAAAAGAAAGACAACTTGGGACGAATGAAACAGACACCGTTGAGAAAGATCAAGAATTGGTCTTGCACAAATTAAAAGGATCGGGTTAACTTGAAGAGAAACACACCAGTTGAAAAAGAATTTAACATGACAATCTTGATGATCAAGAAGGATTAGTACTCCCATAAAAATATGAGAACACCGATTAGGAAAGGTATGGAATCAACACTTGACATCGAAGCAACTCGAATACCAAAATCAAACAAAAACAAAGGATAGATATGTTGCAACATAATCTCCACAATATCATCCGAACAGAGAATTGAACGAATGAATTCCGCAGGTACATCAACTTGTCGAGAAGCCACTTGGGAGAACAAAAGTTAAATAAAAACAAGAAGCAGCAGATAGAACAAATACAACATAGAAGCTTTGTTCCACATGTTCGTGCTCAAAGCTCATGGAACGTGTTACGAAAGGGTTTTGCAATCCCCGGATCAGCATAGCCAAGGACCCTTTAAGATGCAACTCCCGATCGGAACAACGCCCATAAAACCCCTTCACTAAATGTTGAACCCCGAACTTCATATCATGCACTCGTTGAAAGAATGCCTACGAGCTACTAGATGAACCCACCTATTAATTTCCGAAAGTTTCTAGTTATGCAATCAGGTGTTGGGGATACAGGGGAAGCATCGCGCACTCAACTCTAATCCTACATCCAGCTGTATCCATCCTTCAACACATAACCAGTTATTTCCGGAAACCGTCTACCTCGGACCTTCGAAATGCATCTACTATACCAGCTATGGCAATACTCCCGAACTACCTCCCCAGTACTGGGTGACGTCGGGGTTATCTTGCCACTAACCGCATAGGAGAGTTTTCGATGTCGGCCGTCTTAAGTATTCCAGAACTGTTGCGATATATTTGTGACAATAACACCTCGGAGCTCAACTCCCCGGGACACTGCCACAACCCCTAAATGACAGGAGGCATCGAGAACAATGTTCTCGTCACAAAGACATCGGAACAATCCAAACAATACTCGCGTGTTCCTAAAAAAAATTGGTGAATTTTTTAGAGTAGAAGAGACAAGAGTAATCGTCAGGAGTCCTCACCAGAGTGAAAAGAGATGAGGAGCAAAAGAAATCCTACTCTCCGATATATATATATATATATATATATATATATAGGACCGAAAACATTTTAAGTGTGTGCCTAGACTCAACCGTCAACGATTCGATCAATCAGTGGGGGCTTCTAGGTCAGAGAAGGCTCTGAATACCAACTTGTAATGCCCAGAATGGGACTATACCTCCTACGTGTCGAGGCACGACTTAAAGGTATAAGCCCGTTCTGGAATGATCTCAAGTTTGGTATCTTTGCACGACTCATGTAAAAATAGGGATGAAATTGCAAAAGGATAGTTGGCTTACACTCGCCACGTCACACAATACATTACATAAGCAAATCATCATTCAAAACATCACAACCCGACTACGGGCGAAGATCCAAAAGAAAGATACCAAAAACATAAAGCCACAGGTCTGAATTGCCCCTAGTAAAAACCACTACTGATCGTCGAAACACGTCTCATACATACGACCACTCTCTTCATCGAGCTCCCAGTGAAGTACTTGAACCAGCTCCTGCATCATTCTCGGCTGAACCTGCATCTGGTGTTGTAGTATCTGTGAGCCACGAGGACTCAGCAATCCCATAACCATGGGTATCAAGACTAGCAAAGCTTTATGGGTATGGAGAAGGGTAGTGGTGAGGTTGCAGCAGCGGCTAAGCAAAATATATGGTGGCTAACTTACGAGTACAAGAATAAGATGAGCATCTACGCAAACGGTCGCAAGCTAGTAGTGATCGCTAAAGATCCTGAACTACCTACGAGTCAAACATAACCCCACCGTGTTCTCTTCTCAAAGTGAAAAGAGACAGTCACGGTTACTCACGCGGTGGTGTGTTTTACTTCAGATCCTCTGTCAAGTTTTCTACAACCGGACATTAACAAATTCCAATCTGCCAAATAACCGCGGGCACGGATTTCGAAAGATCATAACCCTGCAGGGGTGTCCCAACTTAGCCCATCACAAGCTCTCATGATCAGCTGAAGTGATAACTACAATAGTATCACCCCTTATCTTAGGGAAATCCGATCAGGCTCGGCATCGCGGTGCACAAGACATTTCGACAATGGTAAAACAAGTCCAGCAAGACCTCCCGGCGTGCCGACACCCTGATAGTAGCCGCGCGTATCTCGTCTCACGCCACGTCCAGATGGGACAAGCTACGAGTAAAACCAGCCCTCGGGTTTCCCCAAGGTAGTCCCGCAGGTTGCCCGTTTGGGACCAACACCATCAGCACTGGCCGCCCCTGCTATGTAGAAAAGAATCTCCAAGGAGCGTCCCCCTGATGCAATCTAATTAATTAATTAAGTTATTATTATGAGAAAATTGAAACCAATGTTGGGCCTTGCTGGAGGAGTTTTATTCAACGACGAAGTGTCAAGGGGTCCCCATATACCCAACCGTGTAAGGAACACAAAATCAAGGAACATAATGCCGGTTTATCGGCGCCTAAGGTGGCATGAGTGGAACAAAACACCGAGCAAAAGGCCAAGCCTTCCACCCATGCCCAGTATATAGGTGTGTTAATAATAGTATAACATATTGTGATATTCCAACAACAACTTCCCACCTGGAATGATCTTCATCTTCACCTGCAACTAACAATGCTATAAGAGGGGCTGAGCAAGCGGGTAACATAGCCAAACAATGGTTTTGCTAGGAAGGTGTCAAAGGTTAGAGGTTTCATGGCAACAAGGAGAGGGGCTGACAATAAAGATGGGTAGCACGACATATAACGATAGCATCGAGACAACTAAGCAAAGGCAATGATAGTAAAGGTATCCAAGGGTATGGTCATCTTGCCTGAGATCCCGCAAGGAAGAAAAACGGATCCGTGAAGAAGACGAAGAAGAAGCCTTGAAGAAGAACCACGAGAAGTCGAACGAATCCTCACGATCGCAACGGAACAAGCACTAACAAGAAGAAGAAAGCAATACGGTAAACACACAACGCAAGAACATGACAATATGCTCAACCAAGTATGATGCAAAACAAGTCTACACAGGATGCACAACAAGTCTATATAGAAAGCAAAACATGGCAAGGTAGGAAGCACAGAAAAACAACACAAGTCTATATATGATGCAATACATGGCAAGGTATGATGCACGACAAGTCTATACAGGAAGCATTACATGGTAAGAGGTGAAGCATAATAAAACTACAATATTTAGGCATTTTAAATGAGGCCGGAAATAACAACAACAATTCGGGTAAAACCCCATATGTCATATTTAGCAATTCTTAAAGCAAACAACATTTTAAACATATTAATGTTGTTATCATGATGCGGATGACATATGCAAGTTTTATGCAATTTTTTAGTTAAACGTTAACATGAAGAGATATGAAGATGATAAGGAGTATTAGTCACCGTGGTGGAAAGAAAGGGTGCCACGGCGAAGAATCCGAAAATGATGCCACGCAACATATCGGTACCGGCAACTCGTGGAGAGACCGGTGCAAAATAAAGGTGGCGTGAGCGAGTCGAACAAGATGAAAGGTGGGGTGATCCCGTCACCGGGTTCCCACGGGTTGCCGCCAAGGCAAACGAGGGCACAACGGACACGATGCAAACATTCGATACATCTCATACAACACAACAAGCATTCGTTCACCACATCAGCATTCGACTCGGGGTATACCTTCGGAGCGTGCGTTCGGGATGGTTCTGGTTCGACGGAAGAGGTACTCGTGCCGAAGAGGAAGTAGTTGTACTCTTGGTCTCCGACAATGGTAGTCGGACATAGTGGTACACGTTTCGTAGAGGAACTTGTCGTTTCGGTCTGTAGTCGTTCATTGGTCGTCGGTAGGGGTACTTGACGCGTCACCGAGTAGTCGAACTTGAGTTCTTCGTGCACTTGACGGAGAGGAACTTGACGGCGGTAGTGGTACTTGACGGTCGGTGGAAGTCGTGGTACTCGGGGTCTCGATGACGGTAGTCGTTCATGGGGTTGGTGCACTTGGCACATATCTTCGGTCTCACGGTACTTGGCGAAAAGCACGTCACGGTAGTCGAACTTGGCAATAACCGAGACGATATTGAAGCAACCGTGCATAGATGTACATTTGAAGAGGAACTTGTAGTCGAGGGACTTGATGTCCACGGGACCCTCGGGGTCGGCCTAGGCACTTGGTGGCTCGATGCATCAACAGAAATGTGGTGGTCTTGGTGATCAACGAGGGGAGGCGGGTGGCGAATCAGCAGCAACGTGCATGCACCATGTTGCGGTGGACCTCGTCCGGATCCCACCAGATCAGGGCCAGAGATGGCCAAGGCGACGCCGGCAACCTAGAGGACGGTGGAGCGGCGAGGGAAGGCAGGCAAGGGGTGCAGAGCTCGGGGACGGGCGGAGTAAAGGAGCTCCAGCGAGCTGTGGCCCATCGCTGGCAGCAGTAGGGGCCGGGAGGAGAGGTGGCGCGGCGGCTCGCGGGCGATGCAGGACGGACCCCTGGGGGCGCCAAGGCACGGCGGCGGGGCTTGAGCGAGGACGGAGGCGGAACAGAGCGGCCTGGGCGGCGCTGGACAAGGCGTCGAGGAAGACGCTGCTCGGGCGCGATGGCGGCGCTGGAGGTCACCGGCGGGCACGGCTCGGGAGGAGCTGAGGAGGGCGCCACGTAGTGGTGGGGTTCGGGGCTTGAGCGATCGGAAGAGAGGACGAGGGGGAGATGGGGATCGAGGTGCATGGCGGCGGGGCTAGGAACGAGAGGGAGATGCAGGTTGCGTGCTAGGGTTGCTATAGGTGCGGCTGGGCCTAGGTTAATGGGTTAAGTGGGCCTCGGGCTAGCTAGAAGCAACTGGGCCGCATGGAAGCAGGCCAGCCTAGCTGCTGGGCTGCGAACTCTCTGCCCCCTCTCTCTCTTGGAAAAATCAGAAAAGGAGAAAGAAAAGAAAGGGATGTTAGGGATGGAATTAGGGCATGAGGCTAATTTCTCGGGACTCGCAAAAATGAGTCTGATCCCAGAAAATAAGAAGTGGCATGATCAAAAGATATAAATTCAAACCAATTTGAATTTAATTCAAATGGTTTGAACTAGGACATGGTTTTCGAAGTGTCCAATAATGTTCGAATTTTTGGAGGAGCCTCGATAAAACGGTTAAGAATTATAGACAAGGTTACAGAGTCAAAATTGAAGTAGAAAAAGAATATGAGGAATATTTGCAAGTGTGTTACGGTGATTCCAAGGCAATGGAATATTTTATTATAGCTCCCTAAATATTAGGAGGATATGTTATAAAGAGAAGTCATCCTTCCCTCGATTTAAATGGACCGAAGGTCCACACAATTTATTTAGTTAAGTTGGAAAGATTAAGGACATGTTGGCATGATGACATGATGCGAGAACAAATAAATTAAAGCAAGCAAAAGAAACACACGGCAAAACCCTGAATATCTGGAATCTTCTGGAGCGTCGGTCTTCGGGCGTCACACCGACACAATGTACGAGAGCAGGAGTAGGGTATTATCTTCGTCACGAGAGCAGAAACCTGGGTAAAACCAAGCCCCTATTACCATCGTTCCAAGTCACCTAGTTAGGATGCCCTACCAAGGGATCTGCTAGATCTAGCTCCAACAAGGAACTCTACTGTAACACATGTGATTTGCGGCCACTCCTCTCCTTTATATAATTTAATGTAAGTTTTCCTTAGAGCATCTCCAATAGAAGTCCTATAGTAGGGAGCAAAAAAATTGCTGGAGTAAATTGTTTGACACCAAATGTTGTTTTTAGGACATCGGAAAATATTTATCTCCAAAAGTAGCCCTAAAATTGGTGCCCTAAAATACATCATGGTTTCCTTTTCATGGATGCATATTTTAGGTCAACTGTCGAAGCAACGGTTTGGCACAAAATGATGTGAATCAACCATTTTCTTGTGGTATTGCATGGTCCCCACTGTCCTAAAACTTTGCGGCACCTGAGCAGCTACTGTACATTTGCAGCACTTGGGGTTGCATTTTTTTGGAGAAAATATTACAAATAGGGGAGTTGTTGAAGCTGCATTTCAGGTAAAAAAGTGGGGTTCCGCAACTACTACCCTATTATAGAGCTATTGTTGGAGATGTCTTAGCATCACTCAAAGATGCAATTCAATTCCCAGCCAGTTGGTTCTTGAAGGATAACTAAGAAGGAATGGAGGAAAGAGGAGGAAGGGAACAACTGACTAAAAAGGGATATAATAGACTGCGCAGGGCCCACAGATGGGACCATCATCGAAAACCGCACGAGAGGGGCCAGAAGACCAGCACCACCGGCATGCGAATGGAATTAATGTATGTAGGAAGGGGTGATATATTTTAAATACCCAATGTACATTATTGATGTGGTGCCTACCTCACGAATCGGGTAAACCCGTGAAAGCTAGGTAATTATGGACGATGTACATAGGGTGCTGGTCACCCACCAATTCGAGCATGTGGGAGGGAATTCTGAGAACACGTGAGCTCGAACTATGCTCGGACATGTCACCATGACCCACCATAACACGAACCAAGAGGAATCCATTCATGGTCAAACCCCCTTTCGTTGTCGGTCAAAGGGATGATATATAGACCCCCAGGGGCCCATATATCGGCGTGTCGTTGAAAACCGCACAAGGGAGACAAGGTCGATGAGAATACCTATACCCTGCATGCAACCCAAATATATGCATGGGTGGCGTGATGTCTTCAAATCCTGAATGCACAACTTTTTTGTGGCACTAATTGCATCACAAACCGAGCAACTCTAGAGTCCTCATATCAACATGTCGTGATAATAACCGCTATCATGGCATTTTTTGTCGAAAATGCTACTCCAGTAAGGTCATCACCCCTCCCTCGATTGCCATAATGTTTAGGTCACACTCCAAAGCGAGCTCACATGCCTCCTTATTTGACAGTTGTGGTTGGGTATTTGGAGCGCATTATGTTTGAAAAATAATTTAGCATGAAAGACATTTTCTCGTAGAGCTGGTCTTCCCACACGCGTCCTCGCATCACCTCCCTCGTCGTAGCACCGCCTTTGACTACCTTTAGAAGTCCCAGACCCTGCGGACGATGTCAAGCACGCTGCCTTGACCATTGTGTTTGATTCCATGTGACTGGGGTTAATTCCAGTGACTTCAACGGTCGGTGTGCATACAGCGCCTCCGACAAACGATGTCCACCCTGTCGGTGAAGAGTCCGTCAAAGAGGTGCCTATGCTGCCATGTGGAGGTTTCGGCCTGCCCCGCAGGTGCCATAACGATCCTCACCGGAGGGACCTAAGAAATATACGGGGAAGGCCCACCGTGCTCCCTTTGCCCCTTCTCGCTTCCCCCGCGGCTGATGAAACTAGTGCGGCTTTGCAGTCGTATGATGGACCATAAATAGGAGTGATAAAAAGTCATATTATTTTTTTATTCGATTGAATGTGACATGACTATGGAATATTGTTTGCGCATTATTTGCATTGTTGTGATTTAGCAATGATTTTCCAAATTTAGGGATATTGAGCCTCAACGACCAAACATTTCTCAATAGATGATTGGTGATTTCGGGACAAATCGTGTCGATCTCGATGGCACATTGTTGTCGCTTTTTTTATCACGAGTCCATCCAAGATATGAAGTTTGGTCAATTCAGGGCCTCTGGCTCATCAAAGAAGAAAGTAGCTCGGGAAACTAACTTTAAGCCCGTCGAGGATATTGCACATTTCATGGCATGGGAATATATATACCTCAATGCGGTTGTCGGTAAAGATGAGCCAACCACAACTATTGGAGGCACATGGAGGAGCATTTGAAATATCACCTTGGGTGATTAACCTCAAATCTCTCACACACCTATGGGTACAATTCAAGAGATGTGCATCCATTATGTGGGTTGTTTGAGCAAGTAAGGCACACTCTACCTAGCGGTGTCACCATTGACCAATATGTAATCAATCTTGTTCTATTCGAGCAGTCTTATAATTACAATCAATTGTGTGTTTTAGGCTAGTATATCCCTAGAGACGTACCGAAAAATGCTAAAGTCATAGAAAAATTGCTTGGCCTCCAACATTATTATGATTTGTTGGAAAACCACGAGAGGCGGGAGTCTAGGAATGATGACGAGAGTCCAAAAACTGGAAATGGCATGAACTCCTCCCTGGAGATGCTGATGGTTATGGAGAGGAAATGGAAAAGGTTGCTACAAGTCTCACTCCGGCGTCTAGCAACAGTTGGTAATGAGTGTATTTTGACACTCATTTCCGCCATTGTTTAAATCGGATAATCCTGAATATTCCAAGAAAATCACTCCCATACTTTCACTAATTACTAATAGAAGCAAGAGATTGCAAATCCCTCCATTTATTTTGTTTCCTTCGGGAATGGACCATTTTTAGGGAGGAAACCAAGGAATAAAAGGAGATATGAAGGTAGGCGATCAACTTGGATCAAATGGAGGTGCCACAACGCAACTAGGAGATAAGATGGTGCCTGGTGCAAACACACACAATCGTACCAGCTTGTACCACCATCTGGCGGCTCTGTAACATCAACACAAGGCCACTTCATACAAGGTTTGAGACCCATTCGCAATAGAGGAGACGCCATTCGCAACAGAACACCAAAATGTTATCCATCTCCATAGTCGCTAACATTCCCATCTCCATCTCCATAGAAACCATCCCCTCTCCATACCCATCACTTCTAATCGAGATACATCGCATATAAAGACATTGTAAGACTATTAACAATCATTCATCGTCATGTGGTATCTACAATGTCTTTGTTCTGTGATTCATCTACGATGTGTGAGTAGTCCTCTCAGGCTATGGGCTGACGCATAACATTGCATCCCCTATGAATTTGTGCCCCGTATTTTTGGTATTAACTTTAAGTTCAAACGTATTATGTGTGTCACAATGGATTTTCCCTTGTCTCTTTCTCGTTCTTAGGCCCCGCAAGTACTCGGGATCCCCGAGATCAATCCAGGAGGAAGTAAACTACATGGATGCATGGAAGGCTATGTCGAAAGTTGGTGACAGTAAGGATGTGTATGGTAGTTAAAAGCAATTCCTTGGGGAAACATGAGGTGTAGTCACTAAACACCCAATGCATGCGTCCGGAGAAATCCTTCATATCCGAGGTAACCCGACACGATGGTAAGGTAATGTGATTGGACAATAGAGTCATGATGCTGGTTGTTGATTAGTTGCGAGGTTATCAGGACGCATCCCCCACAACATGCACATTGATAAAGCATAGTAGCGGTGTCTACCAGGACCATGTTGAATATATAGACAAAATCTCAAGTGCAAGTACAAGGCTGCAAGTAAAACCTTAGGCATGGCCTATTTTACTTTAACTATTTTCTCTGTTGGAACCATGCATTTTTTGAACCGGGAAACTGAAACTCTCCATGATGAAAAAAGCTTGCAAGACTCACCTTCCGCATTACCATTCTTCTTGTGGGTTCGATACCTAGGGTCACCTCCGGAGAAAAAGGCAAGGGCTATATACATCTGAAATTGAATCGAAGGTAATCAAACTTTTTTCCGGCGCCGTTGTCGTGGAAGTTATTTCGCTACCCTAGTAAGGTGTTTAGAGCTTTAGTTTTCGTTTTTTGTTTCAGTTTTAGGTGATTAGAGCTTTTGTTGGAGAAATAATCACGGGGAGACTAGTCGAGGAAGTCAAGAAACTACTCGATGATAGGCAAGAAAACCAAGTCCAGTAGCATGTGAAAAGACCCTCCATTAAGAAGGTAAATTCTATAGTTGAAGAAACAAATGAAGAGCTCACAACAAAAATATATGAATTAGTCGGTGTGATTAAGTCTAAAGAAGAGGTAACCGCTAATGCTATTATCGACGCATATGTTAGTGATGTTAATTTTGTTTCTTATAACAATTATAATCCCAAATGGGAGAGGAGACAGAGCAACTATGATGGGGCAAACAACGGTAACCAATCACTTGCGGAAACCATCACTACTTTCATCACTGCTGAAACTAAGCAGAATAAAACCTTTGCCAACATTCTAAAGTCACAAGATACTTTGCTCGGTTAAATGAAAGGGAAAAATTGTTGGATTGACCATCGATGTGCAGGCTCTTCAGGAAAGGATACGAAGTATGGATACACATGTTGCAAGGATAACTGAAATTTAGATTCTTATCCTCGTCAAATTTGCAGCCAAATCGAAACCAAGTAGGGTAGAAAGCGTCAAGCTGATGAGAAGCAGTGATGACACGATGGGGGTTGACAATAGTCATGTTTCGAACACACATACTCAATTGTAGACTTCTACAAAGATGATAAATTGAAAGCACCTGTTACCCGAGGTAAAAGATGAAGCCTATAAAAGTTGCATTTAACAAGTTGTTTCTAGCATATGCGGCTGATAGATATATTAGATTTTTTCAAGGACAAATGGCAGATTGGGTGATGGCTATGATAGAATTGTCATCAATGATTGCATCCAAGCAAGTTACACAATGCTATATGATTTGGTGAACGATTGATTTTCCTTTGCCAGTGATGGTTTATTAATTAGTATGAGAAGAGGTTTCTTTTCTAAGGCATTCCTTCAGAAAAATGCAATGGTGAATATCCTTTTTTCCTTTACTAATGATGGTTTGTTAATTAGCATGGAACAATCAACTTTTCCTTTACTAATAATGGTTTGTTAATTAGCATGAAAAGAATAGGTGTCTCTTCGATACCATCCTTTCAGAACATGTGCCTTTTGCCAATAGAAAGAAGGGACATGACTATCCTTATGAACTACCTTTTTAAAGAGAATGAACATGATTGTTTTTTGCCCAACCACTGATTGGAAAGGATATTCTATATACATAAGAGAGTCATCCGCATTAATTTATTTACATCTCAACATGCAGGAATGCCACTTCATCATACAATTATGCAGAGGACAAAACCACCTCAACATACAATCATGCATGAGAAAAGACCTACTACAACATTCATCCATGAGTGAGAAAATATTTTTCATTCAATCATTCTACTTATATTCAATAAATATTGTTGTAACTATCAAGTATAATTATTGTAACGCCCCGAGAATCAAGCTACAGTAACCTCACCCGATGATGCCATGTCATCACCAATTTACTAAGCCAATTGTCACTTGATTAAAATCAAATTCAAATTTAAAATACAAGTCAAATTATTATTTCTTCAAATGGCAAATTCAAAATGTTAATTAGTTTGAAAATATTCACTACATAATTGTCTTGCTTTAACAAACAATTTTGGAGATGTTTAAAATACCCCTAGGAATTATAACAGTGAACCAATAGCCAATTAGTTAACCTTTTCAGTTTCTAAAAATAGATAAACAATCCCAAACGGTTTGAAACCTTTCGTGCAGGCCCAGGGTGTTTCCCTGTATTTGTGTGACAAGTTTCATATTAAACAAAAATCAATTGCTATCTAAACTAAGTATGAAGCAATAGCAGTTTTTGTTACAGAAATGTAAAATAGGAAAATGGTACTATGCACTTAGGCCTAGCAATGCACACACCTTGGCCCAGCCCAACAACCCCCTCTGTTTCTCCTTCCTACTACTCACACGAGCACGTTGGACACCTGTGCGCCGTCCATGGCGTGGCTAGCGCATGCGTCCATCATCCAGTGACCCTCCTCGTGGGTTAAGAGCATCC
>LR738713.1:340110758-340158990 GCA_902687465.1 Secale cereale
CCCCCTTCCCCTTGTCTGTCTCTCTCCCTCGCCATTCCCCACCTAGCTCGAGCGCCGCTATGCCCGCTGCACCGTGAAGCTCGCGGCCACCCTCCTCACCGCGCCTTGCTGACATGCCCCCGGAGTTGCGCATCGACTCCCTCTTCCCCTCCATCGACGCACGCAAGCTCGGAAGCACCGAAACTAATCCTACATTGCCATTTTCAACCTCGGGAGCCGACCACTGCCGCCTTTGATTTGCTACCACCAGAGCATCCCCGAGCAAGCCAACTTCCTCTTCGCGATCCTAGTGAGCTCCTCCTCCGTCTCCCACTCGCCCCGCTGTCGATCTGTCACTGTAGAACCGTGCCCCGCCCGAGGCCGACCTTGCTAAGTGGGGATTAGCTTAGGCCTAATCCCCACGGTTATCAGATAACCACCCCTCTTATTAATTTAATTAGCTATTAACAAAAATTGGTTAAGTTACTAGTCACTGACATGTAGACCCCACCTCTAATTATCTTTTTAAAAAGAAAATACTAAAACTATGTGAATGACATCTGGGCCCCACTACCCAGGTTTAACTAGTCAACATTTGACTAGTCAACTGTTGACTGGACTAATTGACTGGGTCGGCCCTGCCCCTT
Source organism: Secale cereale (assembly GCA_902687465.1). Lineage (NCBI taxonomy): Eukaryota > Viridiplantae > Streptophyta > Magnoliopsida > Poales > Poaceae > Secale > Secale cereale. The sequence continues at coordinate 340,111,385 of LR738713.1, forward strand.
GGCCCCACATGTCATTGACGGTGGCTAGCCCATGCTGAGTACAAAAAGTGTATTCCGTTTTTTAATTCGGTTTAATAATGAATCTATTAATTTCAGTAAATCGTTTAATATTTGAAAAATCATATACATTAATCTATAAGTCGAATGAAAATAATTTATATATGTAAGTTGCTCAAAACGACAAGACGAATCCGAATACGCAGTCCGTTCGTCTGCCACACGTCACTAGCATAGCAAGCATGCAACTATTCCCCTCCGGTCTGTCTGTCCGAAAACGCCAAACACCGGGGATACTTTCCCAGATGTTTCCCCCCTTCGCCGGTATCACCTATTACCACGTTATGTCACCCCTAGCACCGTGTATTGTCTAGTTATATTTTGTGATGCTTTGTTTGCTTCATATTTACTGTTTCTCCCCCCCCCCCTCTTCTTCTCTGGTAGACCCCGAGATCGACGATGATGCCACTGAGTACGACTATATCACCGACGACCCTTCTTCCTGCGCAACAGAGCTTCCAGGCAAGCCAACCCCCCTTGATCACCAGATATCGCCCATTCTCTTCGCTCTTATTCTTGAATTAGGTTTGCTACGGTTGTTGATTCAATAGCTCCTAGTCTCCTACATAGCATGTCATTGTTACTATAACTGTTGATTCCTTTATGCGCTATCCTAAACTGCTTAGTATAGGTTGTTTAGTGATCCATCAGTGACCCCCACCTTGTACCAGTTGCCCCGCTATATGTTCGATGACTCGATCAACGTGATCGACGTTTAGGCCTGACACCAAACATCACCCCCTTAGTTGTACGACTCTGTAGAGTTACTAACGAGTGCCGAGGGTGATACCTCGTTATCACTTCTGATGTTAACCCTGTAGTGTAGCTATTCGGTCATGGTCATCAAGGGTGATTCCTCTTTCACCACTCCTGATAACGACTCTGTTGTGCAACCTCTCAAGTGTGGACCATCGAGGGTGATTCCTCCAAGTTCACCTTGACGATCACATCAAGTGGGAATCCATCAAGGGTGATTCCTCGGGTTAACCCCCTTGTTGTTTTGGAAACACGGTTACTTTGACTTACCAAAGAATGATGGTGACTAAAGTCGAGTCGACTCGTAGAGTACCCGCAGGTGATTCACGGAGTGGGGGTTGGAGGGACAGGTGGTTCCATCCATGTAGTGATGGGCCTGGGTTCCCAACGGCCCCTGATACGTCTCCAACGTATCTACTTTTCCAAACCCTTATGCCCTTGTTTTGGACTCTAACTTGCATGATTTGAATGAAACTAACCCGGACTAACGTTGTTTTCAGCAGAACTGCCATGGTGTTGTTTTTGTGCAGAATAAAAATTTCTCGGAATTGCCTGAAAATCAATGGAGAATTATTTAGGAAAATATAAAAAATACCTACAAGAAGATCCACACCAGGGGGCCTTGGGCAAGTCCACGAGGGCGGGAGGCGCGCCCCCCTGCCACGTGGGCCCCCTGGTGCTCCACCGACGTACCCCCAGATCCTATATCTTCCGTTTCGGGGAGAAAAAAACCAGAGAGAAGGAATTATCGTGTTTTCACGAGACGGAGCCGCCACCAAGCCCTAATCTCTCTCGGGAGGGCTGATCTGGAGTCTGTTCGGGGCTCCGGAGAGTGGAGATCGACGCCATCGTCATCATCAACCTTCCTCCATCACCAATTCCATGATGCTCACCGCCGTGTGTGAGTAATTCCATCGTAGGATTGCTGGACGGTGATGGGTTGGATGGGATCTATCATGTAATCGAGTTAGTTTTGTTAGGGTTTATCCCTAGTATCCACTATGTTCTGAGATTGATGTTGCTATGAATTTGCTATGCTTAAGCTTGTCACTAGGGCCCGGGTGCCATGATTTCAGATATGAACCTATTATGTTTTCATGAATATATGTGTGTTCTTGATCCTATCTTGCAAGTCTATAGTCGCCTACTATGTGTTATGATCCGGCAACCCCGAAGTGACAATAATCGGGACCACTCCCGGTGATGACCATAGTTTAAGGAGTTCATGTATTCACTATGTGTTAATGCTTTGGTCCGGTACTCTATTAAAAGGAGGCCCCAATATCCCTTAGTTTCCAATAGGACCCCGCTGCCATGGGAGGGTAGGACAAAAGATGTCATGCAAGTTCTTTTCCATAAGCACGTATGACTATATACGGAATACATGCCTACATTGCATTGATGAACTAGAGCTAGTTCTGTGTCACCCTAGGTTATAACATCTACATGATGAATTGCATCCGACATAATTTCCCATCACCGATCCAATGCCTATGAGCTTTACCTATATTGGTAGTCGCTTATTTACTTTTCCGTTACTACTATCACAAAAACTACAAAAACACTATCATTACTTTTATTGCTGCTACCGCCACTATCATATTACTTTGCTACTAAACTATCTTGCTCCAGATACTAAGTTTCCAGGTGTGGTTGAATTGAAAACTCAGTTGCTATTACTTAAGAGCATTCTTTGGCTCCCCTTGTGTCGAATCAACAAATTTGGGTTGAATACTTTACCCTCGAAAACTATTGCGATCCCCTACACTTGTGGGTTATCAAGACTATTTTCTAGCACGGTTGCTGGGGAGCATAGCTTTATTCTTTAAGTCACTTGGGATTTATATCTGTTGATCACTATGAAAAATTTGAAGGACTCAAAAACCAAGATCTTACCCTCAACTACGAGGGGAGGTAAGGAACTACCATCTAGTTCTGCACTAGATTCTCCTTCTGTTATGAGTAAACTTGCGACACCTACTCCTGCTATTGAATCTGATATGTCGTATGTTCTTGATGATGCTACTTCTGCTATGTATGATGAAACTACCTCTATGCCTGATAATGTGCCACTAGGTGAATTTCTAGATAAACAAATGGCTAAGGTTAGGGAGAATGCAAATGTTGAAACTGATGATATTTATGAAAGTGGTGATGAAACTACTCCCAATAGATATGAATTGCATGTTGTTCCTGAGGGTTATGTTATGGATGAAGAAACTGCTAGAGACTTTCTTGCTTGCAATGATAGATGTGATCTTAAGAAGTTATTAGCTAAGCTGAAACAAAAGTCCTTCAATGCTAGAATGAAATATGACCCCGCTTTTGCTACTTCACCTATCCGTGTTACTGATAAGGATTACGAATTCTCTATTGATCCTGAGTTAATTACTTTGGTTGAATTTGATCCTTTCCATGGCGATCAGTTTGAAACTGTTGTGGCACATCTTACTAAGTTGAATGATATAGCCACCCGATTCACCAATGATGAAAATATTCGCTATTACTATATCCTTAAGTTGTTTCCGTTCTCGTTAAAGGGTGATGCTAAGACTTGGTTTAATTCTCTTGATCCTGGTTGTGTGCGTAGTCCCCAGGATATGATGTATTACATCTCTGCTAAATATTTTCCCGCTCATAAGAAACAAGTTGCCTTACGGGAAATATATAACTTTGCTCAAACTGAAGAAGAGAGTCACCCACAAGCTTGGGGGAGGCTTCTCCAGTTACTTAATGCTTTGCATGATCATCCTCTTGAGATGCATGATATACTTGATGTCTTTTATAATGGACTAACCGATGCTTCCAGAGACCACCTGGATAGTTGTGATGGTTGTGTTTTCAGGGAAAGAACAGTTGAACAAGCTGAACCACTATTGAATAATATGCTGGCCAATGAAAATAATTGGACACTTCCTGAACCAGCCCCTAAGCCAACTCCGAAGAAAAGAGGTGTTCTATTTCTCAGTCCTGAAGATATGCAAGAGGCAAAGAAATCTATGAAAGAAAAAGGTATTAAAGCTGAAGATGTTAAGAATTTACCACCTATTGAAGAAATACATGGTCTTGATAAACCGACATAGGTAGTAAAGCTAAATTCTCTTTATAGATTTGATGAAGGTGATATTCCTCGTTATAAGTCTGCTAGCCAATGCTTAGATGAGTTTGACAACTTTATTGTGAAACAAGAAAACTTCAATGCTTATGTTGGTAGACAATTACTACACAATGCTTATATGATTGAACGCTTGAGTGATTATTTGTCTAGAGCTAAAGGTGAACTGAAACTCATTAGTATACATGCTTCTATGGTCACCACTCAAGTAGAACAAGTACTTAAGGCTCATAATGATTTGCTCGATGAATTAAATAGTAAGAATAATGACTATGTTGTTAGAGTTGCTACTAGAGGTGGTAAAATGACTCAAGAACCTCTGTATCCTGAAGGCCACCCTAGGAGAATTGAGCAAGATTCTCAGAGAGCTAATATAGATGCACCTAGTTCTTCTAAGAAGAAGAAAAAGAAAAATGATAGGACTTTGCATGCTCCTAGTGAACCTGTAGCTGACACACCTGAGAATCCCAATGATATATATGTTTATGATGCTGAGACACAATCTGGTAATGAACATGAACCTAGTGATAATGTTAATGATGATGTTCATGTTGATGCTCAACCTAGCAATGATAATGATGTAGAGATTGAACCTGATGTTGATCTTGATAACCCACAATCAAAGAATCAATGTTATGATAAGAGAGACTTTGTTGCTAGGAAGCACGGTAGGGAAAGAGAACCATGGGTTCAGAAACCCATGCCTTTTCCTCTGAAACCATCCAAGAAAAAGGATGATGAGGATTTTGAGCGCTTCGCTGAAATGATTAGACCTATCTTTTTACGTATGCGTTTAACTGATGTGCTTAAAACAAATCCTTATGCCAAGTATATGAAAGATATTATCACCAACAAAAGAAAGATACCTGAAGTAGAAATTTCCACCATGCTTGTTAATTACACTTTTGAGGGTGGAATGCCTAAGAAACTAGGAGATCCAGGAGTACCTACTATACCTTGCTCCATTAAAAGAAACTATGTTAAAATTGCTTTATGTGATCTTGGAGCCAGTGTTAGTGTTATGCCTCTCTCTTTATATCATAGACTTGACTTGAGTAAGTTGACACCTACTGAAATATCTTTGCAAATGGATGATAAATCAACTGCTATACATGTCGGAATTTGTGAGGATGTGACTGTTGTAGTTGCAAATGTTACTATCCTAACGCACTTTGTTATACTTGATATTCCCGAGGACGATAGTATGTCTATTATTCTTGGAAGACCCTTTTTGGATACTGCAGGGGCTGTTATTGATTGCAACAAAGGCAATGTCACTTTTCATGTCAATGGTAATGAGCATACGGTACACTTTTCGAGGAAACAACCTCAGGTCCACAGTATCAATTATATTGGAAAAACTTCAACTATCACTATTGGAGGTTTTGAGTTTCCTATTCCTACTATCAAGAAAGCATATGACATCTTTATTGTTGGGGACATACATATCCCCATTGAGGTAACCTAGTGTTATTCAAAATTCTCCAGTTTCATGTTACTCGGAAAGAGTTTATTAACAAGACCTGATCAACCATTTAATGGATTCCTTTTGATGAGCATGGGATGGGTGAATCTAGATAGCACAAACCTTGTGTACCCTCTTTTTACTTTTTGTTAATTACGATAAATAAAGCAAAAATAGCATTGTCTGTCTGTTTCCAGACTTATCCGTACAATAAAAAATATCCCGAAAATAAAAGTTCTCCAAATGCCTTGAAAATGAAATATGATTTTTCTAGAATATTTAAGAAAATATGGCACTGAACACAGCGAGGGGAGCCAACACGTGGCCATGAGGGCACAGGGCGCGCCCCCCTGCCCAGGGCGCGCCCCTGCCTTGTGGGCCCCACGTGGCCCCCCTCCACTTATCCCTTCACCCATGCTCTTCTTCTGCCTCCCAAAAAATCCCCAACCAGCTCAAACCCGAGTTCTAGCCCATCTTGCTGCCATTTTCGATCTCCTTGCTCAAAGCACCATTCACCAAACTGTTTGGGGAGATTGTTCCTTGGTATGTGACTCCTCCATTGGTCCAATTAGTTTTTGTTCTAGTGCTCTATTTGTTGCAAATTTATGCTGCTGTGGTGACCTTGTTTTTTAGCTTGCATGTCAAATTTTCTTGGTCCCAAGTAGTTCCAATGCATGATATAGTCTCTAGGCACTTGTAGGAGTTGTTGCTATCAATCTTGTTGAGTTTGGTTAACTTTTATTGTGAGTTACTAAAATTTCAGAAATTTTCAGAAAAGGAAAATGTTAAAAAGATTGTTGAGAGGCTCCTCTAGCAAGAGTTCAGAGGATAAGAAGAAAGAATAAAACAAGAAGCCCAAGTATAATCTTCCTCGTATGGCGGAAGTCCGACCATGTGAATGGTCGTGTAATAATTTCATGATATCTACTAGGATTTACGAAGACTTTTATTGGTTGGCAAATAATGCAGGCCTCACCGACTTCCTCCACGACCAGAAAGAACAGTATCTCTTACTCACCAATATTTTCATGCAAAGCTTTCATTTTCATTCTAGGAAAACACCACCTACGGTGGAGTTTCGTTTATATAATGTGGTTAAGGAGATATCACTCTTAGATTTTTGTGAAATATGCAAAGTACCCTTCGGAGGTAGACTTGATGAACCACGTCGTGAAGACGTTGAAGGGTTTATTGATATGATAGCTGTAGGGGAAACTAGACAAGTTTCAGGGGCAAGAATCACTAGTATACACTTCCCTGTTCTGCGCTAGTTTACTTTATTTGCTAGTAGATGTTTAATTGGTCGCGAGAACAGTGGGAATCTCAGTGCCCCTCATATTATCATTTTACGCCATGCTTTGTTTCAAGACGTAGTTTTTATCTTGGGCGTCGTCGTTGCCAAACGATTGAGTCTGAACCGCTCAAAGGGGCCCGTCTTTGGAGGCATCTTTGCTTCTTGCCTTGCTGAATATTTTAATATACCTATTAGGCATCATGAGAAGGAAGAAAAATTGCTTGCCCCTGTTTATCTAGATTACAAGAGTATGGTAGCTCATGATTTTATTGTTAAAGATAGGAACATGCAGCTTAATTATAAATTAAGGTTTGATGAAATATACTTTGAAATTGTTACCTTGCCTGCATCATCTTTGTTTGATTTGTCCACAGGCAAGTATCTCATTACATCAGATGCCTTCTACAAGTACCAAGGCCAGACACAAGCCTCAGAGCCTGAGCCAGAACCACCACTTGATCCTTCCCATCAATCTGTTTATGGGTGGGAGCTGGATGAGCTCGCCAACCAGTGGCATCTAGAGGACACATCTCAATACACCGGAGGGAGTGGCTTTGATCCGTGGCCATAGACCAACTTAGGCCAAAAGCCTAAGCTTGGGGGAGTACGTGTTTCTCACCGACTTACATTCATGTTCACACTTATTCTAGTTGTCGGTGCTCACACTCTTTCACTGTACCATCCATGCTTAGTTTCAATTTCTTTTTCTTAGTCTTTTTCTTGTGTGCTAGAAAAAACCCAGAAAAACAAAAAAAAATTAGTTGTAGCTTCTAGCTAGTTTACTTTCTTTGCTTGTAGTAGCAATTAAATGAAAACCCAAAAAGATTTCCCGTTCTTCTTTTGCTTGTTGGGAGCTTTCCCGTGTAAATAGTTTCTTTTCTTTTCTTTAGGGGTTAAGAGTTGTGATGGCATGGCTTATTAGGGATGATAGACTACTCATATCAATAAGGAATTCCTTCTTTTCCGGGAGCCCATTCAGATAGAACTCCAAAGTTAAGCGTGCTCAGCTTGGAGTAGTTTCGGGATGGGTGACCGACCAGGAAGTTGCTCCCGGGTGCGCATGAGTGAGGACAAAGTGCGCAGAAAAGACTAGTATTGATATGTGGGGCCAGTCTAGATCCCGCCAGGAGTAACGACCACCGGCGGGTGTGTGCGTGGCGTTACAAGTTGGTATCAGAGCCGACCCTCGCGGTTACACAGATGTTTGCGGACAGCTTCGCGGTCATGTTGTTCATGACATTTGTGGCCCGTCGTGGCACACGGCATGGCACATATATCGGACTGAATGCACAGATGTTTGTGCCAAGAGGGAACGTTCATGTGGCCCGACGAGGACGTCGGTTCCTCTGAGTGAGGGTGTATGTGATGGCCTGGCTTATTAGGGATGATAGACTACTCATATCAATAAGGAATTCCTTCTTTTCCGGGAGCCCATTCGGATAGAACTCCAAAGTTAAGCGTGCTTATCTTGGAATAGTTTCGGGATGGGTGACCGACCGGGAAGTTGCTCCCGGGTGCGCACGAGTGAGGACAAAGTGCGCAGAAAAGACTAGTATTGATATGTGGGGCCAGTCTAGATCCCGCCAGGAGTAACGACCACCGGCGGGTGTGTGCGGGGCGTTACAAGAGTAGAAGACCATGATTAAAATGCTTAGTGGCTCTCATATGCTTTGTTGTTGATTAAACCTTGAGCCATATTACCTTGTCTTCTCTCTTGTATTATATGTCTGCAGATTCCAGCTTAGTCCAATGCACGTGCACTATTATTATTATCCACACCGTTCGGTCGTGCGAGTGAAAGGCAATAAGGATGATATATGATGAACTAATTGAGATGGGAAAAGATGGTATGAACTCGACATCTTTTGTTTTTGTAAATACGATTGCTCGTCGTTCTTGATTCAGCTTGTTATGAATGAAACATGTTTGCAATGACAATTAGAGATCATAGCTGCTTATGCCATGCTTAATTAGCTGAGAGTTTATAATGGTCTATCTTGTGTGCCAACATGATATTGAAATGGTTGTGATGTGGTATGATGGGTGGTATCCTCCTTTAAATGATTTAAGTGATCTGACTTGGCACATGTTCACGCATGTAGTTGAAACAAATGAACATAGCCTTCACGATATTTATGTTCATGGTGATTTATATATCCTACTCATGCTTGCATTCATTGTTGATTAATTTTAATGCATGTTCATGACCGTTGTTGCTCTCTAGCTGGTCGCTTCCCAGTCTCTTTCTAGCCTTCACCTGTACTAAGCGGGAATACAGCTTGTGCATCCACTTCCATAAACCTCAAAGTTATTCCACATGAGTCCACCATACCTTCCTATATGCGGTATGTACCTGCCGTTCCAAGTAAATTTGTATGTGCCAAACTCTAAACCTTCAAATGAAATTCTGTTTTGTATGCTCGAACAGCTCATGTATCAACTAGGGTTGTCTATATCTTCCATGCTAGGTGGGTTATTCTCGTGATGAGTGGACTCTGCTCATCATTCATGAGAAAATGGCTGGTAACCGGGATGCCCAGTCCCAGGCTCAAAATCATAATAATTAAACAAAACTTCCCCAGGGTTGTTGCTGGTTTGGACGGTACCCGTTGTTTCGGGCTAGCCGTGGAGTGTGCTTGTCGGTGGTTGGGGGAGTATAAACTTTACCATTCTGTTTGGGAACCGCCTATAATGTGCGTAGCATGGAAGATATTGAGATTCTTGGTTGTTATGTTGACAATGAAAGTATATCACTCAAAATGTTATTCATCTCTATTTAAAAATCGAGCTCTGGCACCTCTATAAATCCCTGCTTCCCTCTGCGAAGGGCATATCTATTTACTTTTATGCAGAGTCATCATCCTCTTATCAAAGAGCACCAGTAGGAGAGCACCTCTGTCGTTGCATGTATTACTACTTATTTGCATTTAGTATGATCATGATTGGATCTCTTTTACCATGAATTACAATGTCTAGTCAGTCCTTGATCTTTAAAGGTGCTCTGCATTTATGTTTTGCGGTCTCAGAAAGGGCTAGCGAGATACCATCTTGTTATATCATATCATGATTGTTTTGAGAAAGTGTTGTCATCCAAGGTTTATTATTATTGCTCGCTAGTTGATTATGCCATTGATGTGAGTAGTCTTGAGACATGAAAGTTATTGTGAATGTGGTTAGTTCATGATCTTGTTGAAAACCTGAATTCTAGCTTACATATTTACAACAACAAGAGCAATCAGAGTTTGTCAAAGTTTTTCTTTATCACTTTCAGTTTATCAACTAAATTGCTTGAGGACAAGCAAAGGTTTAAGCTTGCAGGAGTTGATACCTCTCCAACGTATCTACTCTTCCAAACCCTTTTTCCCTTGTTTTGGACTCTAACTTGCATGATTTGAATGGAACTAACCCGGACTGACGCTGTTTTCAGCAGAACTGCCATGGTGTTGTTTTCGTGCATAATAAAAGGTTCTCGGAATCGCCTGAAAATCAACGGAGAATTATTTCGGAAAATATAAAAAATACATGCAATAAGATCCACACCAGGGGGCCTTGGCCAGTCCACGAGGGTGGGGGGCGTGCCACCCTGCCTCGTGGGCCCCCTGGTGCTCCACCGACGTACCCCCAGATCCTATATCTTCCATTTCGGGGAGAAAAAAATCAGAGAGAAGGAATTATCGCGTTTTCATGAGACGGAGCCGCCGCCAAGCCCTAATCTCTCTCAGGAGGGCTGATCTGGAGTCCGTTCGGGGCTCCAGAGAGTGGAGATCGTCGCCATCGTCATCATCAACCTTCCTCCATCATCAATTCCATGATGCTCACCGTCGTGTGTGATTAATTCCATCGTAGGCTTGCTGGACGGTGATGGGTTGGATGGGATCTATCATGTAATCGAGTTAGTTTTGTTAGGGTTTGATCCCTAGTATCCACTATGTTCTGAGATTGATGTTGCTATGACTTTGCTATGCTTAATGCTTGTCACTAGGGCCCGAGTGCCATGATTTCAGATCTGAACCTATTATGTTTTCATGAATATATGTGTGTTCTTGATCCTATCTTGCAAGTCTATAGTCACCTACTATGTGTTATGATCCGGCAACCCTGAAGTGACAATAATCGGGACTACTCCCGGTGATGACCATAGTTTGACGAGTTCATGTATTCACTATGTGTTAATGCTTTGGTCCGGTACTCTATTAAAAGGAGGCCTTAATATCCCTTAGTTTCCAATAGGACCCCGCTGCCATGGGAGGGTAGGACAAAAGATGTCATGCAAGTTCTTTTCCATAAGCACGTATGACTATATTCAGAATACATGCCTACATTGCATTGATGAACTGGAGTTAGTTCTGTGTCACCCTAGGTTATAACTTCTACATGATGAATTGCATCCGACATAATTTCCCATCACCGATCCAATGCCTACGAGCTTTACCTATATTGTTAGTCGCTTATTTACTTTTACGTTACTACTATCACAAAAACTACAAAAACACTATCGTTACTTTTATTGCTGCTACCGCCACTATCATATTACTTTGCTACTAAACTATCTTGCTGCAGATACTAAGTTTCCAGGTGTGGTTGAATTGACAACTCAGCTGCTAATACTTAAGAGTATTCTTTGGCTCCCCTTGTGTCGAATCAACAAATTTGGGTTGAATACTTTACCCACGAAAACTGTTGCGATCCCCTACACTTGTGGTTATCAGCCCCCACCTGATTCTATGTGGTGGAGCGGCAGGGCAGGTTGTGACCACCTAGGAGACAGGTGGGCATGGTCCCTGGTCGTTGTCCGCGGATATTTCATAATAACACGCTTAACGAGTTTGGATATATGATCTGAGTTGGGTCGTTAGCCTTATATGCACGAACTGTCACGCGGGACAAGATATGGGCAACCGACGTCGTGGTATCAGTCGAAGCCTTCCGGATGACAGCGACTTAGAGGCGCACGCCGGGTTGGACTGGAACGGACACACTTGTATAAGGGGTCTAGGTCTGCTCACTGACCGCGTTCGCAACGTGCAGGAGTGCAAAGGGCGATGGCCCATTACCCCTGTGCGCTTAGGATTTAGACCGGCGTGCTGACCTCTCTGTCGGGCCTAGGTGGGGCTATGATGTGTTGATCTTCCGAGGCTGCGCATGACCCAGGAAAGTGTGTCCGGCCAGAGGGATCAAGCGTGTCGGGTTATGTGGTGCACCCTTGCAGGGAAGTAATCTATTTGAATAGCGATGTCCACGGTAACAGACGGACCCAGAGTTGTATTCCAACCTCATGACAACTAGAACCGGATACTTGATAAAACACACCCTTTCAAGTGCCAGATACAACCCGGTAATTTCTCTCTCACATGGTGATGTGGAGAGGATCGTCGAGTAGGATTATGCTATGCGGTGATACTTGTTATTATATGATACCTCTCCAACGTATCTACAATTTTTTATTGTTCCATGCTATTATTTATGATGTTTTGGATGATTAATGGGCTTTGTTATACACTCTTATATTATTTTTGGGACTAACCTATTAACCCAAAGGCCCAGTCCAGAATGTTGTTTTTTGCGTATTTCAGGGTTTTACAGAAAAGGAATATCAAACTGAGTCCTAACGGAATGAAACCTTCGGGGGAGATATTTTTTGAGCGATATCTTCACGGGAGACTTGAGAACCACGGAATAGGGCACACGTGGCGTCCACGAGGGTGGGGGTGCGCCCCCTACCTCGTGGGCCCCACGTTTGTCCCCCGGTGCCCTCCTTCCTCCTATATATACCCATGTACCCCGAAAACATCAGAGACAGAGAGAAAACCCTAATTCCACCGCCGCAACCTTCTGTTCCCGTGAGATCCCATCTTGGGGCCTGTTCCGAAGCTCCGTCGGAGGGGGGACCTACCACGGAGTGCTTCTACATCAACACCATCGCCTCACCATGAGTTGTGAGTAGTTTACCACAGACCTTCGGGTCCATAGTTAGTACCTATATGGCTTATTCTCTCTCTCTCTTTGGATCTCAATACCAAGTTCTCCTCGGTCTTCGAGGAGATCTATTCGATGTAATCTCTTTTTACGGTGTGTTTGTCGAGATCCAATGAATTGTAGGTTTATGATCAAGATTATCTATGAGAAATATTTGGTTCTTTTCTAAATTCTTTTATGTATGATTATAATATCCTTGCAAGTCTCTTCGAATTATTGGTTTGGTTTGGCCTACTAGATCTATAGTTCTTGCAATGGGAGAAGTGCTTGGCTTTGGGTTCAATCTTGCGGTGTCCTTTCCGAGTGACAGTAGGGGCAGCAAGGGACGTATTGTATTGTTGCCATCGAGGATAAAAAGATGGGGTCTATATCATATTGCTTGAGTTTATCCCTCTACATCATGTCATCTTGCTTAAGGCGTTACTCTATTCTTATGAACTTAATACTCTAGATGCATGCTGGATAGCGGTCGATGTGTGGAGTAATAGTAGTAGATGTAGAATCGTTTCGGTCTACTTGTCTCGGACGTGATGCCTATATATAATGATCATGCCTAGATATTCTCATAATTATTCGCTTTTCTATCAATTGCTCGACAGTAATTCGTTCACCCACCGTAGAATTCTGCTATCATGAGAGAAGTCACTAGTGAAACCTATGGCCCCCGGGTCTATTCTCAACATATCAATCTATAATCTACTTTACTTTACCGCTTTTACTTTCTATTCTTATATCCAAAAATACCAAAAATATCAAACTATCATATCTATCAGTTCTCACTTTCGTAAGTGACCGTAAAGGGATTGACAACCCCTTATCGCGTTGGCTGCAAAGTTCTTATTTGTTTGTGCAGGTGCGAGGGACTCGCGCGTGGTCTCCTACTGGATTGATACCTTGGTTCTAAAAAACTGAGGGAAATACTTATGCTAATGTGCTGCATCACCCTTTCCTCTTTGTGGGAATACAATGCAAGCTCGAGAAGTAACACTATTCCAGCTATTCTCTTCTACATGCTTCAAGATGGAGGCTTCCTGAAGCGTAGTCTTCGATAGGCCTAGTGTCGTGGAATTAACACGGCAGATGTCCGGTTTAATGGACTTAGTCGAGGAACCATCACACAGGTTAGCTTGAAGGGGTTAAAAGCACACAAAGGACACAGACGGTTTATACTAGTTCGGCCCCTTCGAGGAAGGTAAAAGCCTACGTCTAGTTTGGTTTGGTATTGCTTGGGCGTCGATGAACAGGGAGCGGATCGCTTGCCTGTGTCTCGACGGGTTGTTTCTTGTCTTTCAACCGTCGTCGGGTCGTCCCCTTATATAGGAGGTGATGCCCGGTCCGGTTTACAGAGTCCCGAGGCCGGCTCATACTTGTGTTCGCCTCGGTCTCTGCTCTTTCTTCCTTGTTTCTCAAGTTACATGATTAGGCGGTTTACAAACCGTAACTCTACACATGGGCCCTAAGCCTTCTTGGGCCATAACCTCTACTGGGAATTATAACTATACAACAATATTATCATAATCCGGTTTACACTAGCCGGTTTATACCTGCTAGTAATATCCCTGACATTAGGCCCCAGAATGATTTGAACTTGTTCACAGCAGTCCCCCCAGCTTTGTATAATCTTCTTTCTTGTATCTTCACAATTTTATAAACCGGCGATGACATCATCCTTGGAGATCACTTAATTCGACTGTGACATCACTTCCGCATTTAACGCGCGCAACTGTCTATTATCTTTGTTTAAAGGCCATCCCAAGAATCGAGGCGACAGGGAATCTTTATCCAATCTCTCTCTTCCTCAAATCTCGCGCCTGCCGTTTAGTCTCTCCCCCTTTATAAATACTGCCGCCTCTCTTCCTCATCTCCTTCCGCTCGTCTTCTTCCTCTGCCGCCCGAGCTCAAGCCTTCGCCGTCGTCCGTTAAGCTCGCCGTCGCCAGCAAGTCGGGCCGCCGCATCAACCTGAACGTGACCAGATAACTCCGCCGCCATCTCCTGCTGCCTCAGGTAACCTTTTCTCCTTTGCTGTAGATATGTAGCTTTAGGGTTCTTCTCACGCCTCCGCCATTAAACCTAGGAAACAGCTTCATCTGTTCGTCCTAGGCACCAAGTTCGAAGTAGTTTCAGCCTTTAGATTTTTCCCTCAAAACTTGCTTCTGTTCCGCTGCCATATGCTTTAGATTTTAGCATTTAGATTCAATCTTTAGATTCGTCCACTCCGTATAAGATCCTTGTAGTTCTTCCTGTAATAGATCTGTATAATTTTTCCTTTTCCTTACTGCTCAGATCTGTTTTACCTTAGCTTTCTGTAGAAACTTGTTTCTTCATCCTTGTAGATCTGTAATATACTTGCCGGTTTAGTCAGTCATATATTGCTTCTGTAATGTATCAACAATGAACGCGACGGTTTAGCTCCTCTCTTTTGTTATCATGAACCGGTAGTAATGCGTTTCCTGGTTACTTCCGGGTTAGCAATGTCATTAGTCCCTTGTCTAAACCGTCGTTATGACTTTGCATATGTCTTCCGATTTATACCAATGTACTTGAATAATCCGGAGTTTACACTTTATCCTATCAGCATTGTTCTTCTGTTACTATGGCTGCTAAACAGTTTGTTGCTTGCGACTGGGTTCCTTCCGTCATTACGGAAGAAGATTTAGTCAATGCTGCTGCAATCGGCACTCTAGGCCCTCAGTCCGTTTTAAAATGGCGGGCCCCAGGAAATGAATGTCCTCCTGCTCCCATAGAAGGGGAGGTTATTGTCTTCTTCGACCACATGGCTCGAGGTTTCACTCCTCCCGGTTCAAAATTCTTCCGGGACGTGCTTGCCGCTTTTCAAATTCGCCCTCAGGACATAGGTCCAAATTCTATTTCAAACATCTGCGACTTTCAAGTTTTCTCAGAGGTGTATCTACAAGAAGAGCCATCAGTCGACCTATTCCGGGATTTCTTCCACTTGAACCGGCGAATTGAGTTTACTGGCGGTCCTCATCAAGAATTAGGCGGGGTCAGCATCCAAAAAAGAAGAGACGCAGTCTTTCCCCATGCCGCTCTCCATACACACCCGAAAGAGTGGAACAAGTCTTGGTTTTATTGCGTTGACACTTCACCTGAAGGGGAAAACCCACTGCTGGGTTATCGCGAGCATCGTCTTCCTGAGGATCACCCTTTGCCGCAGCGTCTCAGCTCCTCAGAACAGCCCCGGTTTGCTTCTCAGCTCGCCAAACTCAAGGCTTTTATGGCCAACGGATTAACTGGGGTCGATTTTATGCGCTGCTGGCTTAGCTGGAGTATCCTCCCTCTGAGTCCTCGCTCTAATTTGATGTGCAACTATTCTGGGAAATCGGATGATCCTCAACGGTTCTCCAAGGAAAAGCTTTCTGAATCGGAAGTCATTGAGTCTGCTAAGAAGATGCTCAATGTTTCTGTACAAGAATGTAGCCAAACCGGATTGGCTCCATTCTATAAGAAGAACAAGTTGTCTACAGTAAGTCTTATTCTCTTCCGTATGTTTGTAATCCGTTCATTTAAATCGTTTTCCAATTATATTTCACCTTTCGAACAGGCTGATGATCCTTTTTGGAAGAGGAAGCCTCAGGAGAAAATTGGAAAACAGCCACGCCGGAAAACTTACGCTATCAAGAAGAAAAAGGCGGGTGCTGGATCCAGTTCACATGCTGAAGATGATGATCCGGACTCTGAGGTATGAGTTAATCTGGTTATGATTCGTTCACTTTTATCCTGACTCGTGTTAACGGTGTCTTTTCACAGGATTTGGCTGAAGGAGATAAACCGACAGAAATTGAGGTAACTATTCTTTCTTCAGACTCCGAACCGCCTCCACCAAAAATTCGTCGGTCCGGAAATATCAATTTTCTCATCCTTACGCTCAACTGGACCCCAATTTTCTTTTGAAGAAACAGCAACATGAAGCTCGCCGGGCTACACGCCATAGCGGCCTTGTAGTTGAGTCTTCTGGGATATCTCTTACTCCGGCTCGGAGGCGCCGCTCTGAGGTTATACTCTCTCCAACTCTTCTTCATCCCAAGGCCGGGCTTATACGCAAACCGCTTAAACCGTCTGACCCTAATTATCAGGAGACTCCCTTATCTTCCTCAGGCGAATCCACTGCCACACAAGTCCCAGCTCTGAAGACTGTCCCTGGGTAAGTTCTTTATCTTATCCGGTTTATCCTTGCATTTGCTTTCTAGTTCTGACTCCTTTTCCAATTTCTTTCAGCAAGCCTAAACCCAGCAAAAGGGCCAAAGCCAACAAAACGGCCGCTGAAACTGCCGCTGATGATCCGGCGGCTGATCCGGACACCACCATCCCTCCGGAGAATGAGCCTACAGTTCCGCTTGAAGATCCTGCTCCCATGGATCATACTTATACCACCGCTCCTGAGAATCCCAATCTTGAAAATATCCATGAACCAGCGAGTCTTTCCCGGGCCAACCCTCCTCAGACTAGCCCGGTTCACACTGCCACTCCACCACCGGCAACTGCTCCTTCCCCGGAGGTTCAAGTAACCGGTACAGCTTACACCGCTCCTGCTGAGCCCACTGTTTTAGCTAAGCATACAGCTAAAGCGGAAAAAATCCATCAAGAGAAGGGTAAATGGAGCACGAAGCTATCTGGTTTCGCCGAGCTGAGTGCCCAGGAGCTCTATTCCGGGTATTTGAACCGGCTTCATACTAGCGAGACTATGAAGCGGGTTTAGTCAACATGATGAAGGACAAATATGAGGTATCTCCATTGCCTTTAATTTTTGCCTTTGATATTTTTCTGTCTATATTATAGTAGCCCCCAAGTTCCGGTTTAGCTATATTTAGAAGGTGAACCGGTACTTCCAATTCGAGCAAATGATCTTACATTAGCCCCCAAGTGCCAGGGGCATAATTCGGTTTATGTGCCTGGGACTTGTCTGAATTTTTCCTTTGATGTTTCAATCATCCATTAGCCCCCAAGTGTCAAGTGCATAACTTGGTTATGTGCTTGAGACTTGTCTGAATTTTGTCCTTATTCCACTTTCTTTTCCTTGCAGGCTGATTTAAACCGGAGGGCTAAAGAAATCACTGAGCTCCGGAACAGATTGGCTGAAACTGAATCTGCTGCTGCTAAAGCCAAGAAAGAATTGGCACTCAGCTTAACTACTGCTGAACAGCTAAAGAAATTTTTTGAAGAGGAGCGGACAGCCTTTGAAGTACAAAAGACTGATCTGGAAAAAAGAGCAAAAGATGCTGAGGAAGCCCTTAATCCGGTGACTGAAGAGTTAACCGGTTTAAAGCGGCAAATAGAACTCATGACTTCTGCTGTCTTCGGTAAGTACTGAATCTGCACTCATGCTTTCATCCTTGCAACCTTTAATCCGTTCTGGTTTTAATGTGACAATCATATACAGGGCGTCGTGTCACCCATCTTGGGGATGATTTACGGAAGAAACTCAAGGCGTCATATACTCTGGTCGAGCAGCTGTATTCCGGCGCTCAAAGGATCATAAGCGCAATATCTTTCAATAAACCGGCCCCCACGACTATCCAAGGCACACTAGAGAAACTTTCTGTCTTGCCAGCGCGCTTGGAGGAAACGAAGAAGTCTGCTGCTCGAGCCGGTTCTCTCATGGCACTCACCAGAGCCAAAGCGTGGGTTCCAGATTTTGATCCGGAAGAAGCCTTGAATGGGTATCCCGGTACCAAAGAAGACGGATCAGCTTTCACTGCCAAAGATCTTCACGCTTTGACTAAGGAGATGTGTAATGCCCCGGATGTAATACTTTCCCTTTTGGGCATATAATATATCTCCGGCTTCATCTATTTCCATTTCGGGTTCTTTGTCTTTCGGGCTTTCGTCGTTTTGTTGTGTGAGTGTGTGGCTTTCATTCATATCATGTAGACATGTGCATTGCATTGTATTTGTGTTGTGGGTTGTTTCCGGTTCCGTGCGTTTCTTCCCTTTGTCCGTTTCGCGTTCCGGAGCTCCCTCATGTGTCCGTGACGTCCCGTAGGCCTACTTTGTTGTTCGGGCGTTTTTCGTTACCGGTGTGCCGTGAGGTTGTGTTGTGTGTTGTTGTTTTGTTGTGTGCAACCCGCCTCTCAAATCTCGTCTCGTTTGGACTCCGTTGACTTTTCCCTCCGTTGTCCGTGTGGGTCCGATGTGCCTTCACTTCGTGTCCCGGAGATACCCCTGCTGTTTTCTTTTATCTCCGTCTAGGCCCTTTTTTTTCCATCCCCGCGATCGGATCCGTTGGATCACGATCGGAGGGCTCCTAAACGCCCCTAAAACTCCTCCTAACCCTGAAAACTGCTACATATAGACCCCCCTAGTCTATATTTGGGGATTCCTATCCCCTTCTTCTTCCTCCTCTAGATCCCCTTCCTTTTTTTTCTTTTTCCCCAGCTTCCCAAAATTCCTCCCGCAGATCTGGCCAGGTTCCCGAGGAACCGAGCCGCCGATCGACCAGATCCCCTCGAGGAGCGGGCGAAGTCAACGCTCTCGCCAGGCGCGCGCTCCTCGCTCGACCCGCTCGGCGACCGAGTCGACCGCACCGAGCCGCCGATCGACCAGGCCCGTACGCGCTTCGACCGACCGGTCCAGTCGCCAGGAGGGCCCTGGACCACTTCACCGCGCCAAGTCACCGTTCCCTTCGCGCGGCCTCTCGCCTCGCCCCGCTCACCGCGCCGTCCTGGGCCGCGGCCCGTCCCTTCGCCGCCGCACCGAGCCGCCGTCTCCTGGGCCGCGCAGCGCCAGGGCCCAGGCCGGCCTCGCCTCTCTGCCGACCGGGCCGGCCACCGCATCGCCACCGACGCCGCGCGCCTGGGCCGCCCCGCGCGCCGGATCGGGCCGCCGCTACTGTTCATCCGGCCGGCCCGTACTGTTCACCGTACTGTTCCTCCAGATCCGATCTGGAGAGGTACCTTTTTTCCCTAAGTCCCAGATCTGCTTATCTGAGATCCAAACTTTGAACTGCTGTAATTTCTTGCCTGTTGCTCCGTTTTGCGCGTGTAGCATGTCCAGATGTTCGTGGAGATGTCCTCTACGTTTTACCTGTTGTAGTCATGCATGTTAGATGTCATCTTGACACTTGTTTTGCTGTTGCAAGAGTGCATGATGTTATAAACTGCTGTTATGTGTTATTTTCATGCCACCTTTGGCATGTGATATCTTTTAGCTCGTTTGTCCAAACGATGCAAATGACATGTCCACGTGTTCGTCTTGCCACGAACTACGTGTTGTTTGCGATAGGTTGCATGGTAGATTTATTGTTTCCTTGTTATCATCGTTGCAAAGTGCCATGTTCACATGTTGTGTTTTCACTTGTTATGAAGTGCCATCTTGTTGAGCTCGTTGTAATCGGTGTGTTCACCTCTATGATGCATGCTTGTGTGTTTCGGGATCACCTTCATATGCACTTTGATGAGGTGCTTACCCTTTGCCATGTTTAGTTTCGAGGTGACTCAAACATGCTCTTTTGTGTGCTAAGATGATATTGCTGTTTTAGGACTTAGTGAAATTTCACTAAGTCTGAAATCTGTAACGTTCCGATGCCATGTTCGTGTGATGTTGTAGGACAAAGCATGATAGTTTTGGGGTGGATTTTGATTGTTCCTTGAAGTATATATTGTTGTCTTTCCATCCATGTCCTCACATGTCCATTTGAGTGGCTGTAGCATGTTTATCTTTTGCTCCAAACTTTCAATAAAATTCTGCTGCCAGAATTTTATTTCAAAGTTCAATATGTCCAAGATCATTGCTATTGATCCGTGACTCCGTTGGGGGTGCACTTTGGACCTAGTTGCTGTACTTTATATCTAGTTTGTGTTCAAGTCCTTTGCCATGCTTTTTGGGTGCTGTAGATTAATTATTTTGAGCTCCAAAGTTGCTATGTTGCTGTAATTTTCAGTTTTCGCTCAAATCTTGTTTCGGGCATAACTTTTAGCCCGTAACTCCGATTTCAGCGAATCTTATATCAAACTTGGGTGTTTTTCTGTGTAGATTATTAATATCAGCTTGTTATCTTGTTTTGAGGTGTTTTGCTTGAGTGATGTTTTACGTGCTCCATGTGCATCCCTAGTGCATCCATCATGCATTCATGTTTTTCGAGTGCGCATTGCATCGTGTTGATTGGTGCTTGGTGTGTTTGTTGTGTTTAGAGCCGGAAGCTGAGTTCGGGAACGAAGTTGAGCACGAGTTTTCCAACGAGTTTGAGCACGAGGACCCTTCTTTCGATCCGAACGTCTTCTCTTCAGGCAAGATGACCGAACCCCGATAACATTACTATCTTTGCCTATTGCTAGTAGTCTCGATCTATAGTTTTGCCTCGATGCCCATGTTCTTCTTGTCAGCCTCCTACTTGTAACCAATTGCCATGTTTAACCACCCTACCTATGCAAACCGTTGCTTGGCTAAGTACGCTTCGCTCAGCCCTTCTTATAGCGTTGCTAGTTGCAGGTGAAGTGAAGATGCTTGCTCCATGTTGAAGTTTTTGGTTGGGTTATATAACACTATATAAATGCTTTAAATGAAATCATCTATATATTGGCAAGGGTGGAAGGCTAAGCCTTTTGCTTGGTGTTTTGTTCCACTCATGCCGTTAGGATCCGTATAAGCCGGTTTTATGTTCCTTGATTATGCATTCCTAACACGGTTGGGGTGTATGGGACCCCCTCGATAAACCGCTAAGTGCTAAGTCTTTTCCAGCAAGTCCCAACATTGGTACTATTTGCCTAATAACAAACTAAACATGCATAGGGAGTAATTAACCCTCTTTCTTAATCAACAACCCCGGGCCAGTGCTCCACATGAGTGTTGGTCCGAAACGGGGGTTACGCGGGGCCACCTCGAGGAAACTCAAGGTTTGGTAAAAACCCGTGGGATCGCCCATCCGGTCGTGTCCTGAGACCTAGATACGCGCGGCTACGATCAGGGTGTCGACACGCCGGGAGGATTTGCTGGATTAGCCTTACCTTAGCTCGGTATATCTTGAGCACGGGATTCCGAGGATACTCGGGTCTTCCCACTTTGGAGTTGCGACTCCGCGGATCGTGGGCTTGTAATGGGTCAAGTTGGAACACCCCTGCAGGGTTTGAACTTTCGAAAGTCGTGCCCGCGGTTATGTGGCAGATGGGAGCTTGTTAATTCCGGTTGTAGATAACTTGACACAATGATACTAATACACCACCAGCGTGTGTTCCGTGACTGTCAATTTCCGAATCGGGATTCGGGAGTTGAACACGGAGGGGTTATGCTTGTGAGCTTGTAGCTAGGATCACTTCGTGATCACTTCTCGCGATGCCTTCTCTTCTCGCTCTCACTTGCGTAAGTTAGATGCTAGTTGCTGCTGCAGACTTGTTCTTCCTTCAGCCTTTTCCCTCACCTAAAGGCTTTGATAGTTCTGTTACCCGGGAACGGGATTGCTGAGTCCTCTGTGGCTCACAGTTACTTCACACACCAGATGCAGGTCCAGCTGTGAGCTATCCAGGTGATGGCACCGAGCTGGATTGGGAGTACGACGAGGAGCGTAGTCGTTACTACGTGCGCTACCCGGACGATCAGTAGTGGAGTCTCTTACTAGGATTCGATCCGCCTGTGGTTGTTTTATTTATCTGAGTTTGGTACTTTGACATTTGGCTTTTGCCCTTAGAGGGTTGTAGTGATCTTAATGTATGATGTTTGAGACTTGTACTGTTATTCTGTGACGTGGCGATTGTAAGCCAACTATTTTCAGTTTACTATCCCCCTTTTACATGAGTTGTGCAAAGATTACCAAACTTGAGATCATTCTAGGATGGACTTATGCCTTTAAGTCGTGCCTCGACACGTAGGAGGTATAACTCCATCCTGGGCATTACAAGATGCGCCCGATTGCTAGCAAGCTTGCTGCCGAATCAGACTTGTCCAGGTATCATCCGGGGTATGATTTACAGAACGAGCGGGTGGATCGGCCGGTTTATGATACCGTAAATCTAATCCCACCAGTGCGCCCTCATACTTTCGCCCCAGATATTCATCCGTCTGAACTTATCACGGATGAGATGTACTTCCGCGCTTTAACGAAAATCGACTGGTGCATCCCTAACTTTCAGCCGCATCAAGAAGAAGAAGAAACTCCGGAACAAGTTGATCCTCAGCCGTCGCAGCAGGAGGAAGCGTAGGTCATAGTGTATCTTTGTAGTTGCAGTCTCATTTTGCTGGATAATTTTTTAATCCGTTCAGGCTTGCTATGCCTTGTAATAGGATAGCATAAAACATTGTTCGTCTTGATCCGGATGTTCCAACTTCTTGCTGTGACGTTGCCAATTTAAATCTGGTCTGATATGGTTTATCTTGCATATTATCTGTTTCTCTATAGATAACACTTAAAATATGTCCTAGCGGTTTACCGCTGGACCAATTAAATTGCTCACAAAATATATCAAACAAGTGTTTGTTTGTACCAGAAATAACTTCATACCTGCCATCAAGTATGCTTGATATTCTGGGCTTTATGAAAGCTACCGGTTTAGATCATGCTGGAACTCTGTCCAGAATTTTGAAGATACATGGTCAACTCTGGAGTTGTCCCACTCCGGATCAAAGAACCATAAAACACAAATACCAAAAATTCAAGTTTGCAAATAAAACCATGTAGTCGAGGCTTGTTGCGAGCTGCCAGGCTCCAAAGGCAAGGTTCAGCCAAGCAATGGATTCGGATACGATCCATTTAGCTTATGGTTCGGATACGACCATGTGAACCGGACCACGGGGGCTAAGCTAGGATTCGGATACGATCATGCCCCCTGTTGGCCCAAAAATGTAGCCAAGCAATGGATTCGGATACGATCCATTGAGCTTATGGTTCGGATACGACCATACAATAAGTTTGGGTATGTTCTCTTTGGTTCGAATACGACCTATGTTTGAACAGGAATCCCGTCAATAAGTTTGGGTATGTTCTCTTTGGTTCGAATACGACCTATGTTTGAACAGGAATCCCGTCAATAAGTTTGGGTGTTCTCTTTGGTCCGAATACGACCTATGTTTGAACAGGAATCCCATCAATAAGTTTGGGTATGTTCTCTTTGGTTCGAATACGACCTATGTTTGAACAAGAAGCCCTATGCTCTCTTTGGTTCGAATACGACCTATGTTTGAGCAGGAAGCCTATTAGTGGTCACAGCTCCAGAGTACATTTACGACAATTGTCCTGCACAGCCTGATAAACTGATCAAAGCATTTTAAGATATGACATATAATGAGAAACATAAGTTGTAAATGGTTATCACCATAAGACAATTATATTGGAAAAAAGGCTGAGCCCCCGGTTTACCGAGGGTGCCGGTTTATTCATTAATCATAATATATACATAGGATACAGCAGAGCTCATGGCTCAGGTATAGTAGGGCCGCAAGAGGGCGATGTTCCACGGCCTCTTTGTCTCTTATTGCGATGTCCGTGAGTCCTTGTGTTCTCGAACGTCCACCAGGTAATATGAACCGTTGTGCAGATTCTTGCTGACCACAAAGGGCCCTTCCCAAGGCGGGGATAACTTGTGCATATCTGTTTGATCTTGGATGACCCGGAGCACCAAATCTCCCTCCTGGAACGTCCTGGTCTTGATCCGGCGGCTGTGATATCTGCGCAAGTCTTGTTGATAAATCGTAGACCGTGCTGCTGCTATATCACGCTCTTCATCCAGCCGGTCCAAATTGTCCTGTCTTGCCTGCTCGTTGGCCGCTTCAACATAGGCCGTCACCCTTGGCGAATCATGACGGATATCACTTGGAAGGACCGCTTCAGCACCATACACCATAAAGAAAGGTGTGTAACATGTGGACCGGTTTGGCGTAGTATTGATACTCCAAAGGACAGAAGATAACTCCTCAACCCAGCACCCTGGTGTTCTTTGCAAGGGAGTCATAAGCCGGGGCTTGATACCTCGCAAAATCTCCTGATTTGCTCTTTCAGCTTGACCATTGGATTGAGGGTGAGCTACAGAAGATACGTCTAGTCAAATATGCTCGCGTTGACAAAATTATTCCATCTCTCCCTTAGATAAATTCGTGCCATTGTCTGTGATGATGCTGTGTGGAAAGCCAAACCTGAAAATTACCTTTTTGATGAATTTAACCGCTGTTGCTGCATCACACTTGCTCACAGGCTCTGCCTCAATCCATTTTGTAAACTTATCCACAGCCACCAGTAGATGAGTTTTCTGATCTTGGGATCGTTTGAAGGGCCCTACCATATCAAGCCCCCAAGTCGCAAACGGCCAAGTAATCGGTATCATCCGGAGCTCCTGTGCCGGAACAAGAGCACGTCGCGAAAACTTCTGACAAGCATCACACTTCTGGACTAAATCCGCCGCATCAGCATGGGCTGTCGGCCAATAGAATCCATGTCGAAAAGCTTTAGCCACCAAAGATTTTGAACCGGCGTGATGACCACAATCCCCTTCATGGATCTCACGAAGAATATCACAACCTTCCTCAGCTGATACACACCGCTGAAACGCTCCAGAAACGCTGCGATGATGAAGTTCTCCGTTTGCAATTGTCATGGACTTAGAGCGCCGGATTATCTGTCTTGCTTCGATCTCATCGTCCGGCAGCTCTCCTCGGCTTAAATACGCTAAGTATGGGAGCGTCCAATCCGGAATAACATGAAGTGCTGCAACCAGCTGTGCCTACGGATCAGGAACGGCCAGGTCTTCCTCCGATGGTACTTGAACTGATGGACTGTGCAGCTCATCCAAAAAAGTATTCGGTGGTACCGGTTTACGTTGAGAACCCAGCCGGCTTAGAGCATCGGCCGCTTCATTCCTTCGCCGGTCTATGTGATCCACCTGATATCCTTTGAAACATCCTGCAACTGCTTCAACTTCTCGTCTATAAGCTGCCATGAGAGGATCTCTTGAATCCCACTTGTCGGATACTTGCTGTGCCACTAAATCTGAATCGCCGAAGCACTTGACCCGGCTCAAGTTCATCTCCTTGGCCATCCGCAAGCCATGAAGCAACGCTTCATACTCTGCTGCATTATTAGTACAAGGAAACAATAAACGGAGGACATAACAAAACTTGTCTCCTCGCGGGGAAGTTAAAACAACTCCAGCCCCCGAGCCTTCTAACTGCCTTGAACCGTCAAAGTGAATCGTCCAGTATGTAAGATCCGGCTTCTCCTCTGGTGTTTGCAGTTCTGTCCAATCATTGATGAAATCCACCAATGCTTGAGATTTGATAGCGGTGCGTGGCACATATTTCAATTCGTGTGGGCTGAGCTCAATGGCCCACTTCGCCACTCTGCCCGTAGCTTCCCTGTTCTGGATTATATCCCCCAATTGTGCTGAACTAACAACAGTTATTGGGTGGCTTTGGAAATAATGTTTCAACTTCCGGTTTGCCATGAACACACCATATACCAGCTTCTGCCAATGCGGGTACCTTTGCTTGGACTCAATGAGAACTTCACTGACGTAATAGACTGGACGCTGAACTGGGTACTCCTTCCCTGCTTCCTTGCGCTCAACCACGATTGCCACACTGACTGCCTGTGCATTGGCGGCGACGTATAACAGCAACGACTCATTGTCAACAGGGGCAGCCAGGACCGGCGGTTTGCCAGCTGCCGCTTCAAATCCTCAAACACAGCGTTCGCCTCATCACTCCATATAAACCGGTCCGTCTTTTTCAGCATCTGATAAAGCGAAATCGCTTTCTCCCCCAAACGGCTGATGAACCGGCTCAACGCTGTGATCCGGCCGGCGATACGCTGAACATCATTGATGCAAGCCGGCTTAGTCAAAGATGTGATTGCCTTGATCTTCTCCGGATTAGCTTCTATTCCTCTGTTTGACACCAAGAATCCAAGGAGCTTGCCCGCCGGAACACCAAAAGCACACTTCTCCGGGTTAAGCATCATTTTATAGGCTCGAAGATTGTCAAAAGTCTCTTTGAGGTCCTCTATCAGTGTCTCCTCCTTCCTTGATTTCACCACAATATCATCCACATAGGCATGAACATTCCTCCCTATCTGCCCCTTAAGACAATTCTGCACACAACGCTGATAAGTTGCTTGGGAACTCTTGAGCCCAAAAGGCATAGAAACATAGCAAAAAGCACCAAAAGGTGTTATGAAGGACGTCTTATCCTGATCTTTAACTGCCATCTTGATCTGATGATACCCTGAATATGCATCCAAAAAACTTAGCCGCTCACATCCCGCTGTAGCATCGATGATCTGATCAATGCGAGGGAGAGCAAAAGGATCAGTTGGACAAGCCTTGTTTAGATCCGTGTAATCCACACACATTCTCTACTTTCCATTCTTCTTTAACACCATCACCGGATTAGCCAACCACTCCGGATGAAAAACTTCAACTATGAACCCTGCGACCAAAAGCCTGGCCACTTCCTCTCCTATAGCCTTGCGCCTTTCCTCGTTGAAGCGGCGCAGATACTGCTTGACCGGTTTAAACTTCGGATTAATGTTAAGACTGTGCTCAGCGAGTTCCCTCGGTATACCTGGCATGTCAGAAGGTTTCCATGCAAAGATATCCCGGTTCTCACGGATGAACTCGATGAGCGCGCTTTCCTATTTGGGATCAAGGTTAGCGCTGATAGTGAACTGCTTGGATGAATCGCGTGGCACAAAATCAACTTGCTTGGTCTCCTCCGCTGACTTAAACTTCAACGCCGGATCATGCTCTGTAGTTGGCTTTTTCAACGGGGTCATATCTGCCGCAACATTGTCCTTGTAAAACTTCAACTCCTCTGTAGCGCACACTGCCTCCGCGTAAGCAGCGTCTCCTTCTTCACACTCCAATGCAATCTTGCGACTTCCATGAACCGTGATGGTTCCTTTGTGACCCGGCATCTTGAGCTGCAGATAAACATAACATGGTCTGGCCATAAACTTGGCGTAAACCGTTCTTCCAAACAGAGCGTGATAGGGGCTCCGGATCTTGACAACTTCAAAGTTATCATCTCTGACCTAGAATCCTGTTCATCTCCAAAGGTAACTTCTAGGTCAATTTTCCCAACAGGGTAAGCTGATTTACCTGGCACTACTCCATGAAACACCGTGTTGGACTGTCTTAGCTTCTTATCCGTCAGCCCCATGCGACGGAAAGTCTCATAATACAAGATATTGATGCTACTGCCGCCGTCCATGAGGACTTTGGTGAACTTGTAGCCACCCACCTGTGGCGCTACCACCAAGGCCAAGTGGCCCGGATTATCAACTCGTAACAGGTGATCCTCCCTGCTCCACACAATAGGCTGCTCTGACCAGCGCAGGAATTGCGGTGTCGCCGGTTCAACTGCGTGGACCGCCCGCTTTAAAACCTTTTGATCCCGTTTGCACAAACTCGTAGTGAACACATGATACTGACCACTACTCAACTCCTTTGGATTACTCTGATAGCCAGATTGTTGTTGTTGCTGCTGACGCTGCTGATTACCTTGGTTATTATGACTACTCTGGCCCTGCTGCTGGTTGTTTTGGCTATTGTAACCACCTTGACCATGCTGCTGATTGCCTTGGTTATTATAACCGCCTTGACCATATTGGTTATTGCCTCGGTTATTATAACCACTGTTGTTGCCACGGTATCCTGATCCAGAGTCGTTCCCCTGGTGACCCGAACCGTAAAACCCGGGGCCTGAACCGCCGCCTGGTGGCCCGTTGTTAGAGCTGAACCGGCTCATGGCTTCCATCATGGCCTTGCATTCTCCTATAGTGTGTTTTGCTGGACGTTCCCTTGAGCCGTGTTTTGGACAAGGCTCATTTAACTCTTGCTCCCAGCTAACGGGCCCTCCGCCGGTTTGTGGAGGCGGCTTACCCTTATTGCGCTGAAAGCCCCCTTGAACTTGGGTATTGGCCACGAAATCAGAGACTCCCTCCGCTTTTCGCTTGCCTAAGAAGCTTGTACCAACCGGACTAGCCTGCGCCGGTTTACCAGGCTTATTGACCTTCCCAGCTTTATCTCCCTCCGCTTCTGGATACTTAGTGTTGTCGGAGTCCCCGTACTTCACCAGAGCGCTCATGAGAGTTCCCATGTCATTACAATCTCGTTTGAGCCGTCCCAGTTTTAACTTCAGAGACTCAAACCGGCAATTGTTTTCCAGTGTTACTATCGCCGTACTGGGGCTGAACCGTTCGAAGAGTGCAAGATTTCTGATACTCGCCGTACCCATGCCCCTGTAGGCTCTTGCTCCCCTTGGATACATGCCGCTAAGTCCACCACTGACATTGGCTGCTTGCACGTGTCCTTGAAATTTCTAATAAATTGGTGGCGTAATTCACCCCATGATCCGATGGAGTTAGGCGGTAAGCCCTTTAACCAGGTCCGGGCTGTACCCTCAAGCATCATGGTAAAGTACTTCGCGCAAGCCGCTTCATCCACATCCAGCATCTCCATAGCCATCTCATAACTCTCAATCCAAGCTTCTGGAGCCAAATCTGCTGTGTAATTAGGCACTTTCCGCGGACCTTTGAAATCCTTGGGTAATTTCACGCTCCGTAGAGCGGGGATAAGACACTGCACCCCGAAAGAACTCGTCGTGACTCCTATTTCTGCTGTAGTTGTGTGAACCGGCGTCGTTTGGCGGACCTCCTCGCGAGCCGCAGATCTAACCTGGTTTGCCTCCTGAGCTTGTGCATTAGCGCTCACCGGATTATCTTGCCTGTGACGGTGTCGCCTCCGTTCACTACTAGACACTTCTGGCTCCTCCCAATGCCTAGTATAACTCCGGCTGTGGCGTGGTGTTGAATGAAGCCTCTCCCTGCTATAAGAATACGCTTGCTGTTGTGTTAATGTCGTGTTAAGCAGATCCTTAACCCTCCGTGTCTCCACTGCTATGGGGGATGTCCCCTCAATGGGTAAAGCGGCCAGGCGCGAAGCGGCAGCAACAATATTATCCAAAGGGTTTGAATAATGACCCGGAGGGGTAGGGACGTGAGGCGTAGACATAACCCGTCGATCTTGCTCCGCAGTGGGCTGCTGAACCGGCTCATCCCTCGCCGAGGCCGCCCTCCGGTTTAACGCCGGATCATTGCAGGTCCCCGCTCCTGGTGTCCTGAAAAGATTCATCGCCTCGTAAACCGGCGGTAGACGAGACTGGTACTTCCGACTCCTTACTCCCTGTGCAGAGGCCTCTTCCATCCTTAGCTGAAAAGCCTGATCATCCAACTCTGCTTGCCTCATTGCTATCATAGCCTTCTCTGCCTTCAGATGTTCTTTTGCTTGATCGATTCGGCCCTTCAACTGAAGGAGCTCTGCATAGTGTTGCGCCTTGTCTGCTGGAGCCACCTCTGCCATGGCTCGGGTTGTGAACTCCTCGACTAAGGTGGATAGAGCGTCAGAGGGCGAGAGGGCTTGGCCGCTCCCCCCTACACCAGCGTCTGCTGTCATCACCCCGTTCATCGTGGACTGCTGCGTAGGTTGTGAACCGGCCATAAAGACAGCCACTCGGTTTGGCGGATCGAAGGGGTCCGGAATACTGTCTCCGTCGGACATACCCTCAGACCGGCCGTCCCGCAACTGATACAAAGACTCAGTCTCTCCGGATGAAGATTCATCATCGGAATAAATAACTGTCTCGCCACCGGAATCCGATTCGTCCTCGGCTTGAACCCCGTGAACTGCTCCCATGAAAACGCGCTTCATGGCAGGCTAAATCCGGGCCGATCTCGCACGCTGAGCCGGCTCGACGATGTTGGGGAAGACGTCCGGCTCAGGTCCCGGTTCACCAATCTTGCCAATAAAGACGTGGATGCCGCCGAAGGGAACCCGATACCCGTATTCAATTGAATCGGCCTCCGGTCCCCAGCCTGTGTCGCCGATGTAGATCCGTCTGCGGCGACTCTTGGTCATCCGGCCGACTGCGTAACCCTTGAGCCCTTCAAAGCTGCCCTTCAAGAACTCGAAATCATCGTGCGGATGCCCCACGGTGGGCGCCAACTGTCGTGGAATTAACACGGCAGATGTCCGGTTTAATGGATTTAGTTGAGGAACCATCGCACAGGTTAGCTTGAAGGGTTTAAAAGCACACAAAGGACACAGAGGGTTTATACTAGTTTGGCCCCTTCGAGGAAGGTAAAAGCCTACGTCTAGTTTGGTTTGGTATTGCTTGGGCGTCGATGAACAGGGAGCGGATCGCTTGCCTGTGTCTCGACGGGTTGTTTCTTGTATTTCAACCGTCGCCGGGTCGTCCCCTTATATAGGAGGTGACGCCCGGTCCGGTTTACAGAGTCCCGAAGCCGGCTCATACTTGTGTCCACCTCGGTCTCTGCTCTTTCTTCCTTGTTTCTCAAGTTACATGATTAGGCGGTTTACAAACCGTAACTCTACTGGGAATTATAACTATACAACAATATTATCATAATCCGGTTTACACTAGCCGGTTTATACCTACTAGTAATATCCCTGACACCTAGCTATCCCCCTCTTACTCTGGCATTCTGAAGTTCAGTCCACAGATACTACCCATTTATTTGATACCAATGCATATGTAGTGTAGATCCTTGCTTACGAGTACTTTGGATGAGTACTCGTAGTTGCTTTGCTACCCCTTTTCCCCCCTTCTTTCTTCTTTTCGGTTGTTTCAACCAGATGGCAGACCCCAGGAGCCAGATGCCACTATCGTTGATGACTACTACTACACCGACGGATCCTACTACTACGTGGAGACCGCCGACGACCAGGAGTAGTTAGGAGGCTCCCAGGCAGGAGGCCTTGCCTTTTCGATCGTTGCTACTTTTGTGCTAGCCTTCTTAAGGCAAACTTGTTTAACTTATGTTGTACTCAGATACTGTTGCTCCCGCTAACTCGTTTGTGATCGAGGTTATGTATTCGAGCCCTCGAGGCCCCTGGCTTGTAATATGAAGCTTGTATGATCTTTAGTTTGTGTCTAGAGTTGTGTTGTAGTATCTTCCAGTGAGTCCCTGATCTTGGTCGTACACATTTGCGTGCTTGATTAGTGTACGGTCAAATCGGGGGCGTCACAAGTTGATATCATAGCCGACTGCCTGTAGGAATCCCCCTTTCCAATTCCTTGGCCGAAGTCGATTCTTGTCATTGAAAAACTTTTACTAACTTAGATGTGTGGCTTACGGGCCCACGTCGCCATTGGGTGGTATTAGGATCTTTTACTCCTCGTCTATACTCTGGTACTATAATCTCTCTTCTACCCAGGTTAAATGATTTTGCTAAAATCTAACTTTTGGTTCTCGAAAATACTTTCGCCCGGAAAGCCCCTCACTCCAGATGATCGCTTGCTGCACCAGAAGATTCTGAAGACACTCTCTGAAGTTCTCTCGATACTCTGTGCCCGTCGCTTTTGCAATTTCGTAGCATCGATATATCCCTATGGATGAATACATACACCTGTCGATCTTACTTTCGTTCCTAGCTGCTCTTGTTATTACAAGATGCATTGAATTATTCTCTGACTTTCTAAGAATCCCTTGTGACACTGCTTCATAAGTCTTTGCCGCATGAATACCCCTATAAATAATTCTTCACACTTGTCGAGGATTCGTTCATCCTCAGTTTTTCATGTGTTTCAAAAAATTCTTCGGAATACTATTCAGTTTTATGGAAATCATCAGCAGCCTAATGCTCCTGAATGCCTTGCCTTCCGGCACTATGGTCAATTCCATATTTCTAGCAATCTCTGTTGACATCCTTTGTCACTATCATTTTGAGTCCCTTGATTCAGTATTTTGCGAATGCTCGCAATCCTCAATAAAATCATAGAATTCATCCTTCCAGCTCAGACATCATTTTAAACTTGAGCTGGATCTCGACCAATCAAATTGCCAACGGTTGTACCCCTAAGCCTACTCAACTTATCCTTCCTTAATCAGAGTGTTTGCTTCTCATCCCTTGAATTGGAAATCATAATTCCTTCGCATTTGAGCTTAGAATTAGTCAGTTGTTTCTATGATCCAATGCCTTTGCATTGTTTCTTCCTCTGGTTGTGTGCTGATGCTCACATCAGCTCCATTATGGACTGTCTGATCCTTTGTTGAATTATTATCCGATATTGTCCTTCATATTCTATAACTTCGTGAGCCTTTCCTCGGATCCATAAATACCTTTGGTAAATTATATCCTCTGCTTTCTCAACCATGCTCTGCTTTCGAGCTGGTATAATTTACTCCTGAAGTTTGTGGTATAGGTTTCTAAGATGCCCCCGTGGGTTGAGCTTATGCATTCCTTAATCTGTGCGAACTTGAAAGTTTTTCCAAGGTTCATACTCCTCTGGTAATTTACCAGGCAGGTCTTCGCACTCAAATCATTTTATAGTGCAGTGAATGAAAGGTTATGCATTGAAGAAGTGGGAGTCAACCTTGAACTTTCCGTTCATGCCCATGGACACGATATAAATCTTATCATTAAAGCTTCTCTTAAATTAATTATTCCCTTGGTATAAGTTCATCTTTTATCTGGGGTCTGGCCTTTTGCAATCGTTGTTCCGACCATGTTCTCCTTTAAATACCATTTCTCGTGCAAGTTTAAGCATTTGTCTTCTGCAGAGCAATACCCTAGCCGAACCTCTACTTTGATCTGTCATCGAGTATTACCCCCTGGTATCTCGAGATTATCACAGACCTACATAACTTATTACGAGTTCTTCATCAACTATTATTCTCGCCGATTCCATTCTTCCACGGGTTCTGAGTTGTTAGAACCCCTCAAGGACACCGACAACTGAATCGAGTCCGCACTGCGATTCAACAACTGTTAGTAATCTTCATTGTTTACGAGTTTGTACTCGATCACGTCATTCCTAGCCTGATCGGCTATATCATTATCGCCTAATTTTAACTGTGCCACCTGGTCCTTATTCCCGGAGCACAACTTTTGACGATGAGCCAAGCCTACATCGATCTTCCTCGTCTTATCATTTTGCCTTGAACATCAAGCTTGATTCCGAGTATGTGTCATATATGTGGTTCCAATGACCCTACGCTTCGCCATTGCTTTTGCTTGATGTCGTCATTGTTCGATTGCTTCTTCATGTAGCCTCTCGACGAGATTTGTCGTAATCATGATCAACATTTTGACTCCTTCTAGGATATCAACCGAATTCATGATGAGAAATACCATCCTTGCCCCTCGATGATTTATGTTATCATCGACAACATTCTTGCCCCCCCCCAACACAAACTTGTTCATTTAAATTTTGGAAATATATCCTTATGGACTTGCGATGGATTGTTGATGAACCCATCGGCCACATCCTCATCTTTTCCCTGGTAAAATTGCATGAGATATTTAACAAAATCCCGATGGATCCTTTGTGTTCCCAACGTCCAACCTTTACATGATGACCATGTCAATGCTATCCCGAAACATGACTGTGGTACTCAAACATCAACAAGAACATTCGAAGCATGATGTTAAATGTTTCTTGATCAATTATCCAAACACCATTGTATGGGTAACATCATGAGTTTCCTCTCCCCTTTCCCTAAATGATTATCTACTTGTGGTCCTATCATGATTATCCCGCTCTACTTGCTCTTGGGAAGGAGATACACCTAATACTCGTGTATACCCATTTTCATTTCAATTGTTCTGTTTAAATCTGATAATCACTTTTTTCCTTTCCATTGTTTTGATTAACCTTTCTTGTGATTTATATGAACTAGCAGTATTAATCCCCTGCTTACGTAAACACATCGGTGTACAACCATGTCAAGTATAATCTTGTTACTATTG
This sequence comes from Secale cereale, assembly GCA_902687465.1. NCBI lineage: Eukaryota > Viridiplantae > Streptophyta > Magnoliopsida > Poales > Poaceae > Secale > Secale cereale. Next base: position 340,145,753 of record LR738713.1, read on the forward strand.
TTGATGACATTCCAATAACAATCGATGGACGAGAACTTAGCCTATTGGTCCACCTCGTTCAACGAGCGGGAAAATGGTTCTCTTCATCCCTCGCCCTTGGGGCCAATGTTGTTGCCAACATAACTGATAGGCTACCCTCGGACATGCCTTGTTACCCTGACCGTGCAACATGCCAGCGCCCTTCCTTCTTTTAACCCACATGGTGGGCCAATAACCCACAGTTCCACAGGATCGAAACCTGACTCACTTGTACACCCCCTGTTTCCAACGTTATTCCTCACACTTGGCTTCATATGCTAATCACGAGCCACCTTCCTAGAGGTGATCTACTTTGGTATCAAACGCAAACTTATTTTCGTTGTTATGAAACCCTTTCACCTTCAGACTAGGCATCGAACGATTGCTTGCCCGCTTGAAACTTCTTATTGCACCTTCTTACTTTGCTCTCGATGACTTTCTTGAATTTAAACTCAAGAGATGCCTCTATGCCTCGTTCACCGAGATAACCCCCAGGTACCTAACATGTGTTGAGATCCGTCCTTCCCGAGTTTTCCCCCTTATCTTTTCCATAAGTACGATGGAGATCCTAAAGGAAGAATGACAACTTCGTCATGGTGCCCTGAAGCAGAGAACTAAAGAAATCATCGAAAAGAAAAAACTTCTCCGACAAGAGCAACCAAGAACGAGAAGACTTGTTAGTATTAATAACCAGAACTTTTCCCCTTACTCCACCCCTTAAATCTCGGGACGACATTTCTTGTAGTGGAGGAGATTTGTAACGCCCCGAGAATCAAGCTACAGTAACCTTGGCCAATGATGCCATGTCATCACCAATTTACTAAGTCAATTGTCACTTGATTAAAATCAAATTCAAATTTAAAATACAAGTCAAATTATTATTTATTCAAATGGTAAATTAAATATGTTCTTTAGGTTGAATATATTCACTACATAATTGTTTTGCTTTAACAAACAATTTTGGAGATGCTTAAAATGCCCCTGGGAATTATCACAGTGGACCAACAGCCAATTAGTTAACCTTTTCAATTTCTAAAAATTGATAAACAATCCCAAACGATTTGAAACCTTTTGTGCTGCCCCGGGGTGTTTCCCTGTATTTGTGTGACCAGTTTCATATTAAACAAAAATAAATTGCTATCTAAACTAAATAGGAATCAATAGCAGTTTTGTTATAGAAATGTAAAATAGGAAAATGGCACTATGCACTTCGGCCTAGCGATGCACAGACCTTGGCCCAGCCCAACAACCCCCTTTGTTTCTCGTTCCTACTGCTCACGGGATGTCAGGCCCAAGATGCGATTCTATCTTTATCACATGACACTTACGTGATTGGGGCACAACCGCATTTCGGGCGCTTAGCAAGATGGATATCATTACATTGTACCATTACATACATACATGGGGGGTACAACAATACATACAAGTCACATGAATACAACTACATCAATACAAGACATCCGACTACGGATGCAAACATGAAAAGCACAACGACATCCAACTGCTATCCCAGGCTGCCGACCTAGAACCTAACCCAAGACTGAAGAAGAAGAAGAAGAAGAAAGAACTCCAACAAAAGAACATCGCTCTCACGTCAAGTCATCGGAAACCTGCACTTGCAACTGTTGTTGTAGTATCTGTGAGCCACGAGGACTCAGCAATCCCATAACCATGGGTAACAAGACTAGCAAAGCTTAATGGGTAGGAAGAGGTAAAGTGGTGAGGTGGCAGCGGCAGCTAAGCAAAAGTATGGTGGCTAACTTACGAGTACAAGAATAAGATGAGCATCTACGCAAACGGTCGCAAACTAGTAGTGATCGCTAAAGATCCTGAACTACCTACGAGTCAAACATAACCCCACCATGTTCTCTTCTCAAAGTGAAAAGAGGCAGTCACGGTTACTCACGCAGTTGTGTGTTTTACTTCGGATCCTCTGTCAAGTTTTCTACAACCGGACATTAACAAATTCCAATCTGCCACATAACCGCGGGCACGGCTTTCGAAAGATCATAACCCTGCAGGGGTGTCCCAACTTAGCCCATCACAAGCTCTCACGATCAGCAGAGATAATAATAATATTACCCCTTATCTTAGGGAAGGCCCGATCAGACTCGGAATTCCCGGTGCACAAGACATTTCGATAATGGTAAAACAAGTCCAGCAAGACCTCCCGGCGTGCCGACACCCTGATAGTAGCCGCGCGTATCTCGTCTCAGGCCACGGCCGGATGGGCGATCCTACATGAGACAATCCTCGAGTTTCCCCGTGGTGGCCCCGCATAACCACCGTTTGGGACCAACACCATCAGCACTGGCCCCCCTGCTATGTACAAAAGAATCCTCGAGGGTGCGACCCCCTATGCAAATTTAATTAATTAATTAAGTTGTTATTATGAGGCAAATTAAAACCAATGTTGGGCCTTGCTGGAGGAATTTTATTCAAAGACGAACTGTCAAGGGGTCCCCATATACCCAACCGTGTAAGGAACGTAAAATCAAGGAACATAACGCCGGTTTATCGGCTCCTAAGGTGGCATGAGTGGAACAAAACACCGAGCAAAAGGCCAAGCCTTCCACCCATGCCCAGTATATAGGTGTGTTAAAATATATAAGTAATATTGTGATATTCTTCATCTTCACCTGCAACTAACAACGCTATAAGAGGGGTTGAGCAAGCGGGTAACATAGCCAAACAACGGTTTTCTAGGAAGGTGTCAAAGGTTAGAGGTTTCATGGCAACAACGAGAGGCTGACAATAAAACATGGGTGGCGTGACTTGTAACGATAGCATCGAGACAACTAAGCATGGCAATGATAGTAAAGGTACCCAAGGTGATGGTCATCTTGCCTGAGATCCCGCAAGGAAGAAGAATGAGTCCATGAAGTAGACGAAGAAGAAGCCTCGAAGACGAACCACATGTAGTCGAACGAATCCTCGCGATCGCAACGGAAAAGAACTAGCGAGAAGAAAGCACACAACACGGTAAACACACCACACAAGACATGACAATATGCTCAACCAAGTATGAGTCAAGACAAGTCTATATGATGCAATATATGGCAAGGGATGATGCACTCAAGAACAACACAAACCAACAAGTTTAAATGAGGCCGGAATCAACATATAACAAATCCGGTAATTCCTCATATGCACACTTTGAATTTGGTCCAGATCTGAACAAAACTTCAGTTCAAGTTGTTAAACATCAAGTTAACATGCATCATGATGATCTACTCAAAATTCTAGTCAAGTTACATATCAAGTTTGTTTAATTCGGAGCTACGGCCTAGAAGATATGAGCAAAACAAGACAAGCATGGCAACGGTGCAAGATGCACCCAAACATGAAGCAAACACACTCCAAAGATGTAAACAACATTATATTATGCTTCTACATGAAAAATCACACAAGTTTCATATAGGACACACTCAAAACGGAGCAATGGGCTAGAAGTTACGAGCAAAACAAGTTACAACGCAAAGCTGAAGTTAACAGCCACATAGCAACTTTGGAGCAAGGTAAATATAAACTACAGCACCCAAACATGATAACAAGAGGCATGGATGTGAAGTAGACATGATACTTTACAAGCATGAACTTAGAACACACCCAAAAGCTTGTTGGAACACAATTAACCAAGCATGGCAAGTTGCAATAAATTTATCCAGACTTAGCCAAAATCCGGGATGGCAAAAACACCATCACGATGCTGCCTTCGGAGGCACAAAACAACAAGCATATCAACTTTACTAAGTATATAAAGATCTTGGACATGTAGTAGACATAGCATACATCAAACAACTCCATTGGAGCATCTCCATAGGAGGCATGGATCAATAACAACAAGCTTCACCAAATTGAACATGCTGATAAAAATCTGACAGGTAAATTTATAGCAACTTGAGAGCAAGAAATAAATAAGCTACAGCAGGACATATATGCAACCAAGGGCATGAATGGATAGAGCATAACATGGACAACAAGACATGATCATTAGATATACTAAAACATGCATGGATTTGAGTGAGGCATCAAGCAAACATAGCATCAGGTTTAAAAGATTCCAGACTTAGCAGTTTTTTCACTAAGTATAAAACAGCAACAACAACATGGCATGTTTACAAGCTTGTTTAAGTCACCTCAAGGCATATCATGGAAAGTGGATTGCACCACAGCAAAGACCATATGATTGTGCTACTAAAACATATAGACATGTGGCATGAAGACAAACACACCAATAGCAATGAGCAAGTGAAATCAGCATCTCATAACAAGTTTCAACACTTAACGACCACATGCACTTTTGCAACAGAGATTAACATGGCAATATGGCACCTAACATGAATGCTACAGCAACCAACATGTAGAGCACTTCACAATGAACATTTTGACATCTCATATGCTCCATTTGGATAAACATGCACAAAGTTACAAGCACCACAAGTATGTAACAAAATTATAGTTAACAGCATTTTTAAACATATAGCACACTTGCAATGATGATTAGCGCATCAAGATGAACTCAAACAAGCATGCCACTATGGAACAAAGTGAAGAGCATATCACCACGTTCATTTTGACATATCATACACTCAATTTGGATAAGCACACAAAAAGTTACAGGCAGACAAACATGCACACTTTTAAACACAAAACAGGGACTTAGTAAAATTCACATGACATGGAAAGGAAAAAAACACTAACGGGCCAAAACTAACAGGCTGGCCCAACAAGAGGAGAAAAAAAAGGAAAGGAAAGGCATAGGGGGGCCTCACCATGGGCCTCGGCCCGGATAGCGGAGGAGGTCAGCCAGGCCGGTGCCTGGGCCGGGAGTGGGCCGGAGGGAGCTGGGCCTGCAGCGGGCCCAGCTGCGCGGATCGGGGAGAGGCATCGTCCTCCTCCTCCCGCGACCAGGCGCAGGAGGCAGGGCGAGGCGGCGGCCATCGAACGGCGGGGCGACGGCCGGAGGCAGGATCCGGCCGGGACGAGCGCCGGAGGAGGCCGGAAGCGGGAGGTGAGGGCGGCGCTGGTCGCTCAGGGCCGGAGGCGGCGCGTCGGCGGCGAAATGGAGATGGTGGCGGGAGGATCTCCATGGACGACGGCCAGCTCCTGCGGTGGAGGTCACCGGCGGCGAGGCGGCGGGGCAGGCGGTTCGGGCGGCCGGCAGCGCAAAGGACAACGGCAGAGGAGCGGGGCGGCGGCGGAGCTCGCCGGCGCGCGGGCGAGGCGCGTATAGCGGCGATGGGGCGACGCGGGCCGGGCGGGCCCGATCCGGGCCGCGCAGGCTTCGGCGCAGGGAGGAGAGAGAGAGCCGGCGGCGGGGTGACGTGGCATGAGGGGAGTGGCTGGCGGCGGCGGTGGAGCTGAGGTGTCGTGCGCCGATTGGCTGCAGTGAGGTGGCTGCGGGGATGGACATGTCCGGCGGCGGTGCGACATGTCCGCTGCATGGTGGGAGCGGGGCTAGGGTTTCATTTGCAAGAATTTCGAGGGGAGGCACATATTTATAGGTAGAGGGAGCTAGGAGAGTCCAAATGAGGAGCGGTTCGCGGCCACGCGATCGTGATCGAACGGCCAAGAGCAAGGAGGGGGTTAGAAAGGGTTAGTGGGCTGTGTGAAAGGGGTGCTGGGCCAAAAGAGAGAAGTCTTCCGGCGGTTAACACGGTTAACTGTTGGGCTATCAAACGAACTCCGAATGCGACGAAACATGACACGCGTTCTACCTATGCTATAATAAGACCACACGCCAAGTTTCAACCCATTCCGAGAACATTTTCCGGCCACTCATAAAATAAATATTCGGAGACGCCGCGGGCGCGTGCAAGTGTGTCTGGGCTCAGAACGGACAACGAAAAGGACGAGGGGAACCCGAACGGATGCAAGTTTTGAAAACATGAGGATGCAACACACATGATGATAAGGCAAAATGCAACACGCAAGCAGATGACATGGCAACGGCAACGAATAACTAGCTGAGACCTGGCGCATCGGTCTCGGGGTGTCACAACACTCCCCTACTAACAAGAGATCTCGTCCCGAGATCTTAGGAACGAGACGGAAGAGAAAAAGGAAGAAGGTGAAACAAAATAACCTTGGGAGGTTGAACAATTTGAAAGAAAAGATAGAACGGAGATGAACGAAGTTGCAAGGACTTCGTTCAACAAGAGGAACATGTGTAAGACGGGAATCAAGGGGGGTTGAAAGGCACGAAACAAGAGCTTAAGGAACAAGAATGAATTCAAAACCATTCCGGTTAATAAGAGATAGAAAGGAATTTGAATGAAGGAATTCGGGCAGCACTCCGGCTGAAAATGAAAGGAATGGAACAAGAACTTTAGAAGAAGAAACGGAACATGAAGAAAAGGAACAAAACAAAGCCTCCGGGAGAATAAAGAGAATATAATGAAAGACGGAGAAGAAGATGACAACTTACACCACGAATGAATTCGAAGCACCCTTGCAAAGAAAGGATGAACGGAGTTGTTTAAAATCAACAACGAAAAGAATTAACTAGTTGTGGACTTATTAAAACCATCTCACACTTAAGGTGAATTATGCTGCAACCAAAGATTGAATCGATGAGAATGAAGAAAGAATGCAAAACTCCATTTCAGAAGAATGCAAAGAATTATTTGTGCTCGAGAGGCACAAGAATAATGCTTGAGCTGCTCCAGAAGAATTATTGACGAACACTTGAAGAATGATTTGAATCATGATGGACCACCACGAAGAACTCCGATCACAAATGAATGATGAAGGATGAAAGAATAAGCATAAAGCCTTGCGATGATTTTTGACAGGGGCTCCGACGCGATAGCCAAGAAACTTGAACTCCAGAAAAAAGGTGAAAACGCTTGGAACTATAATTTATTCATTAAGAATAAACTCTGAATGAAGGGATTAAACAACTTGATGAAAAAGGAATACAAATTATGTTATGCTTATCCTACACCAATTAAATTGATGAGAAGCAATGGATTTGCATATCACTTATTCGCGTTGAAATGATTTAAGAGGGATATATCGCGAACTTGCGAAATTCTTCATGAAACACCGGTAGGATTGGAATAAAAATGAAAGAATTGATATGATAACATCGAAAAAGAACTCTTGAGAGAATCACCGTAAGAATTTAAGCCGAGTGAAGAAAAAGGAACGAGCCAACATGAAGAATAAAATCTAATGATGAAAGAGAACAAACCACCGTAAGAATTAAAATCGAGTGATGAAAAAGAACAAGCCACCGGGAAGAATTAAAATCAAGTGCGCCGGGAAGAATAAGCACTTGGGGAAATTAGAATGACGAGAACGAAGAGATCGTGAACTGATTAAAGAGTACTTGAACAAAGCACCGGAAGAATGTGAGACAAACGAAGAGGCATCAAAGAAGAATATTTGGAGGACGAAGTTGAAAACTGAGAACGAAGAAATCTTCTGAAATGATGGCCTTCGGAGAATCACAAAAAGAAAGAATCCATGAAATACTCCGGATGGCATAAAAGAGGAAAGGTTGGGCCACGCATGAAAAGAATTTACAAACGATCTTGGAGAAGGCATATGACTGATGGAATCCATACTTACGTCACACTTGAAAAGAATCTGGGAATACTCCAGGAAAATTAGAAGAGTCAGGTAAGATCCTGGGAAAAGACCTGTCGGTTATGAGCCCACTGAAGAAAACCACCGTTGGAAAAGGATTTTGAAGGAGATGATGCACAAGAACGATTGAAAGACTCGAAGGAGGTAACAATCTCGAATAAATTAGCACAAACGAATCTCCTGAGATATCTTCGGAACTCCGGGATGATTAAATGGCGAAAGGCGAACGAGCAAGAGGAAACATCTGAGCCGAGGGAAAAGAATATGAACAACACTGAATACTTGAGTTGAATCCACCGGGAAAGAAGAACAGGTGACGAATATGAACTAGAAGAGAAATCACCGGTTGAAATAACTGAGAAAAGAATGCAAAGGATTCACACGAGTAAGATGGATACTCGATTACGGACTCCGGCTCCAAGAAGCAAAAGGGTGGGCGGGTGGGAAAAGAAAGACAACTTCGGAAGGGGAAACAACATCGGTTGGAAAGAACCGAGGATTGAACTTGCAAAGAAGAAGAGGGTTGAATCCATTTGACGAGAGATCACCAGATGAAAAGAACTGACAATGCAACGAACGAAAACTAACCACGTGATCCTAAAAAATTGAAGGGGAAGAGGGGCAATTCAAAACACCTACGTCAAGATTCCTCACTAGAGCGACGAAGGGGCTGAGGAGTAAAAAGAATTCCTACTCTCCGATATCACTACACTCCGAAAAAGGTTTTGCTAGACTCGACAACGGCCAAGCTACGATCAATCAAGGGGGCTCATATGGTCGGTCGAGGCTCTGATACCAACTTGTCAGGCCCAAGATGCGATTCTATCCCGATCACGTGACACTTACGTGATTGGGGCACAACCGTATTTCGGGCGCTTAGCAAGATGGATATCATTACATCGTACCATTACATACATACATGGGGGGTACAACAACACATACAAGTCACATGAATACAACAACATCAATACAAGACATCCGACTACGGATGCAAACATGAAAAGCACAACGACATCCAACTGCTATCCCAGGCTACCGACCCGGAACCTAACCCAAGACTGAAGAAGAAGAAGAAGAAAGAACTCCAACATAAGAACATCGCTCTCACCTCAAGTCATCGGAAACCTGCACTTGCAACTGTTGTTGTAGTATCTGTGAGCCACGAGGACTCAGCAATCCCATAACCATGGGTAACAAGACTAGCAAAGCTTAATGGGTAGGAAGAGGTAAAGTGGTGAGGTGGCAGCAGTGGCTAAGCAAAAGTATGGTGGCTAACTTACGAGTACAAGAATAAGATGAGCATCTACGCAAACGGTCGCAAACTAGTAGTGTTCGCTAAAGATCCTGAACTACCTACGAGTCAAACATAACCCCACCGTGTTCTCTTATCAAAGTGAAAAGAGACAGTCACGGTTACTCACGTAGTTGTGTGTTTTACTCCGGATCCTCTGTCAAGTTTTCTACAACCGGACATTAACAAATTCCAATCTACCACATAACCGCGGGCACGGCTTTTGAAAGATCATAACCCTGCATGGGTGTCCCAACTTAGCCCATCACAAGCTCTCACGATCAGCAGAGATAATAATAATATTACCCCTTATCTTAGGGAAGGCCCGATCAGACTCGGAATTCCCGGTGCACAAGACATTTCGACAATGGTAAAACAAGTCCAGCAAGACCTCCCGGCGTGCCGACACCCTGATAGTAGCCGTGCGTATCTCGTCTCAGGCCACGACCGGATGGGCGATCCTACATGAGCCAATCCTCGAGTTTCCCCGTGGTGGCCCCGCATAACCCCCGTTTGGGACCAACACCATCAGCACTGGCCCCCCTGTTATGTAGAAAAGAATCCTCGAGGGTGCGACCCCCTATGCAAATTTAATTAATTAATTAAGTTGTTATTATGAGGCAAATTAAAACAAATGTTGGGCCTTGCTGGAGGAGTTTTATTCAAAGACAAACTGTCAAGGGGACCCCATATACCCAACCGTGTAAGGAACGCAAAATCAAGGAACATAACGTCGGTTTATCGGCTCCTAAGGTGGCATGAGTGGAACAAAACACCGAGCAAAAGGCCAAGCCTTCCACCCATGCCCAGTATATAGGTGTGTTAAAATATATAAGACATATTGTGATATTCCAACAATAAGTTCCAACATGGAACGATCTTCATCTTCACCTGCAACTAACAATGCTATAAGAGGGGCTGAGCAAGCGGGTAACATAGCCAAACAACGGTTTGCTAGGAAGGTGTCAAAGGTTAGAGGTTTCATGGCAACAAGGAGAGGCTGACAATAAAAGATGGGTGGCGCCACTTGTAATGATAGCATCGAGACAACTAAGCATGGCAATGATAGTAAAGGTATCCAAGGTGTTGGTCATCTTGCCTGAGATCCCGCAAGGAAGAAGAATGAGTCCATGAAGTAGACGAAGAAGAAGCCTCGAAGACGAACCGCATGTAGTCGAACGAATCCTCACGATCGCAACGGAAAAGAACTAGCGAGAAGAAAGCACACAACACGGTAAACACACCACACAAGACATGACAATATGCTCAACCAAGTATGAGGCAAGACAAGTCTATATGATGCAATATATGGCAAGGGATGATGCACTCAAGAACAACACAAACCAACAAGTTTAAATGAGGCCGGAATCAACATATAACAAATCCGGTAAGTCCTCATATGCACACTTTGAATTTGGTCCAGATCTGAACAAAACTTAAGTTCAAGTTGTTAAACATCAAGTTAACATGCATCATGATGGTCTACTCGAAATTCTAGTCAAGTTACATATCAAGTTTGTTTAATTCGGAGCTACAGCCTAGAAGATATGAGCAAAACAAGACAAGCATGGCAATGGTGCAAGATGCACCCAAACATGAAGCAAACACACTCCAAAGATGTAAAAAACATTATATTATGCTTCTACATGAAAAATCACACAAGTTTCATATAGGACACACTCAAAACGAAGCAACGGGCTAGAAGTTACGCGCAAAACAAGTTACAACGCAAAGCTGAAGTTAACAACCACATAGCAACTTTGGAGCAAGGTAAATATAAGCTACAGCACCGAAACATGATAGCAAGAGGCATGGATGTGAAGTAGACATGATACTTAACAAGCATGAACTTAGAACACACCCAAAAGCTTGCTGGAACACAATTAACCAAGCATGGCAAGTTGCAATAAATTTATCCAGACTTAGCCAAAATCTGGGAAGGCAAAAACATCATCACGATGCTGCCTTCGGAGGCACAAAACAACAAGCATATCAACTCTACTAAGTATATAAAGATCATGGACATGTAGTAGACATAGCATACATCAAACAACTCCATTGGAGCATCTTCATAGGATGCATGGATCAATAACAACAAGCTTCACCAAATTAAACATGCTGATAAAAATCTGGCAGGTAAATTTATAGCAACTTGAGAGCAAGAAATAAATAAGCTACAGCAGGACATATATGCAACCAAGGACATGAATGGATAGAGCATAACATGGACAACAAGACATGATCATTAGATATACTAAAACATGCATGGATTTGAGTGAGGCATCAAGCAAACATAGCATCAGGTTTAACAGATTCCAGACTTAGCAGTTTTTTCACTAAGTATAAAACAGCAACAACAACATGGCATGTTTACAAGCTTGTTTAAGTCACCTCAAGGCATATCATGGAAAGTGGATTGCACCACAGCAAATACCATATGATTGTGCTACTAAAACATATAGACATGTGGCATGAAGACAAACACACCAATAGCAATGAGCAAGTGAAATCAGCATCTCATAACAAGTTTCAACACTTAACAGCCACATGCACTTTTGCAACAGAGATTAACATGGCAATATGGCACCTAACATGAATGCTACAACAACCAAGGTGTAGAGCACTTCACAATGTACATTTTGACATCTCATATGATCCATTTGGATAAACATGCACAAAGTTACAAGCACCACAAGTATGCAACAAAATTATAGTTAAGAGCAGTTTTAAACATATAGCACTCTTGCAACGATGATTAGGGCATCAAGATGAACTCAAACAAGCATGCCACAGTGGAACAAAGTGAAGAGCATATCACCACGATCATTTTGACATATCATACACTCAATTTGGAAAAGCACACAAAAAGTTACAGGCAGACAAACATGCACACTTTTAAACACAGAACAGGGACTTAGTGAAATTCACAGGACATGGAAAGGAAAAAAAACACTAACGGGCCGAAACTAACAGGCTGGCCCAACAAGAGGAGAAAAAAAAGGAAAGGAAAGGCATAGGGGGGCCTCTCCATGGGCCTCGGCCCGGATAGCGGAGGAGGTCGGCCAGGCCGGTGCCTGGGCCGGGAGTGGGCCGGAGGGAGCTGGACCTGCAGCGGGCCCAGCCGCGCGGATCGGGGAGAGGCATCGTCCTCCTCCTCCCGCGACCAGGCGCAGGAGGCAGGGCGAGGCGGCGGCCATCGAACGGCGGGGCGACGGCCGGAGGCAGGATCCGGCCGAGACGGGCGCCGGAGGAGGCCGGAAGCGGGAGGTGAGGGCGGCGCTGGTCGCTCAGTGCCGGAGGCGGCGCGTCGGCGGCGAAATGGAGATGGCGGCGGGAGGATCTCCATGGACGACGGCCAGCTCCTGCGGTGGAGGTCACCTGCGGCGAGGCGGCGGGGCAGGCGGCTCGGGCGGCCGGCAGCGCAAAGGACAACGGCGGAGGAGCGGGGCGGCGGCGGAGCTCGCCGGCGCGTGGGCGAGGCGCGTAGAGCGGCGGTGGGGCGACGCGGGCCGGGCGGGCCCGATCCGGGCCGCGCGGGCTTCGTCGGAGGGAGGAGATAGAGCCGGCGGTGGGGTGACGTGGCGCGAGGGCAGTGGCTGGCGGCGGCGATGGAGCTGAGGTGTCGTGCGCCGATTGGCTGCGGTGAGGTGGCTGCGGGGATGGACATGTCCGGCGGCGGTGCGGACATGTCCGGCTGCGCGGTGGGAGCCGGGCTAGGGTTTCATCTGCGAGAATTTCGGGGGGAGGCACATATTTATAGGTAGAGGGAGCTAGGAGAGTCCAAATGAGGAGCGGTTCACGGCCACGCGATCGTGATCGAACGGCCAAGAGCAAGGAGGGGGTTAGAATGGGTTAGTGGGCTGTGTGAAAGGGGTGCTGGGCCAAAAGAGAGAAGTCTTCCAATGGTTAACATGGTTAACCGTTGGGCTATCAAACGAACTCCGAATGCGACGAAACTTGACAGGCGGTCTACCTATGCTATAATAAGACCACACGCCAAGTTTCAACCCATTCCGAGAACATTTTCCGGCCACTCATAAAATAAATATTCGGAGACGTCGCGGGCGCGTGCAAGTGTGTCTGGGCTCAGAACGGACAACGGAAAGGACGAGGGGAACCCGAACGGATGCAAGTTTTGAAAACATGAGGATGCAACACACATGATGACAAGGCAAAATTTAACACGCAAGCAGATGACATGGCAACGGAAACGAATAACAAGCTGACACCTGGCGCTTCGGTCTCGGGGTGTCACACAGGAGCACATTGGACACCTGTGTGCCGTCCATGGCGCCAATAACGCACGCGTCCATCATCCGGCGAGCCTCCTCGT